>JAMPIV010020053.1:50000-399788 GCA_024509875.1 Oreohelix idahoensis | reverse complement strand
ATCCACTCTCTCCAATCACCACTCGCTCTCTCTCACTATTACCACTCCGTGCTTTCATGTAATGGATGCTATTACACTTAACAATTTGTGTGTCAAATGTCACATGTACTCTTAGTGACATATGTTGTGAACCTGTGTACAAAATTTCTGATCTATCCATCTATATCTGTCTATCTGTCTGTCTATCTGTCTGACTGTATATTTTATCTATCTTATCTTTCTTATCTGTCTTATCTGTCTTGTCTGTCTGTCTATCTGTCTGTCTGTCCGTCCGTCTGTCCGTCCGTCCATCTGTCCGTCTGTCTGTCCGTCTGTCTGTCTACCTGCATGTCTGTTTGTTTGTCTACCTGCATGTTGTTTGGCTGCCTGTCTGTCTACCTACATGACTGCCCGTCTGACTGTCTGCTTGCCTGCTTGTCTGCCTGCCTACCCTCCTGCTTGCCTGTCTGCCTGCTTGCTTATATGTCTGTCTGTCTATCTGTCGGTCTGTCTGTCTATATATATGTGTGTCTGCCTGTCTGTCTGCCTGGGTGCCTATCTGTCTGTCTCTCTGCGTGTCTGAATATCTGCCAGTCTACCTGCCTACCTGTTTGGCTGTATGTCTGCCTGTCTACCTGGTCTGCCTGCTTGCCTTATTGACTGTCTGTCCGTCTATCTACCCGTTAGTCCACCAGCATTTATTTTAAAAGAAATCAAGCCCATCTCACATATGGGGTACAGGTAAAGGATCCCGTTACATGCCCATTGTGGAATATTGGGAATATGCTGTTAGGCCCATATTTTCTTGACCATCGGCACTCTAGGGGTGATGTGGTAAGCATCACGCCGGCCGCCTTAACCTTCCCAGAGTTGCTCTGGTACCAAATTCATGAGGCTGGGTCGACCCCAGAGCCGATTGCGGTCTAAAAAAATCCCAACTCAACTGGGGATTGAACCATGGACCACCGAGCTAGGAAGCCAGTGCATTAACCACTGCGCTACCGAGGCTCCATCTCACATATAAGAATACTTAACTCAAATTTCTAGTCTTTCCTATTGACCTATGATCCAAGAAGAAAAAAAAGAAGAAGAAAAAAAAAGAAGACGAAAAAAAAGAAGACAAGGAAGAAGAAGACAAAGAAGAAGAAGAAGAAAAAGAAGAAATAGAAGAAAAAGAAGAGAAAAAAAAGAAGAAGACGAAAAAAGAAGAAGAAGAAGAAGCAGACGAAGAAGAAGAAGAAAAAGAAAAAGAAAAAAAAGAAAAATGAAGAAGAAGAAGAAGAAGAAGAAGAAGAAGAAGAAGAACAAGCCGAAGAAGGAGAAAACGAAAAAGAAGAAAAAGATGAAGAAGAAGACAAAGAAAAAGAAGAAGAAAAAAAAGAAGACAAAGAAGAAAACGAAAAAGAAGAACACGAAACAGGAGAAGAAGAAGACGAAGAAAAAGAAGAAGAAGACGAATACGAAGAAGAAAAAGAAGAAGAAAAAGAAGAAGAAGACAAAGAAGAAGAAGACAAAGAAGAAAACAAAGAAGAAGATGAAGAATACGAAGAAGAAGACGAAGAAGAAGAAGACGAAGTAGAAGAAGAAGAAGACGAAGAAGAACAAAAAAAAAGAAGAAAAAGAAGAAGAAGAAGAAGAAGAAGAAGAAGAAGAAGAAGAAGAAGAAGAAGAAGAAGAAGAAGAAGTAGAAGAAGAAGAAGAAGAAGAAGAAGAAGAAGAAGAAGAAGAAAAAAAGAAGAAGAAGAAGAAGAAGAAGAAGAAGAAGAAGAAGAAGAAGAAGAAGAAGAAGAAGAAGAAGAAGAAGAAGAAGAAGAAGAAGAAGAAGAAGAAAAAAAAGAAGAAAAAGAAGAAGAAGAAGAAGAAGAAGAAGAAGAAGAAGAAGAAGAAGAAGAAGAAGAAGAAGAAGAAGAAGAAGAAGAAGAAGAAGAAGAAGAAGAAGAAGAAGAAGAAGAAGAAGAATACGAAGAGGACGAAGACGAAGACGTAGAAGAAAAAGTAGAAGAAGAAGAAGAAGTAGAAGAAGAAAAAGAAGAAGTAGAAGAATAAGAGGAAGAAGAAAAAAATGAAGGAAAAGAAGAAACAGAAGAAGAAGAAGAGGACGAATACGAAGAACATGAAGAAGAAGACGAAGAAGAAGAAGTAGTAGAAGAAGAAGAAGAATAAGACGAATACGAAGAGGACGAAGAAGAAGACGTAGAAGAAAAAGTAGAAGAAGAAGAAGAAGAAAAAGAAGAAGAAGAAAAAAATTAAGAAAAAGAAGAAAATGAAGAAGAAGAAGAAGAAGAAGAAGAAGAAGACGAAGAAGAAGACGAAGAAGAAGACGAAGAAGAAGACGAATACGAAGAAGAAGACGAATACGAAGAAGAAGACGAATACGAAGAAGACGAAAAAGAAGACGAAGAAGACGAAGAAGAAAACGAAGAAGACGAAGAAGAAGAAGACAAAGAAGAAGAATAAGCCGAATACGAAGAGGACGAAGAAGAAGACGTAGAAGGAAAAGTAGAGGAAGAAGAAGAAGAAGAAAAAGAAGAAGAAGAAAAAAATTAAGAAAAAGAAGAAAACGAAGAAGAAGAAGAAGAAGACGAAGAAGACGAAGAAGAATACGACGAAGAAGAATACGAAGAAGAAGACGCAGAAGAAGAAGATGAAGAAGAAGACGAATATGAAGAAGAAGAAGAACTAGAAGAAGAAGAAGAAGAAGAAGAAGAAGAAGAAGAAGAAGAAGAAGAAGAAGAAGAAGAAGAAGAAGAAGAAGAAGAAGAAAGAAGAAGAAAGAAGAAGAAGAAGAAGAAGAAGAAGAAGAAGAAGAAAAAGATGAAGAAGAAAACGAATCCGAAGAAGACGGAGAAGAAGACGAAGAAGACGAAGAAGAAAGTGAAGAAGAAAACGAAGAAAAAGACGAAGAAGAAAACGAAGAAGACGAAGAAGAAGAAGAAGAAGACGAAAAAGAAGAAGAAGAAGAAGAAGAAGAAGAAGAAGAAGAAGAAGAAGAAGAAGAAGAAGAAGAAGAAGAAGAAGAAGAAGAAGAAGAAGAAGAAGAAGAAGAAGACGAAGAAGAAGAAGAAGAAGAAGAAGAAGGCGAATACGAAGAAGAAGAAAAAAAAGAAGAAAAAGAAGAAAACGAAGAAGAAGAAGCAGACGGAAAAGAAGAAGAAGACGACGAAGAAAAAGAAGAAGACGAAGAAGAAGAAGAAAAATAAGAAGGAGAAGAAGAAAAAAAGGAGAAAACGATGAAGAAGAAGAAGACGAAAATGAAGACGAAGAAGAAGAAGACGAAGAAGAAAACGATGACAAACAAGAAGTCTAAGAAGAAGACGAAGAAGAAGAAGAAGACGAAGAAGAAGAAGAAGACGACGAAGAAGAAGACGAATACGAAGAAGAAGAAGTAGAAGACGAAGAAGAAGAAGAAGAGGAATAAGAAGAAGAAGAAGAAAAAGAAGAAAACGAAGAAGAAGAAGAAGAAGATGAAGAAGACGAAAAAGAAGACGAAGATGAAGAAGAAGACGAAGAAGAAGGCGAAGAAGAAGAAGAAGAAGAAGACGAATACGAAGAAGAAGAAGAAGAAGAAGAAGAAGAAGTAGAAGTAGAAGAAGAAGAAGACGAAGAAGAAGAAGAAGACGAACACGAAGAAGAAGAAGAAGACGAAGAAGTAGAAGAAGAAGAAGAAGAAAATGAAGAAGAAAACGAAGACGAAGAAGAAGACGAAGAAGAAGAAGAAGACGAAGAAGAGGAAGACTAAGAAGAAAACGAAGAAGAAGACGAAGAAGAAGAAGACGAATACGAAGATGAAGAAGAAGAAGACGAAGAAGTAGAAGAATAAGAAAAAGAAGAAATCGAAGAAGAAGAAGAAGACGAAGAAGACGAAGAAGAAGACGAAGAAGAAGAAGACGAATACGAAGAAGAAGAAGAAGAAAAAAAGAAGAAAAAGAAGAAAACGAAGAAGAAGAAGAAGACGAAAAAGAAGAAGAAGAAGACGAAGAAGTAGAAGAAGACGAAGAAGAAGAAGAAGAAGGAGAAGTAGACGTTTGTAGATTGGGACATCGGTGAGTGGGAGACACTTTTTAAAGCATTATTATTTTGTCATTGATTCGCGAGAATTCTATTTCGTATTGCACTATTTCTTTCGTCGATAGAAATGCAAGATCGTTGTTTTAAAATAGCCCGGCTCAAACATATTACCATATTTTTTGTTTCTTCTGTTTTATTTCTCGTTCCATCGCCCAGAGTCAAGAAACATTACCCCGATGATAAATCTTTACTTGTGACTCATTTAGAAGCAGAAATCAGTTGAACTGACCCTCACCACCGCGCCCACTATCTCCTAGTTTAACTTCCGGCATTATTTCCACACATAATGTCTCTTCTTAACGTTTTCCATATAAGGTTAATGTAAGAAAGAACAAACAACACACACAAATTTACAAATTTTCACACACAGAGTCAATAAAAAAACACAACAAATTTACTAAATTTCATACAAAAAGTTAACAAAGAACACATACACATATTTTAAATTTGACAAACAACACACAAATTTATTAAATATCACACACTCACAAAGTTAACAAACAACACACACAGATTTAATGAGTTTCACACACACACACACACAAACTTAACAAACAACACACATAGATATTATTATTACAAAGATATTCAGGTTAATATTCCTTAGAAAAGGGAGACCATAATTTTTTTTTTAATATTTGGACATGCGCCCGAATATAACTAACGAGTCTTGTGTCTAGATTAACCGATTGTTTAGTCAAAACGAGGCAAAAAATTAAAAAAAAAAGTTCCAATAGTAGGTCTCTTCATCTTTGCAGGCAGACGTTAGAACAGGGTTGGCCATGTCCTCAGAAGGTACCCTGACACCATCATTGCAGGCAGACGTTAGAACAGGGTTGGCCATGTCCTCAGAAAGTACCCTGACATCATCATTGCAGGCAGACGTTAGAACAGGGTTGGCCATGTCCTCAGAAAGTACCCTGACATCATCATTGCAGGCAGACTTTAGAACTGGGTTGGCCATGTCCTCAGAAGGTACCCTGACACCATCATTGCAGGCAGACGTTAGAACAGGGTTGGCCATGTCCTCAGAAAGTACCCTGACATCCTCATTGCAGGCAGACTTTAGAACTGGGTTGGCCATGTCCGCAGAGGATACCCTGACACTATCATTGCAGGCAGACTTTAGAAATGGGTTGGCCATGTCCTCAGAAAGTACCCTGACATCATCATTGCAGGCAGACTTTAGAACTGGGTTGGCCATGTCCGCAGAGGATACCCTGACACTATCATTGCAGGCAGACTTTAGAACTGGGTTGGCCATGTCCTCAGAAGGTACACTGACACCATCATTGCAGGCAGACTTTGGAACTGGGTTGGCCATGTCCACAGAGGATACCCTGACACTATCATTGCAGGCAGACTTTAGAACTGGGTTGGCCATGTCCTCAGAAAGTACCCTGACATCATCATTGCAGGCAGACGTTAGAACAGGGTTGGCCATGTCCTCAGAAGATACTCTGACAACATAACCAGAACTGCTATGCTATAGACCCTAGAAGGACTGCGAAAGAGAGGCAGACCAAAGACAACCTGGCGGAGAACTGTGTAGCCTGAGATGCCAACCATGAACCAGAGTTGGGGCACGGCACGAAGGATGACCATCGACAGCGCAAAATGTGGACAGTTTATTGCTGCCCTACAAGACGCCACTAGGCGTGACTGCTTTTTCATTCAGGAGCTAAGGTACCAAGAAGAAGTGGGTCTCTTAAAAAAAAAATGCGAAGGAAACTCGAGACCTGTGAGAAGTAAATCAATGAATATAAGTAAATACATGGCCGGCTATTCAGCGTTGCGAGCAGTGCATCCCCACCTGGTGCCAACTTTGGGGAGGCCCAGAAATTTATTTATTATTTATAAAAATAAATTTTAATATAAAAGCAAGATCAATTTAAAAGAACATGAAAAATGAAAAAGACAAGTACAAAGTAAAAAATTATTTGCTTATTTGAACCTGATCGTGTTCTCAATGTCTATATTATTTCTTTTCTTTTTTTAAAGCAGCGCATTTTGCAATTATTTGTAATTCAACATGAATATAGAAAAAAAAAAATATCACCTGCCATAAAATTTTAAAAACAAAATGTAAATGCTGAAATTACAGTATGATCCAACTTAATAGCGTGAAATTGAGTCCCGTAAGAATACACATCATGAAAGGGGGAAAAAAAGGTATAGGATTATGCTGGGAGAACAGGTCCTGGAGCAGATCAACACAGAGAAGGCCACTAGACAACATAAATGTAACAGAAGTGATAGGCTTACCGGGAAATAAACCAAGGAGCCATCCGAACGGCGCCATCTCCTCGCAACGACAACGAATAGTCACAGGGCACAAGGCCAACTAAGCATCGCCAAAAAGTGTCGATTGGCCGTGGCCACTTTACACATTATACGCAAAGATATATGTTACGTGCAGTTTTTCATAACTGATAATGTAGTCGATCTGTATACTTGTTACGTTTGAAAATATTTTGAATCTAAGGGCGAATACTCATCTTTTGCTTTGAGGGAAAGTAAATATGTAGTTACTCCTCTTAAAAGGTTATACCAGCTGACTGAATAGGTCAGAGGGGATGCGAACTGCGCATGTCCAAACTGGGTTTTTGAAGAAGATTTTCCGGCGCGGGAGGCCGTGTTGTTGAACTGGGTCTGTCAGACGGAATGTCTGGTTACTTCTCTGCATTGCCTTTTGGGGATGGAAACTCTTCCACTGTTATTTAAAGTCCCCTGTGTTATTTCTGTTCGTCAGGAAGACGACAGTTGTTATGAAGTTGCGTTAGGAATTCGTAGCAAGGTAAAAGACGAAACTTTCACACTTCTTTTGTTCACAGAGTAAGCTGAAGGCATTTTGGGTCAACCGGTGACAAGAGCTCACAAATGGTTGAAAGGCAGAGTATTCTTCTTGTTACGCTCGTTGGAGCCATCTAAGACTGTTAAGTTTAGATTTACGCACAGAAACCCAGGAGGATAGAGATTATCCTACAACCCGCATGATTAGCGGTATATTTTGAACTTAGACACTTATGTCTACAGAAGAGGAATCCACAGTGTTTACTGTTTTATAGAGGCCTAATATATATAACTATCTGGAGTGGAAGAACAGATGGGTTATTAGTTATTGCTATTATAACTTTGAAAATGAAAACTCGCCTGATGTACAAGGGAGTTGTATAAGACTATCTTGGAAAGGACAGCCTATCTTCGATACGTCCGATTAGAGGGATGGACTATGCTAATTTCGTCGCCCGCCATGTTTGGGAGGTCGACTTAAGAAGAATGACTTAAGAAGAGCCAGTATGAAACTGTTGGATATATATACAGTTATTTACCCGTTGTGTAATACGGGGTTTTTCTGCTAGTTGTGGAATGGGAGAGAAATTGGAGTCTGCAACACTTTGATAATCATATAATTATTGGAACTTATGTACATGCCATTGTAGTGAACTGTTTTCATATCCGCCATGTTCCTGTGTCATGCTTACGTGGAGTTGTCTACGTCTTGTTGCTGTGACTATAATAAATGATAAAAACGTACACAGCAGTTCACCTATATTTTTGACTCCATACTTGTAACACGTACAACATATGCTTCCATCAACTCCACATCTACACCTTTCAATGTGATGAATGCCACATCCACTCTTGTATGTTACATGTTGTGGTACAAGTCTGCACTGCTACATAGATGTCCACCTTGACGAACTTTCATGTCACGCATTCGCGATCAGTCATATTACAGCACGATATACCAGTCAGTATCCAGTATACCAACATCTATCCATAAAGAAATCCAACAAATACAGCGTTGGTATCAGTGGTGATCAAATACGTGGGTTTACAAGGTGAGACTCTGATTTTCTACAAAGACATGATCTTCATCAATTTGCAAAGTACCCGGCGTTGCCTGTGAGACTCTGATTTTCTACGCAGACGTTATTTCATCAAAATGCAAAGTACCCAGCGTTGCATGTCAATTTGAAGTTGCCACGGATTCTTACAGTTGAGAAGGTCAAGTTCCGTTATTGTCAAAACTGCTATTTAGAAGGCAAAGTTTCATGATCGTTGTTACTACTGTTTGAAGGACAAGTACCGATCTTACCATCGCCGCAGTTCCTGATGCAGGAATGACCATTGAACAATAATTATATATAAAGTGACATATTTTGTGGTGTAAACTATAATTTATATACTCCTATTTAGCCTTCTTTACAACACTCTTCAATCAAGCAATTTATGTATTTATGTTACATGTTATTTGTTTGTATATTAAATTAGTTTATGTTTCGTGGGAGGTTGGGTGTGTGACTAATATAAGATATACCACGTGATAGAGGTCTTGTATTAGTGTTCTGTAGGTGCGGTTTTCTTAATTGAAAATCTGCTAGCGACAATTTGTTGCTATTTGTGTTAGTTGTGACGAGGTGTGTTTTTTCTTCGTTGTTTTTGTAACATTTTTCTATTCTTTAGTTTTGATTAAATTTGTTTGTATTTGTAGGTCTACTCTTTCCTGTCATTCAGTTCTATACACCTTTATGTTTATACACTGTGACGTCAGTTGTTTTGTTTACATTTTTGCAGTTATCATCACATCTTTGTGAGATTTCCTTCAGTTTAGTTTTTTAGTTGACTTCTGCGAATGTTATCGTAGTGTTTTGAATATTTGTCTTCGTATTATTGTTATTGTTTTGCTTGCTATTGGTACACATACTTAGACATACACTATTGACATTTTGATTGAATTTATGATATAAATGTCTCATGATATTGTTATTATAAAATAACCATACAAGTTCTTACAAAAGACTTGTCTTCCAAAGACATTGAAGTTAAGGGAGCTGATTATACAAGTTTTGTTGAAAAAAAAAACTTGCTCCTGTTTGGTTGAAATAAATTAATTTGTTATTTCAGGGATATTAGTCACATATTGTTAGACATTATGTCGACTTTAGGTTACTTTATTGAGCAAGGGAAATCCCTAGGTAAGACGGGTGATAAGTTGGAGGAGTATGCTACCATTCAATATGAAAAAGCACAAAAATTGGAAATTGATAAACTGAAGGCTGAAGAGAAAAAACAAAAAAGCTGAGGATAGAAGATTGGAATTAGAAT
Organism: Oreohelix idahoensis; assembly: GCA_024509875.1. Taxonomy (NCBI): domain Eukaryota; kingdom Metazoa; phylum Mollusca; class Gastropoda; order Stylommatophora; family Oreohelicidae; genus Oreohelix; species Oreohelix idahoensis. Next base: position 390,629 of record JAMPIV010020053.1, on the reverse strand, counting down.
TTGAACAAAAGAAATTGCAGATGCAGGTGGACGAAAAGAGATTCCAAATGGAAATGGAAAAACAAAATAGAGAAGCTGAACAAAAGAGATTAGATAGAGAAGCTGAACAAAAGAGATTAGATAGAGAAGCTGAGGCTGAACAAAAGAGATTAGATAGAGAAGCTGAGGCTGAACAAAAGAAATTAGACAAAGAAGCTGAGAAAAAAGACTAGAAATAGAAGCTGACGAGAGAAAAACAAAGATGAACATGATAATGGTAACCATGAGAACTATGACTCAAACCCAAATAGGGGTTACAATAGAGGAAACAATAGTGATTATAGAGGCAATAATAATCGAGGTAGATCACAATACAAAAAACATAAATCACATAAATCACATTATCAGGCAAACTCTGCACAGCAAGAGTCACATGAAGCCTATAAACAGACTAAAGATAATAATGACGCTAATAATATGGCATGTTCCGCTTTTGATTTTGGGAGAGCATCTCAGTGCCCCCAATGCGAAACATTATTTGAACCAACTACGGTGTCCACTTTAAGTTGTGGCCATCCTCTTCCCGCTCTTCCTGCGTCAGTAGCGCATGATGGAAGAGGTTCTCTTGTCTTACATAAAGGTTTATTAAATGACAATCCAGTCTCAGTTCTTTTTGATTCTGGATGCACCACAATTGGTGTTAGGCAGTCACTCGTAGATCCTTCTCGTGCCACCGGAAAAGTAGTCAAATGTGTAATATTTGGCGGCACCTTAGAGAAATACTCTAGTGCTATCATTAGGATTGCTACTCCTTTCTTTACAGGAGATGTACACGCATGTCTTCTGTCGAATCCGATCGCTGATCTTATCATCGGTCGTATTCACGGAGTCAAAGAATGCACTCCGCAACAAATTTCCGTTTGGGAAAAACAAAATATGCAAACTGCTAATGCTGTAGTCACTAGAGCTCAAGCTCTTAATATGCCTCAAACTTCATCTACTGAAGATAATGAAGTGCATAACCAAGATGATCCCTTGGTAATTTCTCGTGACTCGTTTATAAAACAGCAAGAAGATGATCCGACTCTAAAGAAATTCTTCACTCTTGCAACAAAAGGTGATCGAAATAAAAATACAATTCGTAAATCGTGGATTACAATGAAGAATGGCGTACTTGTACGTATGGTTCAAGACTCCACTAAGTCAAGTCATTCTCAGATTCTTGTGCCCAAGAATTTGAGAGTTAAAATTTTGCAGCACGCTCACGACTCTCAGTGTGCTGGACATATGGGTTTTTCCCGTACGAAGTCAAGAGTTCTTGCGGCTTTCTTTTGGCCATTAGTAAACAAGGACATACAGATTTATTGTCGATCTTGTAAAGTATGCCAAGAGGTCAAATCCAAAGGTCCACGCCATGCTGCACCTATTCAGGCTGCAGACATTCCTATTCGGCCGTTTCAGAAAATGGCAATAGACATTATTGGTCCGCTTAAGATCAAATCTGCCAGAGGACATCAGTTTATCTTAACGTGTGTGGACATGTGCACACGTTGGCCAGAGGCTATACCTCTGAAGAGCATTTCCACTGCCGATGTTGCAGACGCTCTTTGACTAATATTTTCTCGTCTGGGATTCCCCGGAGAAATATTATCAGATCATGGCACCCAACTAATATCGGATACCATGTCTCAAGTGATGTCTACTCTGCAGATAGAGAGATCTTTGAGTAGTATCTATCATCCAATGTCTAATGGGATGGTCGAACGCCTAAATAGAACACTCAAAAACTTATTAGGGAAAATAACTGAGGATCATCCTCAAGATTGGGACAGGGTTTTACCTGCAGCCCTCTTCGCTTACAGAGAGGTCCCCAATGAACATACAGGATTTTCTCCCTTTGAACTTGTCTTTGGCGCGCGACCGCGCGGCCCTATGTCTTTGCTTCATGATCTCATAACCGCTGATAATATTACCGATGACACAAAATCCTCTTACGAATATGTCATCGCGCTGAGACAAAATATTATCGAAGCATGCAAATTGGCAACTTCTTCTTCTGAATTTGCTAAACAGAAGGCAAGGCAATTTGCCAATAAGAAAAGAACCTTACGACAACTTTGTCCTGGTGACAAAGCATTTGTTTTGCTACCTTGTAGGGAAAACAGACTTCTTATTTCTTGGAAAGGTCCGTACGATATAATATCGAAAATTTCAGAAGTTGACTATATTGTCGATATTGACGGGGAGCATAAAACCTTCCACATCAACATGCTTACGGAATTCCATGAACGTCCTGATTATTTACAGCCTATTTTCCAGGCAACGGACGATTCTTCAGTCCAACATGGTCATTACTCATCACTGTCCGTAATACAGGATGAGGAAACAAGTTTTTCGGATGTTAATCTTCCGCTTCCGATGATTCCACTTCATTCTAGTGAATCATGGAAAAATGTTACTGTTTCTCCTGATTTATCTCTAGGAGAACAGCGACAAGTTTCGGTTATGTTACAAACATTTCAGGATGTCCTCACTGACATCCCTGGACAAACTCATGTCATTGAACATGACATTGTTCTAACTGACCATAATCCTATTAGAGTCAGACCTTATCCTATTCCTATACATTTTCAAGCACAGGTTGAGAAGGAGTTGGATGAGATGATAGATTTAAAAATAATTGAACCATCCGCTTCTGCATATTCTTCGCCGATGGTTATTGTTCGGAAAAAAGACAATAACATACGTCTTTGCGTTGACTATCGCAAATTGAATCAAGTTACGAAGTTCGATGCTGAACCTATGCCTTTACTAGAAGAGCGACTTACTAGGCTTTCTAAATCTCATTTTTTCACTAAACTTGATTTGTCTAAAGGATATTGGCAAGTTCCTTTATCTGAACGCGCCAAACCTTTTATTGCTTTTTCTACACCTAGAGGCCTTTTTCAATGGAATTTCATGCCTTTCGGCCTTATGAACGCAGCAGCTACATTCGTACGCATGATGCGTCGAATACTATCTTATCGGTCAGATGTCATTGCATACCTAGACGACATCTGTCTTTTCAGCGATACTTGGGAAGATCACTATTCGGGGTTAGTTGAATTACTGCCTACTTTACGCGAGCATAACCTGACAGTGAAACCCTCTAAAGCCTGCATTGGTTTTAGCGAAATTTCTTTCCTAGGCCATCGAGTTGGTCATGGTTTCCTAAAGACAGAGGACCATAATATCACTAAGATACTTAACATCTCTATTCCTAAGACTAAAAAGCAAGTGCGAAGTCTCTTAGGTCTTATACAATTTTATGGACGATTCATTCCGAATCTATCCTCTATCATGGCACCTCCTTCTACACTACTAAAGAAAGGGTCTCCTAATATGGTTCACTGGTCTCAGGAATGCCAATCCTCGCTGGATAAGATCAAAACTATGTTTTCAACACCACCTATTCTAGTGTTACCTACTAAAGATAAGACATTTTTTCTTCGTAGTGACGCTTCATCCACTGGGATTGGAGCGGCACTAATGCAAGAGTACTCTGGAACTCTGCATCCTTTAATGTATATCTCCAGAAAACTTAATGCTGCAGAAAGGAATTACTCGGTTTTAGACCGTGAACTGTTGGCTATTGTCTGGTCAATTCTCAAACTACAAAGATTCCTTCTAGGCGCACATTTCATAGTAGAAACCGACCAGAAAGCTCTTACGGCTATACAGAGTAAGAATTTGAAGAGCTCGAGGTCTACTCGATATGCAATTGCTCTTCAACCATTTCATTTCTCGGTTCGAGCTATACTTGGATCAGATAATGTGATGGCAGACATTTTGTCTAGATGCCCACATGATTCCACCTAACTTTTATGCCTTGGACTTCCTAATACGTCTAAGTCTATAATAGTTTCTGTCTATATCAAAATAGGTACACATTTGTAATTTGTAATATAGTGATTGTATCACTACTTAGCGGTTCATTGATGTATATTCACCGCTGTTCTTTGATGATTTTTCTTCTTTGTTAATCATGAACTTAAGATACCTAATATGAATGTATTGGATGAAATTTTTGTATGCATTGTGTCATTGCCAACATTATAGAATACGTTGGTGACACCTCCCTGTAAACATTTATATTTAGAGAAACTCTTTTTCTGAGATTATGAGATATATTCTCACCGGTCGCTCCATGAGTCGACTTAGCCTCACATTTGGCGTTATATTTATTCTTTATACTTTTCATCTGCGCATTATTCATGCGTTGTGAGCCTATTGTATGTTGCTCCTAGATGTATTAAAAAAAAAAATGTTTCATTTTTTTTCCCGGGAGGTGTGGTAAGACTGTTACGTGCAGTTTTTCATAACTGATAATGTAGTCGATCTGTATACTTGTTATGTTTGAAAATATTTTGAATCTAAGGGCGAATACTCATCTTTTGCTTTGAGGGAAAGTAAATATGTAGTTACTCCTCTTAAAAGGTTATACCAGCTGACTGAATAGGTCAGAGGGGATGCGAACTGCGCATGTCCAAACTGGATTTTTGAAGAAGATTTTCCGGCGCGAGAGGCCGTGTTGTTGAACTGGGTCTGTCTGACGGAATGTCTGGTTACTTCTCTGCATTGCCTTTTGGGGATGGAAACTCTTCCACTGTTATTTAAAGTCCCCTGTGTTATTTCTGTTCGTCAGGAAGACGACAGTTGTTATGAAGTTGTGTTAGGATTTCGTAGCAAAGTAAAAGACGAAACTTTCACACTTCTTTTGTTCACAGAGTAAGCTGAAGGCATTTTGGGTCAACCGGTGACAAGAGCTCACAAATGGTTGAAAGGCAGAGTATTCTTCTTGTTACGCTCGTTGGAGCCATCTAAGACTGTTAAGTTTAGATTTACGCACAGAAACCCAGGAGGATAGAGATTATCCTACAACCCGCATGATTAGCGGTATATTTTGAACTTAGACACTTATGTCTACAGAAGAGGAATCCACAGTGTTTACTGTTTTATAGAGGCCTAATATATATAACTATCTGGAGTGGAAGAACAGATGGGATATTAGTTATTGCTATTATAACTTTGAAAATGAAAACTCGCCTGATGTACAAGGGAGTTGTATAAGACTATCTTCAAAAGGACAGCCTATCTTCGATACGTCCGATTAGAGGGATGGACTATGCTAATTTCGTCGCCCGCCATGTTTGGGAGGTCGACTTAAGAAGAATGACTTAAGAAGAGCCAGTATGAAACTGTTGGATATATATAGTTATTTACCCGTTGTGTAATACGGGGTTTTTCTGCTAGTTGTGGAATGGGAGAGAAATTGGAGTCTGCAACACTTTGATAATCATATAATTATTGGAACTTATGTACATGCCATTGTAGTGAACTGTTTTCATATCCGCCATGTTCCTGTGTCATGCTTACATGGAGTTGTCTACGTCTTGTTGCTGTGACTATAATAAATGATAAAAACGTACACAGCAGTTCACCTATATTTTTGACTCCATACTTGTAACACGTCCAACATATGCTTCCATCAACTCCACATCTACACCTTTCAATGTGATGAATGCCACATCCACTCTTGTATGTTACATGTTGTGGTACAAGTCTGCACTGCTACATAGATGTCCACCTTGACGAACTTTCACGTCACGCATTCGCGATCAGTCATATTACAGCACGATATACCAGTCAGTATCCAGTATACCAACATCTATCCATAAAGAAATCCAACAATCCAGATTTGGTATCAATATAATGTAGGAACATAGACCAACCCAGGCATTGTTAGACGTAATCACTAATATAACATTTCTATTAGAAAGAAGCAATGAGTCTCAGCTACTGGAGCAACGAGATTGCTGTTTGGAACTCCAAAAACTAGGACATTATTGTGTCGAACTCTCAGTCCATGCTTCGGAATGTCCAACAGGGATGGCTGCGGCGTGAATGGAAAACATCCATAAGAGCCTCAAATCTTCAGGAACTGGCGTGCATCTACTGTACTGTTCATGCATGAGTAAGCTGACATACTAGCCTAGAGAGCACCCAAAGTGGTGACATTAGATATGGATACAGGAGATATACTGAGAACATTTGATGGTCGCCTGTTAGAGAACATCCCTGCAGTCGATGGATCAACACGGCTAAGGCTGTTGGATTTTGGCATCAAATGCATTTCTATCAGGGATGGGCGTATGTGAGGATGGGTCAGGCATGTAACAATGATAGCATCACCTTCGTCATCATCATCATCATCACAATCATCATCACCATTATCACCATCATCACTATTGTCATCATAATCATTGTGACGTACGTCTAGTTTGACAAGTGAATTTTCCCTGATATGACGGATGATTTAAAGGGACTTTTAGTTTTTCATAACATTAGAACCCCTGAACATTTGTTGTAACTTTTCGTTTGCCAGAACTCATTCCACCGGGACTCATTTAGTATGCGGCACGAGATCAAAGAGACAGACTGAGGGATTTCAGGGGAGACTATCGGCGTTATCAAAGACAGTAGTGGTCCCTGCTACGAGACGCAGTTGCTTGCCGCTATTTTCGCGTCTCGGTGTCAATCGCAGAACCGAGCGAACGGGAAAGCCGAAACGGGCAGCAGCGAGCGGATACGAAGACCAGGGGGTGGCTTCTTCTCTTGATTTGGCGGTCAGATCCCCAAAAGTTCGTGAGATCAAATAAGCTGTCAAGTTTATCATGTCCCACTCAACTTACATTCCATTTTAGCTAAATAGACCATGAAGACTAGACACGTTATCACTCGCTGGCCAGACCTTTACGGAAGCACTAGCTTTATTGAAATCTTGTTATAGATTTTCCCCTGGATTTTATATATATATTTGCAGTGATTTCTATTCTGTGCAAAGCGGTAATATATTGTGTAAAGTGATCAGTGGTCTAGTTCAGTCATTCTATTTCAATGGATTTTGTGTTAATTTAAATCTATTAAATTAAACCATCTCAATAGTTCCAGTTGTAAATATAATGATCTATCTATTATATTATTTCAAAAGATAATAGATGCTTAAATTAACTTTTAAAGTCGCGAGGGAATTTATAATTAATAAATTCAGTTAAGTCCTAGTTTTATAGATGTGTGTTTTTAACCACTAGAATTCGCGCAGTGTTTATTAAATACATAATTAAATACTCGAGTGTATTATAGGCTTAACGGGAAATTTATCGCGCTTGATTTTTCGGTATGTTACATGTCTTTTTTTTCTTTCACACAGCGGTCCCAGCTAAATAAAGAAAGAAATAAAGAAATCATCCTATAAACTTCCAGTCATATTGAAGAAACATTTCTTTTAAAATATAATCTTGTGGCGGTCTTTTTGCGACCTAGCTGTCAGAATTAAATGAAATAAAGCCCACCCAAGAACATTTTAAAGAATAATCATCAAATTACCCTTACAAACCTGTAAGATAAACTGGAAGGTAATCATCGCCAGTAGCGATATCATATTTACTGTTTACTGTGAGAGAGTACATATTTTCCTCACTGTGACTGAGCCTAGTTTTTTTTTCCTCAATTGGATTTAATAAAACTATCATCACGCATTGAAGGAATTTTACCATAGCGGAGGATTAAAAGAGACCACTTCATTTTCACCCCTGTGCCGAACTGTGTTAGTGCCATCCCATAGACTCCTTTTATATATATAATAAAAACACGAGAACTCTTAGTCTTCAAGTCTTGCGATAAGTGAGAATATTTGTTACCAACAAACCCTCGCAAACATCTGGGGCGGGACATCGAAGGACTAGACAGTTCATATGTCAAAAGATTACTTGCTGTTTTTATATACTTTTATGGATCGTCTGAGGCTGCATTCGGTAAGTGTGTGAGTATATGGGTGTGGATCCTCACGCGTGTGCATGAATGACAGGAAATTTAATCGTTTTCTTTTGTAAACCTGTTGTTAACTTTCTTGCCTAGTAATATAATTTTTCTGTATTCCCTGCATTGTTCCTTTAAGGGGGAGTTGCTAATTGGTTAACTCTGTTTAAAAACCCCCTCCTTTCCATTTGCTTAGTAAAGGGAAGAACAGCTGGGAAGAACAGGTTTTTTTCTATCACCTATACCTAACTTTGTAACACCTCTTTCAGAGCAATTAACTTCACTGTTAGGTTAACGTACCCGTGTTCCTGATATTATCTATCTCTGGACTGGGTTTATCTTTATCTAATAAGCGGGAAGGGCTTAGTCGATACCAATCTTCTTCATCCCTCCCAAATCTGTTATTTGCATTTGTGTACTTATGATAATTTATGTAATACCTGATATTTGTTAGTGATTGATGTTTAAAGTGAATAAAATCACATAAACTCATTTAGTACGGTGTTGGACATACCCACAGCCCAACATTTCCCCTATTCGTTTAATATAGTTTGTATCTACATCGTCTGTGTGTGTGAAAAACACCAAATCGGTGTGCGCGCAGATGCGAGTCTGGAAAACTGGCAAATAATTGTTTGACCAGGAGAGCGGAAGAGAAGATTGAGAGAAGCGATTGGTCGTAAATAAGTCTGTCTTTACTCTCCTCCAGCACGCTGTGAAGCAACTATTTAATATCTACATATTCTATCACTGAGCTTTCCATCATCATTTTCCACTCTAAACCGGACCACTATTTCTACGACTCTTTTCTCTCAAAATAAATTTACGACAATCATCACCATCATCATTATCATCACCACCATCATCATCATCACCATAATAATCACCATCATCACCATAATAATCACCATTATCACCATCATCATCACCATTATCATAATCATCATCATAACCATCACCATGACCATTATCACCAGCGTTCATAACCCTTTAGAAATTTTCTCAGGAAGACTTCTTCTTCTTTGTCCTCGTTCGCCCTCAGACTTCCACATTAATGACTCTAATAAAGATAGTAGTCAGCTAAAGGTTCCTGACATCTCGTTCGCCCTCAGACTTCCACATTAATGACTCTAATAAAGATAGTAGTCAGCTCAAGGTTCCTGACATCTCGTTCGCCCTCAGACTTCGACATTAATGACTCTAATAAAGATAGTAGTCAGCTCAAGGTTCCTGACATCTCGTTCGCCTTTAGACCTCCACATTAATGACTCTAATAAAGATAGTAGTCAGCTCAAGGTTCCTGACATCTCGTTCGCCCTCAGACTTCCACATTAATGACTTTAATAAAGATAGTAGTCAGCTCAAGGTTCCTGACATCTCGTTCGCCCTCAGACTTCCACATTAATGACTCTAATAAAGGCAGTAGTCAGCTCAAGGTTCCTGACATCTCGTTCGCCCTCAGACTTCTACATTAATGACTCTAATAAAGGCAGTAGTCAGCTCAAGGTTGCTGACATCTCGTTCGCCTTCAGACTTCGACATTAATGACTCTAATAAAGGCAGTAGTCAGCTCAAGGTTGCTGACATCTCGTTCGCCCTCAGACTTCCACATTAATGACTATAATAAAGGCAGTAGTCAGCTCAAGGTTGCTGACATCTCGTTCGCCTTCAGACTTCTACATTAATGACTCTAATAAAGATAGTAGTCATCTCAAGGTTGCTGACATCTCGTTCAACCTCAGACTTCCACGTTAATGACTCTAATAAAGGCAGTAGTCAGCTCAAGGTTACTGACATCTCGTTCGCCTTCATACTTCTAAATTAATGATTATAATAAAGATAGTAGTAAGCTCAAGGTTGCTGACATCTCGTTCACCCTCAGACTTCCACATTAATGACTCTAATAAAGGCAGTAGTCAGCTCAAGGTTCCTGACATCTCGTTCGCCCTCAGACTCCTACATTAATGACTCTAATAAAGGCAGTAGTCAGCTCAAGGTTCCTGACATCTCGTTCGCCCTCACACTTCCACATTAATGACTCTAATAAAGGCAGTAGTCAGCTCAAGGTTCCTGACATCTTGTTCACCCTCAGACTTCCACATTAATGACTCTAATAAAGGTAGTAGTCAGCTCAAGGTTCTTGACATCTCATTCACCCTCAGACTTCCACATTAATGACTCTAATAAAGGCAGTAGTCAGCTCAAGGTTCCTGACATCTTGTTCACCCTCAGACTTCCACATTAATGACTCTAATAAAGGCAGTAGTCAGCTCAAGGTTCCTGACATCTCGTTCGCCCTCAGACCTCCACATTAATGACTCTAATAAAGATAGTAGTCAGCTCACGGTTCCTGACATCTCGTTCACCCTAAGACTTCCACATTAATTACTCTAATAAAGATAGTAGTCAGCTCACGGTTCCTGACATCTTGTTCGCCCTCAGACTTCCATTAATGACTATAATAAAGGCAGTAGTCAGCTCAAGGTTCCTGACATCTCGTTCGCCCTCACACTTCCACATTAATGACTCTAATAAAGGCAGTAGTCAGCTCAAGGTTTTTGACATCTCGTTCACCCTCAGACTTCCACATTAAGGACTCTAATAAAGGCAGTAGTCAGCTCAAGGTTCCTGACATCTCGTTCACCCTCAGACTTCCACATTAATGACTCTAATAAAGGCAGTAGTCAGCTCAAGGTTCCTGACATCTCGTTCACCCTCAGACTTCCACATTAATGACTCTAATAAAGGCAGTAGTCAGCTCAAGGTTCCTGACATCTCGTTCACCCTCAGACTTCCACATTAATGACTCTAATAAAGGCAGTAGTCAGCTCAAGGTTGCTGACATCTCGTTCGCCTTCAGACTTCTACATTAATGACTCAAATAAAGATAGTAGTCAGCTCAAGGTTGCTGAAATCTCGTTCACCCTCAGACTTCCACATTAATGACTCTAATAAAGGCAGTAGTCAGCTCAAGGTTGCTGACATCTCGTTCGCCCTCAGACTCCTACATTAATGACTCTAATAAAGGCAGTAGTCAGCTCAAGGTTCCTGACATCTCGTTCGCCCTCAGACTTCCACATTAATGACTCTAATAAAGGCAGTAGTCAGCTCAAGTTTCCTGACATCTCGTTCACCCTCAGACTTTCACATTAATGACTCTAATAAAGGCAGTAGTCAGCTCAAGGTTCCTGACATCTCGTTCGCCCTCAGACTTCCACATTAATGACTCTGTTGCGTGGGGTGGGTTTTCACTGGTAATTGGAGGGTCCTTCGTTCGATTATTATCTTGGAACAAGGGTCAACGTTATATTGATTCATCATTATTTGAATGTCCAAGAATACACTCGTTCCCTTCTGAGCTCATCAATATATATACATATTTTTCTTATCAGAAGAGTTCTTCATTTGCATAATCAACAACATTGGCAAATGCAGCAAATAGCTGTAACGTATCGATGTGATAAAGTCCTCAATTCAGAGTCCATGAATTCATTTACAGTTCACACACAAGACATTCACGTAGGTATAGATTCATATATAGTCATTAGAAATTACATGCATAGTATTCATATCCGTCCGTGTCAAAACAATATGTCAGAAGAACATCGTGGCTATATACGTGCGCTGTTGTAGTCAACAGCCAGAAATGAGCACATGAGTTCTTGACAGCTACAATTTGAATCATAATGCGATTCTCCTTCCATCATTTAGTTAATTTAATTAATCTCATACTTATATTAATAACCGAACTGACCCTGAGTTCTACATCGATTTATATATATAATATAGGCTATATACTCAGCCTTTTTTCCTTGGAAGAAATACAAGACACGACCTTCTTGCTTGACGGATAGCGTAACAAGGGCCATGTAACCAAGTCACCCAGCGTGACCTTCCCAACGCGAATGCGTCATAATCTCCGCATATATTTCGCGTTCAGTATACCGTAAAATATCGACATATTCTATAAATATTAATGACCCTTAAACGTTGCGCATGGGTAAACCCCAGCAGACGCCGTCATTTAAAATAACACCGTAACAGATTTCCTGTCAGACGGGGGAAAAAAAAAAATCTATTAAATAGATGTTTTTTTTTTTTTGAACAATATTAATCAATTATCAAAAATTTAACAAAACCCGACGTATGACCTACGATGTTCTATCTAGAACAGTGTCGTGGTCATGTCAGTAATATCTTATAATAAAATCAACGTCATATCATACATATAACTTATATTAAACAAGGAAATGTCACTGTCACTAACTAATTAACTAATTAATTTGTTGTATGTATCGACTAACTAATAATGTGAGGTGTTATTAAAATTATTCTAACTAACTAAAATTAAAATAATTAATTATAGTATGTACGTATGGTACTAACTAATTACTATCTAATTGAAGAGAATGAGAAATAGTATAAGAGAGTAAAAGAAATAAAAATTGAGAAGTACGGACAATTAAAACCAAATATTAAAGTATACATTAAATTAGAATGCGTGTGAAAATGAAGTGTAAGGATAGACACCTAATTAAATTAACGCAATCAGAAGAAAAGAACAGAAAAAATTCATACATTTTAACTATATATATGAAATGTCATAATGTAATATCCAATACCTTGATAATTACACTAATTAAAATATTAATTGGTGTGATATTATTTTGTTTCATCTTTTCTTTGCATATTTTATTTTTTTATTTCATCACACTTTAACTTTATTTTATTATATATTAATTTAATAACTAGAAAATTTAACAATATTGGACATGAAGATCCAATCGTTGTTACCTCCTATTGACTTGTATGAAAGTTCATTAAGACACAAGGTTCATATTATCAAATTATGATTTGATTATCCATTCATCGTTAGTTCCTTTATTGAAAACTTGAATATAATTTGAAGAAGTCATCAACGTATCTGTCCCTTCTACATCAGAGATTGTTCCTTTTTAACAGTTTTTCAATCGAAATGAGTGATACCCAAAGTGGAATTGAAGTCCAAATTTTCAAACGATCCGTAAAACTTGATATTTTGATCACAATAGTTTATTTCGAAATGTCATTATTTAAGTAGGGAGTCCAACTGAATTGTTGTATATTCTGACTTGATATCAATACCGTTCATAGCAAATGTAATGCTTGACTAGTCAGAAAATTTTCCTGAAATTGTACTATTCATTCAGAATCCGTAGGATGTCTGGACAACGTGTCGGCTATGACGTTCTCAGTTCCAGGTATCGACTGTATATCGAACTCGTAGGGTTGCAACGTAATAGCAAATCGTGCAAGTTTAGCACTTTTATGGTTTGAGCGACGTAATGCTGCCACTGATTTCTGATCAGTCTGGATCAGGAATGGAGATCCCAGTAAAAATTTCTCTAACTTGGTAATTGCCCAGATTACGGAGAGCAATTCTCGGTCTACAGTCGAATATTTAGTCTCCGGAGGTTTCAGCTTGCGTGAGATGTAAAGTACAGGGTGAAGGACATCATCATGATATTGGAGTAGACAAGCCCCGAGTCCGTAATTACTCGCATCTGTACGTAGAACAAACTTTTTAGAAGCATCTGGTAATCTTAAAACAGGTGGGCATGAAAAAATTTTTAAAATAGTGCGAAAAGTGTTGTCACATTCGTCTGTCCAATTTATCCTTAAAGGCATGTTCTTCTTTAGTAACGATGACAGGACAGCCGTGATGGATGATAGGTGAGGTACAAATCTGCTATAGTATTGGATCAACCCTAACAGACTCTTAATCTGTTTCTTCGTTTGAGGAACAGATAAATTTAATATTTTAGAAACCGTACTGGGAATTGTTTGGATACGTCCTGATCCAATAATGTGTCCCAGGAATGTTATCTCATTACACGCTATTTGAATTTTAGTTGGTTTAGCGGTTAAATGGTTATCCCGCAATATTTCCAAAACTGATTTAAGACCCAAAAAATGTTCCTCAAATGATGAACTAAACAAACATATGTCGTCAATGTAGGTAATTATATCTGATCTACCTGCTAAAATTTTTCGCATCATGCGAATAAAGGTAGCTGGAGCATTCATTAGCCCAAAAGGCATCACGTTCCACTGGTAAAGACCTTGTGGAGTTGAGAATGCTGTGTAGTATTTGGCTCTTTCGGTTAGTGGAATCTGCCAATAACCTTTGGTTAAGTCAATTTTAGTGAAAAGTGTAGCATTGGATAGACGAGGAAGTAAATCGTCAAGGATAGGATGTGGTTCGCTATCCGGTACTGTCTGCGCATTAAGTTTCCTATAGTCAACACATAAACGTATGTTGTTGTCCTTTTTCCGGACAATGACTAAAGGAGAAGAAAATGGAGATGTACTAGTCTCAATAATACCTAATGATATCATCTGTTCGAGTTCCTGAGATGTCTTACTCAGAAAATGTAGAGGTACAGAATAAGGATGAACACGAATTGGTGTATCATCGTTAAGGATAATATCGTGAGTAATTACAGATGTGCAACCCGGTACATCCGTTAACACATCTGGGAAAGATTGTAGAAGATCAGCAACGCGTTGATGCTGTTGCGGTGTAACCGTAGAAGAAATGGTCACATCACGCCAAGATTCAGTAGATTGGACAATAAGTACAGGTAAAGGCAACTGCACTTCAGGAAAAGAAGATTCTTCCTCCTGTATAACAGAAAGATTAGAATAATGACAAGTAGATACAGTATTGTCATCTAATTCATGAAAAATTGACTGTAAGTGTATAGGACGTGTATGAAATTGCTTGAGCATATTAATATGGAATATCTTTCTGTGTCCCTTGATATCTAAAACGTAATCAACGTCTGAAATTTTATCAGTAACCTTATAAGGACCAGTCCATGAGATCAATAACTTATTGTTATTGTGAGGGAGTAATACATAAGCCTCATCGCCTGGGAATAATTGGCGTAATCGTCTAGATCGATTTTGTATAGATCGAGCCTTAGCTTTTGCAGCCTCAGAAGAAGCTGTTGCCAATTGGCAAGACTCAATAATATTATTCCGAAGATTAATCACATACTCATAAGATGACTGAGTGTCCTGAGTCATCTCTGCATCAATTAATAAATCTTTTATCAGTCCCATAGGACCTCTCGGAGGGGCACCAAATCTAACTCAAAGGGAGAGAAGCCAGTTTGTTCATGTGGCACCTCTCGGTAAGCAAACAGGACAGCTGGGAGTGCTCTGTCCCAGTCCTGAGGGTGTTTAACAGTAACCTTATGTAAAAGTTGTTTAAGCGTACGGTTAAGTCTTTCAACTGCACCGTTACTCATGGGATGATAAATACTACTCAAATTCCTATCAATGTTCCAGGTTTTCATTACCTCCTTCATGGTATCGGATATAAACTGCGACCCATGGTCAGATAATAATTTTCTAGGAAACCCTATTCTAGAAAAAATTAGATGTAATGCATCAGCTACATCTGTGGTAGTGGTTGTCTTCAATGGAATGGCTTCTGGCCATCGTGTGCATAAATCAATGCACGTGAGAACAAATCTATGTCCTCTCGCAGATGGTAGAAGTGGACCAATTATATCTATGGCCATCTTGTCAAAAGGTCGTACTGAGATATCGCAAGCCTGAATAGGCGCCGTGTGAAAAGCTCCACGTGCTTTCACTTCCTGGCATGTAGTACAAGAACGTACATATTGCGAAATATCCCGTGATACTCCTGGCCAAAAGAATGAAGACAATACTCGAGATCGTGTTCGAGTATATCCCATATGTCCTGCACACTGCGAGTCATGCGCGTGTTGAAGAATGTACCGTCTAAAAGCAGCCGGTACCATCACTTGTTGTTTTACCTGTGATTTATCACTAAAGCATCTAATCAGTATATCATTTTTAACAATAAACCAATGTTTGTTATTATTCCCTGATGTTAAATTATCAACCTTATTAACCAGGTTAAAAAATTTATTTAGAGATTTGTCATTTTTTTGTTTGTTTGCAAATGATTCCCTGTCAATAGGTGAATTGACCTCAATATCCTCCTGTTTCTCTGCATCCATCTTATTATCATTGACACTCTCCATGAGCATAGTCTGAGCTCTAGTTGTCACGGCGTTTCCAGTGCATAGATTTTGTCTCTCCCATTCAATTATATCTTCTGGTGAACAATCCTTGCTGCCGTGTATGCGACCCACCATAAGGTCTGCAATAGGCTTTTTCAGCATGCATACCTTCACGTTACCTGTGAAAAAAGGTGTTTTAACATGGATAATAGCTGTGGGGTAAAACTCAATAGTTCCCCAAAAAGTCATGCAACGGACATATTCCCCCGTTGCACAGCTAGGATGTACAAGCGACTGTCGCACTCCAATGGTTGTGGATCCCGAGTCTCTCAATACATAAACTATAGAACCGTTCACTATCCCTCTGTTAAAAATCAGAGAGCCTGTTCCATCATTGGCTGCAAGACCTACTTCTTGTAGAATGTGTCCGCAGTTTAGCACTGTCTCCTTTGCCTTCTGAAAAATAAGATTGCATTGTGGGCAACTATTCGCCACGTTATAGTTAATAGCAAAGCATGCAGCAGAAGAATTCATTGTATTATCGTTAGGTGGAACCTGAACCTTAGGGGTGATATCATTTGTAACTACTGCCCCGGTATTATGGTTATAATGTGAAGATCCACGAGAATGAGAACGATTACGAGAATAATTAGTTGAATTATCCCGTTGTCGTCTATTGTAATTGTTATCTCGATGTCTCGAGTTATAATTATCGCTATTCTTCCAATTGTTACCATTATTATATTGATATGACCGATTATAACTTGAGTTACGTGGATTACTGTTGTATCTTGACTGAGGTGAATAATTTCTGTTTTGTTGTCTTCCTCTATTATAGTTATTGTTAAAGTTATTTTGTCCCTTATGAAAATTAATGTCATAGTTTCCTTTGAACCTACCTCTGTCTACACTGTGTGTTCTTGGTTTGTTATTATTATGATATGCCATATTGGAGGCTACAGGAAGTGGTTCTCTTATTAACGAGCCAGAGATGTTTGCATTTGGATGAGCGTTGCAGTAATTTAAAGAAATGTTTTCTAACTCATCAATAGTTTCTGGTTTCCGTTCTTGCAGATAAGCAAAGAATGGTGGGCTGACAGAAGATAACACTTTATCCCTCAATAACAAATCGACTAACTTGTCGTAAGATTTGTTGACACCTGCCAGTTCAACCCATCTGTTAAAAGTATTGCGTATGTTAGCAATAAAACCTGTGAAATCTTTATTGTTATCTGGCAACAAACTTTTGAAACGTAATCTGCATGCCTCTTCGTTCAAATGGAAACGACGTAATAACAAAGTCTTAATGGCCTCATAGTCTGTGGCTAATGTAGGATCAATATTTTGTGCTGCACTTGCAGGTTCGCCATCCAGAAATTCCTTAAGTTTAAGTGCCCATGTAGTTTTGTCAAGGTTATTGACCTTACATATATCCTCAAAGCGCGCCAGCCACGATGATAGGTCATCCACGTGTAATCTGAATGGTGGTAGTTTGAAGTAATAATTGCTCTTAAGTCGGTTGGAAGAAGATCCCGATTGAGCATTATCATTTTGGCTTGCTGCAGCACCCTGCGAATTAAGTTTTGCTGTTTCCAATTTAAGCCGTTGCAATTCCATTTCTTGCTGCAATATGATTTCTTGTCGTTTCAATTTATTCTCTTCTTCAATCCGTAGGATTTCATCTCTTGCTATCTTTCTTTCTTCTTCTTGTCTTAATTCTTCTCTCTCTCCTTTAGCAATAGCTTTTCTTTCCTCCTCTTCTGCCTTATATTTTGTAAATTCAGCCAATGCATAAGCCTCGAGAAGTTCTCCTTTTTTTCCAAAATCCTTACCATTTTTAATAAAATAGTCTAAGTTAAGCATCTTGAAGTTAATTTATTTAAGTATTCAATTACTTATGTCTTGTAATCACCAATGGAATATATGTCGATAATTCTAATTACTCAAAGAATGAATAATCAATATAAGAAATTGCAATATTCCTGTATTGTTATGTATAAGTTCCACAAATCTATAATATTTTGTAAAAATATTATATAGATACACTAATAGCTATCATAAATAGTTATGATAGTTAGTTATATAAGGTGCTGAAATTATATCATGCACTTAATATTAATATTCAGTAATTATGTGTATTATTCCTAAATAATTAGGTTATTTAATCTTAATTGTCACCAAGTTCCCAATGTAGTACTGAGAAAATGTACTAATTTATATTAAATATGTCTTAATATGTTATAAAGTTATAATATTTAATCATTATATATTGTTCCATAATCATGAGCTATAAAGTGCATTGCCCATTTCTTGGACCACTACTGCAAATATGTGCAAAGTCCCTAATTCCTCATTAAAGCTCATAAAAATTTAATCATATTCATCTACACTATTAGTAATGAAGAAATTATAGCATTAATATTAAATTATAGAAGGATGAAATGAATACAAACAATACAATGGGTTAACCAAGGAGTACAGAACAGTAGCACAATACGAAAGTGACATTTTCACCATAAAACTGCATTAATAACTAAGTGGTATAAAACGGAAGTGATAGATTAAGAATGAACTGAATAGAAAGTTAAGCTGTGTACGCAACAATTAGTGACGTATACGTGGACTCATTGACGATGGTACAAAAAAAAAATTTAACTGAATGATAGTAAGGTCAGAAAAACACGATAGGTTACAAACATTGTTACAAAACTGAATAAAAATTAGAACAAAATACACTAAAATACCCCAATTATAACTAGACTGGACATCTAACATGCAAGGTCAATTAATTGCAAATACGAACGAACGAAAATCATCGGAAGGTCGTCGATGGGTTCTTCGTTAAAAGCAATTAACTAAAGGTCCTAAGGAACATTCAGAATGAATATCGGCATCCTCAGAGCCATTTTATTCATTCCAAACCGCCGCCCATCCATACCCGCTACATGAAAAAAAGGACAGAAACAATATTTAACATGGATACATAGAAAAAAGAACATGGCGTTATGGGACAAACAGGACTAACTTATTGTAACCTTCAAATAAGTTACTTATCTTTTTGCCTCGATAGATTCATACAATGCTTGCTTCGCCAATGGACAGTAGGACCTATATTTCATGCTCATGTTGATTGAATCTATTTTCCAATGTTCGATCAAGCGTTTATAGATAATCTTCTTCAAAGACCTTGAAAGGCGGCTGCGATCACTACAGCTGATTCATCCTGTTGTCAAGGGGGTGTGACGTCATCGGTGTAGATACAAAAAGTGTTCATTTCGCTCGAAGGAAAATTATTTCTTTCAACTCGGTAATCTTTGAGTATTTTTTTTACAATGAAATTCCAGTTCCGCACCACATCGGCCACCACTGTTGCGTGGGGTGGGTTTTCACTGGTAATTGGAGGGTCCTTCGTTCGATTATTATCTTGGAACAAGGGTCAACGTTATATTGATTCATCATTATTTGAATGTCCAAGAATACACTCGTTCCCTTCTGAGCTGATCAATATATATACATATTTTTCTTATCAGAAGAGTTCTTCATTTGCATAATCAACAACATTGGCAAATGCAGCAAATAGCTGTAACGTATCGATGTGATAAAGTCCTCAATTCAGAGTCCATGAATTTATTTACAGTTCACACACAAGACATTCACGTAGGTATAGATTCAAATATAGTCATTAGAAATTACATGCATAGTATTCATATCCGTCCGTGTCAAAACAATATGTCAGAAGAACATCGTGGCTATATACGTGCGCTGTTGTAGTCAACAGCCAGAAATGAGCACATGAGTTCTTGACAGCTACAATTTGAATCATAATGCGATTCTCCTTCCATCATTTAGTTAATTTAATTAATCTCATACTTATATTAATAACCGAACTGACCCTGAGTTCTACATCGATTTATATATATAATATAGGCTATATACTCAGCCTTTTTTCCTTGGAAGAAATACAAGACACGACCTTCTTGCTTGACGGATAGCGTAACAAGGGCCATGTAACCAAGTCACCCAGCGTGACCTTCCCAACGCGAATGCGTCATAATCTCCGCATATATTTCGCGTTCAGTATACCGTAAAATATCGACATATTCTATAAATATTAATGACCCTTAAACGTTGCGCATGGGTAAACCCCAGCAGACGCCGTCATTTAAAATAACACCGTAACAGACTCTAATAAAGATAGTAGTCAGCTCACGGTTCCTGACATCTTGTTCGCCCTCAGACTCCACATTAATGACTCTAATAAAGATAGTAGTCAGCTCAAGGTTGCTGACATCTCGTTCGCCCTCACACTTCCACATTAATGACTCTAATAAAGATAGTAGTCAGCTCATGGTTCCTGACATCTCGTTCGCCTTTAGACCTCCACATTAATGACTCGAATAAAGGCAGTAGTCAGCTCAAGGTACCTGACATCTCGTTCACCCTCAGACTTCCACATTAATGACTCTTCTTCTTCTTCTTCTTCGTTCGCCCTGAAAAGGACGGTGGTTGCGTTGTGTCTGTTTACTCCTAAGCTGTGATATCTGCACCTTTCGGTCGACATATCCGACTTCAGCACGGCATTTTTTAGGGACCGGGTTTGCCTTCCCATTTCGATCCACACTCGCTCAGCCAGACTGCACTGCTGCAGACTGTTTCCAGGACCACCACGTGGAGGTGGAGTGCGGTCTTGACCAGCTCTGGTTCGCTGGTCCTGATGCAAGCAGTACAGCTATGGGTCGCTGACTGCATTCGCTATTGCTGCATCTTGGGGTCCCATTAATGACTCTAATAAAGGCAGTAGTCAGCTCAAGGTTCCTGACATCTCGTTCACCCTCAGTCTTCCACATTAATGACTCTAATAAAAGTAGTAGTCAGCTCAAGGTTCCTGACATCTCGTTCACCTTCAGACTTCCACATTAATGACTCTAATAAAGATAGTAGTCAGCTCAAGGTTCCTGACATCTCGTTCACCCTCAGACTTCTACATTAATGACTCTAATAAATGTAGTACTCAGCTCAAGGTTCCTGACATCTTGTTCGCCCTCAGACTTCCACATTAATGACTCTAATAAAGATAGTAGTCAGCTCAAGGTTCCTGACATCTTGTTCGCCCTCAGACTTCCACATTAATGACTCTAATAAAGATAGTAGTCAGCTCAAGGTTGCTGACATCTCGTTCGCCCTCACACTTCCACATTAATGACTCTAACAAAGATAGTAGTCAGCTCACGGTTCCTGACATCTCGTTCGCCTTTAGACCTCCACATTAATGACTCTAATAAAGGCAGTAGTCAGCTCAAGGTACCTGACATCTCGTTCACCCTCAGACTTCCACATTAATGACTCTTCTTCTTCTTCTTCTTCTTCTTCGTTCGCCCTGAAAAGGACGGTGGTTGCGTTGTGTCTGTTTACTAATAAGCTGTGATATCTGCACCATTCGGTCGACACATCCGACTTCAGCACGGCATTTTTTAGGGACCGGGTTTGCCTTCCCATTTCAATCCGCACTCGCTCAGCCAGACTGCACTGCTGCAGACTGTTTCCAGGACCACCACGTGGAGGTGGAGTGCGGTCTTGACCAGCTCTGGTTCGTTGGTCCTGATGCAAGCAGTACAGCTATGGGTCGCTGACTGCATTCGCTATTGCTGCATCTTGGGGTCCCATTAATGACTCTAAAAAAGGCAGTAGTCAGCTCAAGGATCCTGACATCTCGTTCACCCTCAGACTTCCACATTAATGACTCTAATAAAGGTAGTAGTCAGCTCAATGTTCCTGACATCTCGTTCCCCCTCACACTTCCACATTAATGACTCTATTAAAAGTAGTAGTCAGCTCAAGGTTCCTGACATCTCGTTCACCCTCAGACTTCCACATTAATGACTCTAATAAAGGCAGTAGTCAGTTCAAGGTTCCTGACATCTCGTTCGCCCTAATACTTCCACATTAATGACTCTAATAAAGGCAGTAGTCAGCTCAAGGTTACTGACATCTCATTCGCCCTGAACTCAGACTTCCACATTAATGACTCTAATAAAGGCAGTAGTCAGCTCAAGGTTCCTGACATCTCGTTCGCCCTCAGACTTCCACATTAATGACTCTAATAAAGGCAGTAGTCAGCTCAAGGTTCCTGACATCATGTTCGCCCTCAGACTTCCACATTAATGACTCTAATAAAGGCAGTAGTCAGCTCAAGGTTCCTGACATCATGTTCGCCCTTAGACTTCCACATTAATGACTCTATTAAAGGTAGTAGTCAGCTCAAGGTTCCTGACATCTCGTTCACCCTCAGACTTCCACATTAATGACTCTAATAAAGAAAGTGGTCAGCTCACGGTTCCTGACATCTCGTTCGCCCTCAGACTTCCACATTAATGACTCTTATAAAGGCAGTAGTCAGCTCAAGGTTCCTGACATCTCGTTCGCCCTCAGACTTCCACATTAATGACTCTAATAAGATAGTAGTCAGCTCACGGTTCCTGACATCTCGTTCGCCCTTAGACCTCCACATTAATGACTCTAATAAAGGCAGTAGTCAGCTCAAGGTTCCTGACAACTCTTTCGCCCTCAGACTTCCACATTATTGACTGTAATAAAGGTAGTAGTCAGTTCAATGTTCCTGACATCTCGTTCGCCCTCAGACTTCCACATTAATGAATCTAATAAAGGTAGTAGTCAGCTCAACGTTCCTGACATCTCGTTCGCCCTCAGACTTCCACATTAATGACTCTAATAAAGGTAGTAGTCAGCACAAGGTTGCTGACATCTCGTTCGCCCTTAGACTTCCACATTAATGCCTCTAATAAAGGCAGTAGTCAGCTCAAGGTTCCTGACATCTCGTTCGCCCTCAGACTTCCACATTAATGACTCTAATAAAGGCAGTAGTCAGCTCAAGGTTCCTGACATCTCGTTCGCCCTCAGACTTCCACATTAATGAATCTAATAAAGGTAGTAGTCAGCTCAACGTTCCTGACATCTCGTTCGCCCTCAGACTTCCACATTAATGACTCTATTAAAGGTAGTAGTCAGCTCAAGGTTCCTAACATCTCGTTCGCCCTCAGACTTCCACATTAATGACTCTATTAAAGGTAGTAGTCAGCTCAAGGTTCCTGACATCTTGTTCGCCCTCAGACATCCACATTAATGACTCTAATAAAGGCAGTAGTCAGCTCAAGGTTCCTGACATCTCGTTCGCCCTCAGACTTCCACATTAATGACTCTATTAAAGGTAGTAGTCAGCTCAAGGTTCCTGACATCTCGTTCGCCCTCAGACGTCCACATTAATGACTCTAATATAGATAGTAGTCAGCTCAAGGTTCCTGACATCTCGTTCGCCCTCAGACTTCCACATTAATGACTCTATTAAAGGTAGTAGTCAGCTCAAGGTTCCTGACATCTCGTTCGCCCTCAGACTTCCACATTAATGACTCTATTAAAGGTAGTAGTCAGCTCAAGGTTCCTGACATTTCGTTCGTTCTCAGACATCCACATTAATGACTCTAATAAAGGCAGTAGTCAGCTCAAGGTTCCTGACATCTCGTTCGCCCTCAGACTTCCACATTAATGACTCTATTAAAGGTAGTAGTCAGCTCAAGGTTCCTGACATCTCGTTCGCCCTCAGACTTCCACATTAATGACTCTAATAAAGGTAGTAGTCAGCTCAATGTTCCTGACATCTCGTTCACCCTCAGACTTCCACATTAATGACTCTAATAAAGGTAGTAGTCAGCTCAATGTTCCTGACATCTCGTTCACCCTCAGACTTCCACATTAATGACTCTAATAAAGGCAGTAGTCAGCTCAAAGTTCCTGACATCTCGTTTGCCCTCAGACGTCCACATTAATGACTCTAATAAAGGCAGTAGTCAGCTCAAGGTTCCTGACATCTCGTTCGCCCTAAGACTTCCACATTAATGACTCTAATAAAGGCAGTAGTCAGCTCAAGGTTCCTGACATCTCGTTCACCCTCAGACTTCCACATTAATGACTCTAATAAAGGCAGTAGTCAGCTCAAGGTTCCTGACATCTCGTTCGCCCTCAGACTTCCACATTAATGACTCTATTAAAGGTAGTAGTCAGCTCAAGGTTCCTGACATCTCGTTCGCGCTCAGACTTCCACATTAATGACTCTAATAAAGATAGTAGTCAGCTCAAGGTTCCTGACATCTCGTTCGCCCTCAGACTTCCACATTAATGACACTAATAAAGATAGTAGTCAGCTCACGGTTACTGACTTCTTGTTCGCCCTCAGACTTCCACATTAATGACTTTAATAAAGATAGTAGTCAGCTCAAGGTTCCTGACATCTCGTTCGCCCTCAGACTTCCACATTAATAACTCTTATAAAGGTAGTAGTCAGCTCAAGGTTCCTGACATCTCGTTCGCCCTCAGACTTCCACATTAATGACTCTAATAAAGGCAGTAGTCAGCTCATGGTTCCTGACATCTCGTTCGCCCTCAGACCTCCACATTAATGACTCTAATAAAGATAGTAGTCAGCTCACGGTTCCTGACATCTCGTTTGCCCTCAGACTTCCACATTAATGGCTCTAATAAAGGTTGTAGTCAGCTCAAGGTTCCTGAAATCTCCAAACAGTTTTTGAGAGGACATAAGTAGGTTGTTTGCAGCAGATAGTTAGCTAGGAGACTTGAGCACCTGTAGATTTGCCTAGGGTAAAGTGGTGTCGATTCTGATCGACAATAACAATAAAATAATCTTGTAGTAGATACTGTCGCAGTGAAGTGAAATGATAGCGATTATACTAGGCCAATCTGTATGGGGAGAAATAACCAGTTCCTATCCTCGCTGCATTTGCAATCCCTAACCCAAGAACAGTGTCAGGTACCCAATCACAGCTGGGCAGACTGCAACCTGAGGCTACCAGAGTTAATTGTTATTGTTAATCAGAATCGACGTCATTGCACTCTGGGCAAACCCATAGGTGCTAAGTCTCCCGCAGCAAACGTCGACGGGTATGAATGCTAATTGTTCCTGTTGCCCACTGGTTGTATACACGGCAAATGCGTCCTCTCAAACGTCCATCTCTGCTGGTCTTACGTTTGATGCCGAATTCCAGCAATCTTAGCCTTGATGATTCATCGATTGCAGTGTCATTCTCTAATAGACGAACATGAATCTCCCTCAGTATTTCTTCCTGATCCATGGCCAATGCACCTTTTAGAATATTGTCACTAACTTTGTTACGACAGCCAGTCGCGTTATCCACTATACCTATCGGACTCTCTACGATGCACGCAATAACAAAAGGAAGAAAAATCTGTACTGAAAGCTAAAATCGACTTTTCAATTAACAAGATAGACTGAAACAAATCGAGTACGAGTATTTCGCCGATATTTGCACAGGCAGATCGACGAAACCTTATATTTACTTTAAACATTTGACACGATGTATTCCGTATTTAAAAAAAAAAAAAATACTAAATTATGGAGACGAAAACAACAGGAATAATGTGGTCTTCATACTGATCAATACTTCGTGTGAATATTGCTTCGTGTGAATATTGTTTCGTTTGAATATTGTTTCGTTTGAATATATTTTCGTTTGAATATTGCTTCGTTTGAATATTACTTTGTTTGAATATTGCTTCGTTTGAATTTTGCTTTGTTTGAATATTGCTTTGTTTGAATATTGCATCGTTTGATCATTGCTTAATTTCATTATTGTATCGGTTAATTACTGTTTCGTTTCGTCACTGCTTCTTTGGATTACTGCTTATTTAGAACATCTCTTTCAATGATCATTTCTTAGTTCAATTATATCTTCATTTCATTACTGCTTAGCTTGATAATTGCTTCGTTTGATGATTGCAGCTTTTCTTTTCAACTTAAAAAAAAAGTATTTTAAAATTTATTAACGACCCCGCCATTTTCTTCTTTATAGAATTTAACTGAATATAATCATCATCATTAATTAGTTATTCGTAATATCCTCCACAAAATTATACTTTATTTTTGAATTATATGACGAGTTACGGCTTATGACAAGTAGCCATCTTTTATTCTATGCACAGAGTGTTCTGAACATTTTTTTCTGTGTTCTTTTTTCTTGCAAATGGTAACAACGACAACAACAACAGTAGATCACTATAACGTTTAAAAATGTATTTCCGTATTTTGTAAATATATTTTCTCTTTTTTTGTCACACAAAATCGCTTCTGTTGCAGATTTTATGGAGAGTTATTTAAATCACAGGCCTCGATTCTAAACACGTGGTGTTATTTCTTCATTGCAGCATATGCTTTTTATCAAATCTCAGGTTGATTTCTTCTAAAAACCTGTCGTATGCTGTTTCTCTATTTCCCAGGGGTTGACGTGTACTAGTTTTTAGGTTTGAAGTCCTGGCTGTCTTAATTCAATTTTAAATTTTTGTTCGTGTTTTTGTTTTATATCTCACCAAGGTTATATTTGTTGGTAAGTATCTCTATCATTTCGGATCTATTTTGTTGGATGTAAAGTAATTGTTCTCACTTTGATTCTTTCTCGTTCATGTTCTCAAACGGAGTACCTCGAGATGTACCCCAAGGGGGTATATTGGGCATTGTATCCACAATTGCAGATTTTCGTTCACTTTAAAAAAACCAAAAAAAAAAAAAAAAAGCCTAGTAAATCAGGGTTTTTTGGAGGTCTATGCATGGGTTCTAGAATGTCCGTGCACATAACTTAAAATTTAAAATGGAAAAAACTGTTTGTATGCTTTTATGTACACTTTCTTCCAAGGAGAGGTCCATAGCATTCATTGGACAATCACACGGGTTCGTAGACTTCATCGAACAATCAAAGGAATCAGCAGACTTCATTTGACAATCAAAAGAGTCTATAGCACAGAAGAGGTTAAGAAGCCCTGAAGTAAAGTATTTATCGACTAATTGCGAAATCATTTACATTTTAAATGATGTATCATCATCATCATCATCATCATCATCATCATCATCATCATCATCATCATCATCATCATCATCATCATCATCATCATCATCATCATCATCATCATCATCATCGTCATCGTCATCGTCATCGTCATCGTCATCGTCGGCGTCGGCGTCGGCGTCGTCGTCGTCGTCGTCGTCATCGTCATCATCGTCATCGTCATCGTCATCACCATCGTCATCATCATCGTCATCATCATCGTCGTCATCATCATCGTCATCATCATCATCATCATCATCATCATCATCATCATCATCATCATCATCATCATCACCATCATCATCATCATCATTATCCCCATTATCACCATCATCATCAACATCATCATCATCATCACAATTATCACCATCATCACCATCATCACCATCATCACCATCATCACCATCATCATCATCATCATCATCATCATCATCATCATCATCATCATCATCATCATCATCATCATCATCATCATCATCATCATCATCATCATCATCATCATCATCATCATCACCATTATCACCATTATCACCATCATCATCATCATCATCACCATTATCACAATCGTCATCATCATCATCACCATTATCACCATCATCATCATCACCATTATCACCATCGTAATCATCATCATCACCATTATCACCATCATCATCATCACCATCACCATTATCACAATCGTCATCATCATCATCACCATTATCACCATCATCATCATCATCACCATTATCACCATCGTCATCATCATCATCACCATTATCACCATCATCATCATCACCATTATCACCATCGTCATCATCATCATCACCATCATCACCATCATCATCATCATCATCACCATTATCATAATCATCACCATTATCACAATCATCATCATCATCATCATGATCACCATCGTCACCATTATCACAATCATCATCATCATTATCACCATCGTCACCATTATCACAATCATCATCATCATCATCACAATTATCACCATCAACGCCATTATTACAATCATCATCATCACCATTATCACATCATCACCATTATCACAATCATCATCATCATCACCATTATCACAATCATTATCACCATTATCACAATCATTATCACCATTATCACCATCATCATCATTATCACCATCATCGTCATCACCATTATCATCATCGTCATCATCATCATCACCATTATCACGATCATCATCATCACCTATTATCACCATCGTCATCATCATCATCACCATTATCATCATCATTATCACCATCGTCATCATCATCATCACCATTATCACCACCATCGTCATCACCATTATCATCATTATCACCATCATCATCATCACCATTATCCCCATTATCAAAATCATCATCATCACAATTATCACAATCATCATCATCACCATTATCACCATTATCACCATCATGATCATCACCATTATCACCATTATCACAATCGTCATCATCACCATTATTACCATCATCATCATCACCATTATCACCATTATCACCATTATCACCATCATCATCATCATTTTCCTTTGCACTCCTAGCGGAGCATAGAACCACCACTGTAGTTGGTCCCCTTGTAGGAACCCTGAACCGAACATTCACATACTCTTGTAGCAGTAGTTTCTGTAACAATCTGTTTTATATGTTAAGATTGCCAGCCTCATGCACAACAAAATGTATGCATATCTACAATAATGATAGTTCTATTATTATGAGCTGGAGGGTGTGTAGTAGTTTCACTGGACAGAAACTGTCAAGTATAGGTTTGACACCTAAATTAGTAGTTATTAATGTTACACTCTTTTTGCACACCACAAAGCGTCCATTATCCTGGAACTTTGTGGTGCTCAAAAGGATGTTGCTTAGCGCGTCGTTACGCTTAAGAATTATGACGTGAGTGCTCGTGCATGACAACAAAGGAGATATTCGCTGTGTAGCCAACCGGCATGGTCGTGCTTTAGACTGTGTTCCAAAGTGTTCTGTCTGGATATTAAATAAGTGTGGATCCTAGATGTTCTTATGAAGTAGATTATATGTCTCAACTGAGACCTCACGGATTATGATGCACTAATGAATGTCCTTACCAGTCTTCTCACGGACTGAGATATATTCTGCGATATTAGAACTAGACGTTAGATGAACTCAGAGTTTGACGGACGTATTTATATTGTTGGCCCATTGTATATGGCCCTATGGATTTAATGTCAGTGTGTCATAAATGGTTCCTCAATTGTTCAAGTGGAAAATGTTTAATAAATCGTGCTGTATTCGTGCCCTATTATTGACTTATTATTTACTTATTCACAAAGTTGCGACTAGGTCGCGTTGAACACTATTGTTCTAACGTTATGCTAACACCCCTAGAAGCATGTAAAACTAGCTCGTTACTTTTAACTGAGAACGCAGGAAAAAGAACATTTAATCATAGTGATACGGCAGTAGTGGTTTGAGAATCTTCTTTGATGCCTCCCTTTCGGTCTATAATAGCTCCGAGGTATTTAAAGTGGTCGACCTGCTCCAGGACCTGTTCTCCCAGCTTAATCTGATGTCTTCTTTCTTCTCGTGATATCACAATGGATTTTGTTTTAGAGCTGCTTATGACCATCCCTCTCTTCTCCAGCTCTTCCTTCCAGACTTGCAGGTTGGATTGGAGATGTGCCTCTGATTTAGCAATCAGGGCAACATCATCAGCAAATGCCAGCTCCGAAATATAGACCTGTCTCATCTTCCAGTACCCCACAAGAAAGTATTCAGTGGGGTACTGGAAGATGAGACAGGTCTATATTTCGGAGCTGGCATTTGCTGATGATGTTGCCCTGATAGCTAAACCAGAGGCACATCTCCAATCCAACCTCCAAGTCTGGAAGGAAGAGCTGGAGAAGAGAGGGATTGTCATAAGCAGCTCTAAAACAAAATCCATGGTGATATCACGAGAAGAAAGAAGACATCAGATTAAGCTGGGAGAACAGGTCCTGGAGCAGGTCGACCACTTTAAATACCTCGGAGCTATTATAGACCGAAAGGGAGGCATCAAAGAAGAGTTGGCCACTCGAAAAGCAGCAGCTGGGAGACTTTTTCAGGCCATAAATCGAGGATTCCTCAGCAAGAGAGAGGTTGGTAAGAAAACGAAGATGGCTGTATACCGCTCCACCTATGTCCCAGTCTTGACATATGGATGTGAGTCATGGGCAATGACTACAACCCATAAAAGCCAGATCCAAACCTCAGAAATGAGGTATCTGAGGAAGGTGGTTGAAGTAACAAGAAGAGACATGGTACCCAACCAGACGATACGTCAAGGCCTTAAATCCTACCCCCTGCAGACCCAAGTAGAACAGTCCCAATTAAGATGGTTTGGCCATGTCTGCAGAATGGGAGAAGATCGGATACCACGATAAGCATGGGAAACAAAGAGCCAAGGATCCAGACCCCGAGGACGGCCAGACCGCTGGGAGGACAACATTAGACAATCTTTGAAGGACCGAGGACTAGAATGGAACCAGACCAGGAGGAAGACAGCCGATAGGATAGTCTGTCGCTCTCTCTTCCAAACCTCTACACCTCACGGTAGAAGGGGAACGACTAAGTAAGTAGGTAAGATACGGCAGTTTTTAAATGCCGGCAGGATAGAGTTAATATGAGATTTCTCTAGCTTTAAAATAACTTTATTCCCCCCTCAGTCACCTAGAGATCAACCACGTCAACGCATAGGATCTACTGGTAGAATAGAACACCGACTCCTGCATTAATGGAAAGGATAAACAGTTATCAACTTGACAAGGAGAGCCATCTGTTGGTGGCGTCTGTGTAACACTTCTGATGGCTCTATGTCGCGTTTTTTACTCATCGATTATTAGCCACGCCCTGTTTTTTTTTTCTTTCTCTCTCACACCTTATTTTAATGATTGTAAAAATCTTTGAACGGAAAAAAGTGCGGCTTTTGTTCTACGCAATTCTGTAGTGAATATCCGTTTCTAATTACTGTATACATGCTATTTTAAGATATTCATTCATAGGCCTTCAACAAACCCATGCCAAGTCCTCCTGTCACGTGCCATCAGCTGAAGGTCTTTCATCCTCATCCTCATCATTTTCACTTCCGTCTCCAGTTTTCCTCTCCATGTGTTTTCCAGTTTACCACTACCTATCTAACCCTGAGGACTCAGGAACAAGGACAGCCTGGTAATGCTATCAACAGGTTTACTCAATGTGTGTCCCATGCATCCTCATGGTCTTCTTCTCATCTCTTGTTCCACTGGCACTTGTCTGGTTCCTGTTATCAGCTCCATAATGCTGACCTTATCGTATAAGCTCAATCCTTCTATCCTACGCTAGCACCCATTTATGAAAGTCTATAACGTCTTAGCCCCGGCAGTACACGGGGGTCTCTGATGAGACCAAGAAGGATTGGGCCTACTGCCTCATCACGCATGTCGTCCAAGGCGACTAACATGTGGTTGTGCTTGAGACTGGCAACCTCACCATGTAGAACAAATGGATGCAGAAACTAACCACCATTACAAGAGCAGATAACTTCTTGGTGCAAGCTTTCTGCACATGACCAGCTGTTGTAATGGTCCCATTGGCACTTTATTATAATGAATATCATGTGACTTCTTGTTGTCTTTTAATTTTATTGTTTGTTGTTGTTCTTCATGTTTCAGAGCCGTGCAATAGAACTGACTTCAGACCTGAGTTGAAGATTCTTATTTCTGTGTTTGATTTCTTTTGAGTTCCATATATTTCCAAATGCTCTTAAATCACTTTTAAGATATGCTGTCAAATATCTTTGTATCGCCACCAGGCCCAAGCTTCGGATTAAATAAGAAAAAACAAACAAACGTGGCAGTTGCCAGGAATGCGCCGGTAAAAATGTAACGTTAATTTAATGGACCTCTCCAGAATGCCTTATCGTTTAATGTTTTTTGATGAAGATGCATGCTTACTTCAGAATCTATCTGTTCTCGATCTTTCGCATTTTTTATTCATGCGTTCGTTCGTTCATTTGGTCGTTCCTTCGCTCGTTCCTTCTTTGATTGACTGTTAGATTGATTGACTCATTAATTCGTTTGTTATTCGTTCATTCGTCTGTTCATTCTTTCGTTCGTTAGTTCATTCATTCGTTCGTTCATTCACGCGTTCATTAATTTGTTAGTCCATTCATTCATTTTTTCGTTCATTCATTCATTTATTCATTCACTGATTCATTTGTTCTTACATTCGTTCGTTAATTCATTTATTTCTTCCGTCCTTCCTTCCTTCATTTATTTGTTCGTTCGTGGATTCGTTCGTTCGTTCACTCGTTCATAGTTCACTCGTTCGTTTATTCATCATACACTCATTCAGTTATTCACTCATTCATTCGTTAATTCATTCATGCATTAGTTTGTTCATTCATTTACTAACTCATTCGCTTATTCATTCATTAATTTCTTCATTAATTCATTGATGATTTTATTAATTCACTTATTTGTTCGTTCATTCATTCATTCGTTCATTCAATTGTTCATACGTACACTCCTTCGGCAGTTTGTTCATTCGTTCATTTATTTTTTCACTCATTCACGCATTCATTCAATCATTCGTTCATTCATTCATTCGTTCGTTCGTTCATTCGTTCGTTCATTCATTCATTCACTCATTGCTTTACTCACTCAATCACTGCCTCACTCATTCATTCATTAATTTCTTCATTCAATCCTTCATTTCTGTGCTCATTTCATTACTTACTCATTCACGTCATCAATCATTCATTCATTCGTCCATTTCTTCACTCATTCACTCATTAATTCAGTCATATATTCATTCATTCTTTCACTCATTCATTTCTTTATCCATTCACTTATTCAATCATTCATTCACTCATTCACTGAGTCAGTCGTTCATTCACTCACTCACTCATTCTGTCATTCACTCATTCACTCACTCACTAACATATTCTCTCATTCTGTCATTCACTCATTCACTCACTCACTAACATATTCTCTCATTCTGTCATTGACTCATTCACTCACTCACTAACATATTCACTCATTCTGTCATTCACTCATTCACTCACTCACTAACATATTCTCTCATTCTGTCATTCACTCATTCACTCACTCACTAACATATTCTCTCATTCTGTCATTCACTCATTCACTCACTCACTAACATATTCACTCATTCTGTCATTCACTCATTCACTCACTCACTAACATATTCTCTCATTCTGTCATTCACTCATTCACTCACTCACTAACATATTCTCTCATTCTGTCATTCACTCATTCACTCACTCACTAACATATTCACTCATTCTGTCATTCATTCATTCTTTCCTTATGTTCTTTATCCCTTTCACGTTTGTTACTAATTGCTTTCTTCATGTTTTTTTTAAGTGTCATCTTTTTATCTTATCCTGCGATTGCAGAACAATAACTCTTGTGAAATTCTGTCCATTAACTACTATGGGAATGCGCCCCTGAGGTGACAGCCCTTTAAACCTTGTATCGTCCTGGCCTGGTTCATTCCTTCAATCCATTTGTGTAAAGCCGTACGTCAGTCCATACTGAACATATCCTAAATAATTGCGTACTCTGCTGCTCATCTTTGGACCAACGCCTGCTTTTTGTCTTTACATTTTTTGCCACTGGCGTATTTTGTTCTTGTCATCAGTTCCATATTAGTGATCTTGTCATCAGTTCCACATTAGAGATCTTGTCATCCGTTCCACATGAGTGATCTTGTCGTCAGTTTCACAATAGTGATCTTTTTATCAGTTCCACATTTGTGATCTTATCCTCACTTCCAGATTAGTGGTCGTGTCATCGGTTCCATATTAATGATCTTGTCATCAGTTCCACATTAGTGATCTTGTCATCAGTTCCACATTAGTGATCTTGTCATCAGTTCCACATTAGTGATCTTGTCATCAGTTCCACATTAGTGATCTTGTCATCAGTTCCACATTAGTGATCTTGTCATCAGTTCCACATTAGTGATCTTGTCATCAGTTCCACATTAGTGATGTTGTCATCAGTTCCACATTAGTGATCTTGTCATCAGTTCCACATTAGTGATCTTGTCATCAGTTCCACATTAGTGATCTTGTCATCAGTTCCACATTAGTGATCTTGTCATCAGTTCCACATTAGTGATCTTGTCATCAGTTCCACATTAGTGATCTTGTCATACCATTTCAATCCTTCTGTTCTACACAAGCATCCATTTATGAAAGTCTGCAGCTTTTTGGTTGTGGTTTTTGTTGTTGGTTGTGGTGGTGGTGTTGTTGTCGTTGTCCATGCGGTCTCCTTCTGGTTGTCGTTTTGTTTATCTTCATACATCAGGACAGCATACCCGCTACAACATGACATGAAATAATTATGTTGTCCACTTTCTGCTGATTCTCCTGATGCTGGCACCAATTCTCCTGTGATTAGTTCATGCTTTTCTATTCATTTTCAACTTCATTTCAACTTTGTAGTCAAACTTAGCATGAATTATGGTCAATGATCGATGCACATTGAAAAAAAAAGTTAAACACATGCGTGTTATTTTAATGGTGTTCAATTAAACTTTCATGCCGCAATGCGCACCGTTTTCCGAATTTCACGAAAATGTACCATGAAAATATTGAAAGGAATGCGTGTTCTTTTATGAGTGTTAATTTTAGTTTTCGCGGTGCAGTGCGCGCCTCACAGGTAAGACAGTAAATAGCGGATGGTAAGGTCACCCAGTGTGGAACTTGTGCATACAAAAATAGACAAATATCAGCGGAGTGAAAGGTAAAGGAAGAACTCTAGCTTTGGATAGGACATACCTTGAGCAAACCAGCTGACATCATTACAAGACAGTCTTGCTCTGGGATCCCCAGTATAAAAGAAGAAAGAGAGAGGGGTATAATAAGAACATGGAGAAGAAGATTGGAGACATTCGTAACAGGGATGTCCCTGGTTAGTTCCCGGGGGTCCCTGAAAGACAAATAAAGAATATGACTACAGCACACTCAGGCATGTCGTACATGGCTACTAACATGAGCTTGTGCATGAGACTGGCAACTTCACCAGATAAAAAATAATTAACACAAAAACCACCTGTGCAAGATCATGTGATCGATCGTGTTAGCTTCCTGGAAGGGGGCCAGCCGCAATGGTGGCTCCATGCTTCTTCAGGACCGCAAGGGAAAACGATTAAATGTTAGAGATGACAAAAGGGATGAAGAGTACATTCACGTATACTGAAAGGAATGGCACATGACGGGAAAGGTTGGCGTGATATTGTTGAAGATTTGTGCTCCATCAGTGGCTAAAAACGATTGAATAAATTTATTGTTATTGTTGAGCAGAATCGACACCATTGCACTCCGGGTAACCCCATTGATGCTCAATCTTATCACCTATGTATCAGTCTTGACGTATGGATGCAAAACATGGGTAATGACTACAACCCACAAAAGACATATCCAACAACAGAAATGAGGTATCTGAGAAAGGTGGTTGAAGTAACAAGAAGAGACATGGTCCGCAACAAGACGATACTTCAAGGCCTAAAAACCCAATCCCTGCAGACGCAAGTAGAACAGTGCCAATTATGATGGTTTGGCCATGTTTGCAGAATGGGAGAGAATCGGCTACCGCGACAAGTATGGGAAACTAAGAGCCAGGGATCCAGACCTTCAGGACTGCTCACAGTCCGCTGGGAGGACAACATTAGGTAATTTTTGAAGGACCGAGGACGAGAATGAAACCAGACCAGGAGGAACACAGCCAATAAGATAGTATGGCGCTCTCTCTTTCAAACCTCTACACCTCACGGTAGAAAAGAGATGATTAAGTAAGTTTCTTAAAAATTGGACTGGAAGAAACACCAGAAATCTTAGCCATGTTGATTCATCAGTTGCAGTGTCGTTCTCGAACAGGCGATCATTAATTATTCTTGGCATTTCTCTCCCCTTTATCCATAAAGGAATGAATGAAGAAGAAGGTGAACAACTATGGGTGGCACAATCAGATACTGCTTCATTTTTTTTTAACATGCATCACTTGTCAGAAATTATTGGAGGATTTTGACGTTCGAAAAAACACAACCAAGGTTTTCCACCCACGCAGAAGGCGAGATTGATTACAGATAATTCGTGCACGTGCAAACAAGAGAGAAAATTACCTGGAATATTCGACTCCGGGCGCCGTCAACGGTTTTTGATGAGTGAGGAATTATGTAGGTAATCGATGTTTTTTTTTTTACATCAGCTGTGATTATCTTCAGCTCAATAGTCTGTACCACTTTTTATGCTGTGTCGTTATCTATCTATCTATCTATCTATCTATCTATCTATCTATCTATCTATCTATCTATCTATCTATCTATCTATCTATCTATCTATCTATCTATCTATCTATCTATCTATCTATCTATCTATCTATCTATCTATCTATCTATCTATCTATCTATCTATCTGTCTATCTGTCTATCTGTCTATCTGTCTATCTGTCTATCTGTCTATCTGTCTGTCTGTCTGTCTGTCTGTCTGTCTGTCTGTCTGTCTGCCTGCCTGCCTGCCTGCCTGCCTGCCTGCCTGCCTGCCTGCCTGCCTGCCTATCTATCTATCTATCTATCTATCTATCTATCTATCTATCTATCTATCTATCTATCTATCTATCTATCTATCTATCTATCTATCTATCTATCTATCTATCTATCTATCTATCTATCTATCTATCTATCTATCTATCTATCTAACTATCTGTGATAGGGTGGGCGAGAGATGATGATGCTGTTGTGATATGTGATCACTTTCTTGCACACTCGCACTGACCCGAACAACAATAAAACTCTTGATTCAAAAGCAGGGGCTGTATTTATTCATACAACCCTGTCAGTGACCCAAACCCACAAAGCAAACTAATGAACAAACATTAAACAAATAAGCAAACAAACCAAACACCCAGCCAGTGCTCAATTGCTAATCTGAAACGCAAACAAAGCACTGACTAGTTAAAATCATAATAAATAATTAATGAGAAACACCGTGTTCTCACCTGCCAAACAGTTCGTTCTTCCACGCTACCTGACACATCCCACTATTACACACACATCCACTCTCGTACATGTCTTCCAATGAGACTAGTGTGACGTTGTGCATGAGGCTGGCAAAGTCACCATGTAACACAGATTGCTACTGAAACCACTACTGCAAGAGCATATGAATGCTTCATGCGGAGGCCAGCCACATTGGTGATTCTATGCTCCTTAAGGAGCGAGAAGAGACATAATTCGCCCGCATTGGTGTTTCCATGCTCCGCAAGGAGCAAACAGAGAAACACCTCTGTCTCAAAGTGCCTTACGCACAAAGGAGTGGCATTGCGCTCACCAGAAATCTAAATGACTATCCTCACCTCAAAGTAACCCACTAAAGATATACAGTAGAATTATAATCAATTATCTTGAAATACACTAAATTACCCTTACATCAAAGAATAAAATAAAATTACTCTTGACTTAACAAAATTAGCAAATGTTATAATTAGCCCACTGCGCTCTCAAATAATAAATAGCTTAACATCATTAGGCCTATAGCACGTGGTAGCTAAAATGTTATTGCCGCTCACATGCGTCATCTTCACGCACATTTAACACGTGGCCGCCGGCTGTCATTTTGGCACTAGCTAATATTATCTAAATTTCAGTCCCTGATATCATCTTTGTCCAGTTCCATGTATGAAATAGGTTCCTACTATATTTGCCTTTCTGCCCGGTCTCATGAATGGAATAGGTTCCTCCTATATCCTTACAGCCGCAATCTGGACTTAACACTAGTAAAATCTATCCACACATTATTTTCACTTATCTATAACTTTAAAACTAATTATAATGCCCTAAAAGAAATCTCCTTAGGAAACATAGCTATCTATTTTCTCAAACACGCTGAATATAATTCTAAAGCTACAGGGAAATAATGGTAATTTCACTAGGAAATAATCTAATCTACCTTAAAATCAAACGTTTTCTCATACACTGTGCAAACTTCTGCTTACTCTGGGTGTCTCACATCTTGCCTCTACTGCGAATCTCACCAAACTGACCGCTTCTCCTGCGTCAGACTTTTCACACGCCAGCGATGAGGGCTCGCGCAGTCACGTGGGCTGGGGCTTTATTGTGGCCCTCGCGCAGTCACGTGGGCTGGTGTACTCGTTGGAGCGCGCACATCGAAAATATATGGGCGTTAAACACATAGATATGAAATGAACTTGAGGGGGCCTCTGGGGTGTTTTTATGACCACATCACATATCTACCTCCTGAAGATATTGTGGTCCCCACAACCTACTCTCCGCCGTTGGCTCTGCGCCTGATTCTTTCTGAGCGGCGAGGCTTGGGGCTCAGACTCTGTAGGAGGTACCAGCCTGGCTGGTGACCCTCTTGGTCGTCATGTTCCTCGTCGAACGTTGTCGGGCTGGCAGTTCCTGTGGTTTGGAAGAGTCGTACCCTTGTGCAGTGTCGCTGCTTGCGTGTGAGTTCTGCGGTTCAAGTGCATGCAGTTGTCGACCTTGGCGGGGGATTGCTTCCAACGTGTTTTACACTCGTTTTCTGTGGACGTTGGCTAACATTCCTCACAATCTGCTTAGGACGAGTTTCCTCCCCTAAACGTCGACCAATTTTCTCGGCGCCCTTAAAGTGTCAGTTGTCACGGCCATCTCTTGGCTTGCTCCCTAAAGGCAACTTAGTTGTGGCAGTACGTTTAGGGAAAGAGCTGCTTGAGGGACAGGCGGATATCAAATGTTCTGTGGACTTGCACTTAAAGCATCGTTTCGGAAGCGGGCCTTGAGGGCATTTGGCTGCCATGTGGTCTGAAAACTTTCCACAATTGTAGCACCTCAACTTTGTAGGCTTCCTCTGTGCCATGGGTTGCTATGGTTAGCACCCCATAAACTGTATTACAATTTCTACAGGACCCAAAAAGTATAGATGCCCCCATGATTCACCGAAAGGGGGGGGGGGGGGGGGGGGGGGGGGGGAAGGATGAATCCACAGGCGCCTCATTGGAATCGACCAGAACCGTTACACGGACTTCGAGCTTTGAACAACGGCTGGAATTTCCATGTGCCTGTGGTAGGAAATTCTCTTCTCAGAGGAATGAAAATCCACAGAACGAAAAAGGGGTGGGGGAGTTCATCAGGGGGAAATCAACAGCAATCTGTCTCGACAGGTAAGACGTTAGAAGAACGCAACCATGAGTCAATCCACAGTGCTGAGTACATTCAAGTTGATCTGCCTGATAATGATCTCACACACTTCTTGGACGGGAAGAGAGATGCAATCAAGTTTCCACCTGCCAGTGCAAAGGGGCTTTGGGAACAGCTGGACGAAGCCTTGGCAAAAGAGTTGGATAACAACCTGAAGCAGATAACTTTGGAGAAGAAGCTGGAAATCTTCGGCGACATAATATACCTGCACTGTCGCAAAGTGTTCGGAGTCAGGGAGGCAAGGGAAAATAACCCACCGCGAAAAAGTAGAAGACAAATTAAAATAGGAGAAATCAGGAAACAGAAGAAGCATGCCCGAAAACTGTTCAAGAATGCAGTTGCCACAGAGAATGAAGGGTTTCGACAGATTTGGAAGCACCTGAAAGGCCAACATAATGCCCTTTGTAGAGCAGAAAGGTTATGCAGGAAGAGAAGAAAGACTCGAAGGGATAGGGAAAGATTCTTCAGGGATCCCTTCAAGTTTGCCAAAGAACTGTTTGAGCAGCCACGATCGGGTACGCTAAACATCAGGAACGAAGATCTGGAAGAACACATTAGAATGACATATTCAGATGGTAGAAAAGATGAGCCGCTCAGCCGCATTGCAGGCCTTAAATGGCCGAGAAAGCCGGGAGCTGAATTTAACACCAAGCCCCCAACGGTGCAAGAGGTAGAAAGCATTGTCCAGAAAGCTTGGTGCAAGTCAGCTCCTGGTCCTAATGGTATTTCATATGTTGTGTATAAGAGATGCCCTGAGGTGCTCAAACGACTGCTGCGTTTACTGAAGAATGCGTGGAAAACCCAGCTTGTAAGCAAGGAATGGAGAAAGGCGAACGGAGTCTACATCCCGAAGGAACACAATTTCACAGACATCAGTTTAGGTCAATTTCACTACTTAATGTGGAAGGGAAGATATTCTTCTCAGTGATGGCAAAAAGGCTCACTACATACCTCCTGGCATATGGGTACATTGACACTACCACTCAGAAAGGAGGTATCCCAAGTACACCAGGATGTCTAGAGCATGCAACAATGATCTGGGAAGCAATCCAAAAGGCAAAGTCTGACAGAACAAACCTCCATGTAGTCTGGTTGGATCTAGCAAATGCTTATGGATCCGTTCCACACCAGATGTTGTGGCAGGCCCTAGAAATGTATCATGTTCCACAAGAGATTGCAGCAATGCTGAAGCTGTATTTCGCACGGTTTTCTGTCAGATTTTCAACCAGAGAGTACACAACGAAGTGGATTGACCTTGAAGTTGGAATTGCGATGGGATGTACCATCTCTCCGATACTATTCGTGATGGCCATGCAGGTAATCCTCAATGCGGCTGAAGGGATGGCTATAGGTCCAAAGCTCGGTGGAATGTGTCACATGCCACCGCTCAAAGCATTCATGGATGACACAACAATTCTGACATCAGATGAACATCAAGCCCGGAGGATGTTAGCACGCCTGGATGAACTAGGCAGCTGGTGCAGAATGAGCTTCAAACCCAAGAAGTCGAGAAGCCTATCAGTCAGGAAAGGGAAGATAGCAGAGGTCATCTTCATGGTTTCCAACCAGAGAATCCCTACTGTCATTGAGGAACCTGTTAAAAGTCTTGGCAGGGTGTACGATGCCTCATTAAAAGACTCGAAGGCAGTGCAACAGACAATAGAAATGGCAGGCAGAGGGCTACAGATCATAGACCAAAGCAGACTCCTGGAAAAATTCAATCTGTGGTGCCTCCAGTTCATGTTGATACCCAAGTTGCTGTGGCCACTGCTTATATATGAAATAAGCACAAGTACAATGGAAGCTATAGAGCAGAAGGTCAACAAGTTCATGAGGAAATGGCTAGGGGTACCACCAGGTCTGTCAGATGTAGCATTGTACTGCAAAAAGTCAAAACTTCTGCTTCCTTTCAATTCAGTTGTTGAAGAGTACAAAGTTGGAAAGGCAAGGCTTGCAATGATGCTACGCGAGTCAGCAGATGACGTGGTTAAGTCCATTCAGCCCACACTGAAAACAGGAAGGAAGTGGAGAGTGGAAGAAGCTGTTGATGCTGCCCAAGAGTCGCTCAAACTGAGGGACCTAATCGGTATACACAAATGAATAGACGGAGATTTGGTCATGGAGACATCCGCTGGTGGTCCAAGGCATCAAGCAGGGAGGGCAGAGTTCATGGTAGTTCAGGAGATACGAGAAGCTGAGAATGATAAAAGGTTGCAAAAAGCAGTGCAGCAGGCCCAACAAGGCCAATGGACTACATGGGAAGGAGCCCTGCAGAGGTCCTTGACATGGAATGATATATGGCATATGGCACCTCTTAGGCTCAGCTTCGTTGTTAGATCAATGTATGACCTGCTGCCGTCGGCCACAAACCAACCTTCTGAGATGGGGAAAGTCGGATGATGAGCAGTGCCCCCTGTGCCAGGGGAGGCAGACACTTGAACACGTACTCTCAGCGTGTAAGGTGTCATTAGGGCAAGGGCGATGCACTTGGCGCAACAACAAAGTGCTAAATGAGCTTGCTGCGACAATAGACCTGGCAAGGATGAAGGCGAATATCAAATCCATGCTGAGCATCACAAATACATACTTTCTGAGGGCAGGAAAGTCAGCACACCCCAAACCGAGTAAACCAGGTAGCAGTTTACCATCTCTTCTTTACTGTGCAAACGACTGGGAGATGGCGGTAGACCTACCTGGACGAGGGGCATATCCAGAGAGTATCAGAAAATCGCGGAGACGGCCGGATATAGTGCTTCATTCTTCAGCATCGCTTCAGGTTATACTGATTGAACTGGCCGTGCCATTTGAATCCAGATTGGACGAGCAACTTTCGTTCAAAGCGGCCAAGTATAATGATCTGGCCGCGGATCTGAGACACGATGGGTTCACTGCAAGGGTCATGGCTGTTGAGGTGGGCGCAAGAGGGCTCGTGGCTGCATCAATGTATGATTTATTGAAACTATTGGGGCTGAGGGGACAGTCGAGAACAAGGGCACGGAAGAGGCTTAGTGAAACTGCCGAAAATGCATCGTGATAGCTGTGGAACAACCGCAATGGGCTATGGAAAGCGTGACAGTAAACTCTGCGTTATAGAAAACACCAGGAATTTTTATAAGTCCACAGTACGTTGAGTTTTTCATTGTACTGATGAAAGAGTTGTGACTGACGAGCAACAGGCGGTGTATATTATAAGAGGTGTTAGGCACATAATTTCAGTTGCTAGCGCGCAGTGGCTAGCCTCGTCGGCTTCGCGCAGGTGTGTCAGTGTCTGTCACTAGTTGTGTGCGACGGAACGAACGGAGTAATTTGTCTTCTCTTTGTTACTTTCACAATTGCCTCAACGGCTGGCGGAGTTGTGGATTTTAAAGTTGCTACCAAAGTGAAATGGGTTCATTTTCGATACAAGACAACAGGAGGCTGAGACACTTGGGAGTCATAACCCCCCTTAGAGTGTAAAGGAGTATACTGGGCCGAAACACTTGTCTGATGGGGGACCACTTCTGATGATCAGATTGCCTCCTGTTGTATCGCTCTGTAAAGAGTTTCCTTTCATCCCCTCCTACTACGCTTACATTCCTGACCGCCAGTGCCGCATACATAAACTGCTTCCACGCCCTGGACAGATGGTTTGCTATCAAACTCTACTTGCTCGTTCCTTGCCAGACTCCGGAATCCCTTTCTGAAGATCTTGTTCTGATGTACGAATACATCAATACCTCCATCATCTGGCGTAATAAACCCCCATCCCCTGTCGACACTATACCACTTGCAAACCCCTTGTCGCCTTGTCGGTGCAACTGCGTTTGTTGGTACTGTCAGCTCACAGCTTTCCTTGTCAACAGCCTGACTCTCACCTACAAGAAGGTCTAGTTTAGGTTCCTGCTCACACACCCCCTCGCCGTGCTTTGGCTGTTTCCGCGGTTGGCGAGGTGTGTTCTTTCTTTACACCTCCTTTTGTGCTGGCGAACTGGTCTGTGCTAGCTGGGACTTTAGACTAGCTACTTCTGATTTGAGTGCCTCCTGTTCATTGTGAGCTTCTGCACTGGCTATCTGCTCTAGTGTATCAGGCTTTTTGCCTTCCCAGAAAACAGCATACTCCTTAACGTCCCTAAATGAGACACCCGGATTTTCTAGGACATATTTCTTCACAAATGACTTACTCAGATCATCTCTCAGCTGGGCAACAAAATAATCCCTGAGCAAGGATGGGTCCGCAGGAGCCAAGCCTTTCTTCACCCGCGTTGCATTCAATCTCAGAAATAATTCTTGCAACAGGTGACATTCCGTTACTGATAAGCTAGGCCCCTGACTCATGGTATAGAAATCCCTAGTCATCTCATTGACTAGTTGTCGCTCACTGTAGGCTTCTTCCACTATTTCGAGTAACTTCTCAGAGCTGTCCTTGGCTCCGCTACGTATCCGTAATTCCCTAGAGACCACTGGTGTAACATTATTCCAGATAATATCCAATTTATCCTCTACAGTTAGGGGCGCTACCTTCCATGCGGCTTTTACATCTTTCACAAACTCTTGCCAAGTGCGGCTTGCCTTTTCACCAAACCGCTTTACCTCCGGCACCGTCACGTATATTACCTTCACAGGCGCATTGCTCTGGCCCTCACTTTGCACTACTGATGCACCCATCACTGGTATTGGATCTGCATCCTCGCACTGCCCTCTGCTCGGAACACGTTTACTCATCGAAGCCATCTTGCTGCAAGAATAAACTGCTGGGTGTTTACAATATTTGCTCGTTTGCTGTTGGCTCGGTGTCACTGCCTGCCTATCCTGCCCACGACGCAAATTGTGAGAGGGTGGGCGAGAGATGATGATGCTGTTGTGATATGTGATCACGTTCTTGCACACTCGCACCGACCCGAACAACCATAAAACTCTTGATTCTAAGGCAGGAGCTGTATTTATTCACACAACCCTATAAGCGACAACAAGCACATAAAGCAAACATTAAAAAGTAAACCAAACGAAACAAAACACCCAGCCAGTGCTCAATTGCTAACGTATTCAAAGCATCTTCAGATCGACTCTGGTTTCTTACTCTGGTTTCTTTGGGGCGACTGACGAAGAAAAAGGCCTCTGCTGGCCAGCGCACTTCTTTATATAGGCCGCTAGGCCTAATCACTCATGGTGTAATGCGCGCGTAGTAATTGGGCCACGCAAATAACACACGCGATGGATGCTCTAGAAGGAGCGAAAACACAAATATAAAACAACTATTTCTAGGCTTTTCACCCGTGTTTTACCGGGACCCGAAAGGGGAGCAAAGAATAGTAACACTGTTCCCTGCCAGGCATGTCGTAGAAAGCGACTAAGGAGGGTTGGGCATGGGGCTGTAAAAAATTTAAACCACAAAAAAACTTCAACAAACATAGACAAGTCAATTAAGGAAAATAACACACAACCATCCAAGACAGGGGAAGGTCCTCTCG
This sequence comes from Oreohelix idahoensis, assembly GCA_024509875.1. Taxonomy (NCBI): domain Eukaryota; kingdom Metazoa; phylum Mollusca; class Gastropoda; order Stylommatophora; family Oreohelicidae; genus Oreohelix; species Oreohelix idahoensis. The sequence continues at coordinate 346,170 of JAMPIV010020053.1, read as the reverse complement.
CAGGGAGGCGTATGATGCAACACAGAGAAAGCCGAAAGTAGTCTGTGTTGCTGACTAACCTTCTTTCTTCTAGGAGAACTTCCAGATTTGGCACCTGGAATGTTCGGACATTAAACGAACAAGCTAAAGTGACACAAGTAGCAACAGAAATGAGGGAATATAAAATCGAGGTTCTGGGAATGTGTGAAACAAAGTGGAAGGGGGTAGACAGGAAGAAACTCATCACAGGTGAATTGGTGCTGTCCTCAGGACATGAAGACGAAAGTTCACACCACAGTGAAGGGGTAGCTCTTATGTTATCTCAGGAAGCACAGAAAGCACTCATTGAATGGGAAGCTGTTGGACCCAGAATAATAACAGCTACTTTTAAAACAGCTAAAAAGAAAATATATTTAAATGTCATCCAATGTTATGCATCAACTAATGACAAAGAAGAGTCTGTGAAAGAAGCATTTTATACTAGACTACAGGAAATTATGGATAAAGTAAAAAGAAGAGACATCACAGTTTTGATGGGTGACATGAATGCAAAGATAGGTACAGTCAACACCGGATTTGAAGAAGTCATGGGAAAACAGGGGCTAGGAATAATGAATGAAAATGGGGAACTATTCTCAAACTTCTGTGCTTCAAATCAACTGGCTATAGGAAGAAGCATGTTTCCACATAAGAGAATACACAAGGCAACATGGATATCACCAGACCATAGAACAGAAAATCAGACTGATCATATATGCATAAACAAGAAGTTTAGATTATCATTGCAGGATGTAAAGGTATATAGAGGAGCAGATGTGGCATTAGATCACCACCTTCTGATAGCCAAAGTAAAAATGAAACTCAAGAGATATGCAACAATGCAAATTTATAGACAACAATTTAATGTAGGACGTCAAAGAAATCAAGAAACAAGAGACAAATTTGCGGTCACAATATCCAACAAATTCCAAGTGCTCCAACAGCTGGAAGATGCAGAGAATACAAAAGACTATTGGCTGCAGGTCAAAACTGTATGGAATGAGACATGTGAAGAAATACTGGGGAAAAGGGAACGACAACAAAAAGCATGGATAACAACAGAAACCATCAATAAGATAAAAGACAGAAAAACAAGAAAGCATATTTAAACACAAGCAAAACCAGAAGTTCCAAAGCGAGGGCTCAAGAAGTGTACACAGAAGCAAACAAAGAAGTAAAAAGAAGTATCAAAAGAGACAAGAGGAAGTATATTGAGGAGTTGGCAAGAGAGGCAGAAGATGCTGCAGCCAAAGGAAATATGAGAGAACTGTATAGCAGCACAAAGAAGCTAACAGGGAAATACAAGCAAATAAGTTGTCTCATAAAAGACAAGAATGGAAAACTGCTCAAGAGCAAATGAAGAGGAGGACAGAATATTTTGAGGACCTTCTCAATAGACCAGTGTTGCGTACTTTTACATAGATGGCAGTCTCAGGTCCTGCCTGTGTTAAAAGGTTACGGACCATTCTTATGATAGGAATATTATTTGTGCGTATGATTTATCACGCACGTGTGTGCACTGTGTAGAGTATGTGAGACTCTTAGCGCACGGGTTTCCAAGATCTTGAGAGAGAAATGACGTCAGAGATCTTGAAGGATCAAGCCGGACTGATCGTCCGTATTATATTGTTTTGTGTCCCTATGAATGGGAATTATTTCTAAAGTGGATGACTGGTTCTTCTCAGAAGCCAATGTCAAGATGTATATGTAAGTCTTGTACCCATGTATTGATAAATGATCTTATGGATGATTTTTAAGTGATTTCTCTACTCATTACTGGCATCTAGCTGGAGTCCTCATGTCAGGATTTCAAGAATGGATCAGATGAGCTAGTAGCTTCACTTGTAAAACGTAGTGGTAATCCTACGAGAGGAAATATTATTAAATGTATTGGAGGATTGTATTACGAAGTGCCGACATCTCGGTCATGGCACTTATTGGAGAGGTTAGCCAAGGATAGTCGCTAACTTGTATTTATCTTGATGTAAGGAACGTGCGGATCTTATGTTTAATCAACTGTCTGAGCAGTCTACGGAAGAAGTCAATTGAGCAGGACAGTATATTTTGGTTGTATTCTCAAGTATTATGAAGATGTATAATAAGCCCGATGTCCTTGTAGAAGGTCAACGGCCGATGCCTTAGTGACTATAACAGAGACACATTAATTGTCTGAGCATTAGTTTAATGAGGAAGAATATTGTCAATGGATCTAACTGGGAAGATGTATATTGTCTTTATGAACATTACGACAGATTTTCACCGTTCATGTATTCTTGCTGATCGTCCATGCATCAAACGTATCGTCTACTATTTCGTATCGTGTTTGTATCCGTGAATAAATACATTGAACTTTTAGACAAGCCTTTGCTGAATACTTCAGTTGATCAAAGTTCTATTGACATACTTGAAGTTCATTTTGAATTCGCGTTATTAGCATGAACTGGCAGTATTACCCACCATCGTCAACTCATTCAAACATAAAACCAAACCAACAATATGGCGGCACAGTGTGTCTTGAATTACACTGGATTCAATAAGGGAACGACCTCGCAAAGTTCTACAGTATACTGAGATACGTGGATTTTCAAACTGTATACGTACTCCTGATAACGGTTATCTCAAGGTCAAGGACTAAGTTGGACCTCATCTTTCAGTCCTCAGTGTCGAATACGAGCATTGTATTACTCAAGAAGAAGTATTGCGAATTCTCACACGTACACCTACGGAGACGAGGCATATTATTTTTTCTTGCGGGCGAGATAAGTATAAACGTAGTATCGTTTTTACACTGTATTGCGTTTAGCTGTGCCTCATCTTTTGATTATGTCCACATATTATTCATGTAAGTTGCTTGTTCTATGTTTTATGTTTATTGTGGGAGGTTATGTAAGGCGACTTACTTCGGAAACATACCAGTTTCATCACAGGTCCGTCGTAAGTGTTCTATAGGTTTATTTGCAGACTTCCCGCAGTGGAATGTTCCGACACCTGCGTGTCGAAGGATTCTAGGTCCACTGTGTCCGGTGGTCAGTGACACCTGACTGTTTAGCTGTTTTGTCAAGTTTCATTGTAGTTTTCGTAGTTATTTTTATTCGTACCTTGGTTTTATGATGTATCTTGTTTGTAACATTCGTCCATTCTCACCTTACTATCGTTGAGTTTTTTACAAACCTATGTTTATACACTGTGTTGTCCATTGTCTTGTTTATTGGTCTATTGCAGTTATCATTGCACTTTTTGCAAAATTATTTATTATTTTTTCATTCTACCTTTTTTGATTTCTGCAAATGTTTTCATTTGTCATTTACTATCTTGTCTTGTCACTATAGTCGTAATTGTCTATTGCTTTTGTCTTATCATAACATTACATTACATAACTTATTTTATTGATTAATAATATATTTGAAAATTATATGAATATCTTACCGTTCTTGGACAGGAACGAGTATCACTCATTATAGTGATAAGGAAAATTAATCTACATTAATTAATTTTCATTTAAGAAGGAAAAAGTATAGTGACTACTTATTAATCATAATGTATTCGCTTGATTATTTTATTAAACAAGCTAAAGCCCTTCAGATGACTCCTGAAGAGGTGAAAACATTCGCGCTTTCAGAATATGAAAAGGCTCAGAATTTAGAAACGCTAAGACTAGAAAATGTAAAATTTGAGGCAGAACAGAAAAGATTGGAGGCTGAAGAAAATGAGAAAAAAAGGAAATTTAAGGCTGAAGAAAATGAGAAAAAAATGAAATTAGCCGCTGAATTAGAGGAAGAACGATTTCAGCGTGAAACAGAACAGAAAAGATTGGAGGCTGAAGAAAACGAAAAAAGACTTCGTTTGGAAGCTGCTGGAAAAGAAAGGCAACTCAGAATTGAAATGGAATGTAAGCAAAAGGAAATGGAAGGGAGGAGATTGATAGCTGAAGAAAATACAAGAAAATATCAGCTTCAGGTTCAACATGAACAAAAAATTAAGGAAATGGAATTTGAACAATTTAAATTAGCTCATGAAGCTAATTCTCAGAAAACTCATGAAGGCCAATCTTCATCTAGACATGATAATTTTAGGGAAGTTCACATAAAATTACCCAAATTTAATCCACCATCCAACGACGTAATATTCTTTCTAGACAGATTTGAGGCCACTTGTAGGTCTTATAACGTGGATAAAACACTATATTGTACATATTTATCCAGATTACTTACAGGGGATGCTATGGCTGTATATCATACAACAAGTGCTAATGAAAAAAATGATTATGATGCACTTAGAGCCGCTCTTCTTAGGAAATATCAAATGACTGAAGATCAATACAGATTGCGTTTTAAAACTATGTTACCACAATCAGGAAAGAACTTCAGTGACTTTCTTTCCCAAATACGGCTGACCTTGGAAAGATGAATCGAATTGTCCAAGGTAGAAAAGTCTTATGACGGCCTTTTCGATTTATTGCTGCGCGATAAAGTTTTATCGTCAGTAAATCCTGCATTTCTTTCATTTTTGCATGAGCGTAAACCTTCTTCAATAAAAGAATTAGAAGAACATTGTAAAACTTTCTGCACCGCTCACCCAAACATGGATATTAGTAATGCGCAGATCAAAAATGAGTTACCTGTTGCTTTCGCTATGCAACAGAAGAACGTTTCACGCCATCGTTCGATGAGTAACGATAGATACTTTAATAAGAGAAGTAATGACAATTTCAACTATGGTAATTTTTATAATGGGAAACAATACCAGCAATCTGCTCCATTTAATGTTTCTTGGGGACAATCTCATAGATCACAAGATTTTGGTAACAATAATTTCAGATATAATCAAGGAAACAATAATAAACAAAATTGGCGATCACAATCACAAAATCCTCAAAATAGACAGGGTTCTTGGAATAGATCATTTGGCCAAAATCACAACAGTGAGGACAATAATTGGCGTACTCATCCAGATTTCAACTCGGGCAGAAATAGTAATTATAGCAATTTTAATGCCAGTAGTCAGAATCGATCGCGACGAAGAGATAGATCTTCAAGCAATTCACGTCGACATGCTAATGTTGCTTTAAGAGATACACAGGCTAACAATGAACAGGATAAAGATACTAATACGCATAATGCCATGTCTTGTTCTCTTGATTTTAATCAGGTGAAAGCTTGTTCCGAATGTACAACTCTTTTCCAGCCCAAGGCGATCACGACGCTGCGATGCGGACACATTTTGCCAAGTCTACCTGCAGTCTGTACGGCCACTTCTGCGTCAGTACACCAGGGACAGGGCTGTCTTGAATTTAATAAAGGATATGTAAATTCCATTCCATGCTCTATTTTATTTGATTCAGGTTGTAGCACAGTCGGTGTCCGGACTTCGCTGATCGACCCATTGTGCGCTACAGGCAATACTGTGAAATGCGTCACCTTTGGAGGCACTGTGGAAACCTTTCCTACAGCCATAATTAATTTACATACACCATTTTTTTCAGGGAGAATTCATGCGTGTCTACTTCAGAATCCTATTAGCGATGTGATTCTAGGTCGAATACACGGTATAAAAGAGTGTACCCCTCAGCAAATTGCTGAATGGGAAGAGCGACATATTCAGGCTGCAAATGCAGTAGTGACCAGAGCGCAAGCTACTGTTATGTCGCGTGATACACCTGCTGAACCTACAGTTAATGCCACTTATGATGATGATTCTCCTATTTCACGGGAGATGTTTGCGACTTTGCAAAAGAATGATGATTCTTTAAAAAAAAAATTTCAATTTGTGAACAAAAATAATACCAACACCAGAAATGCAAAATCTAGACATGACTTTGCTCTTAAAAATAGTATTTTGGTTAGGTTGATACGGGAAAAGGATTCATCCTTACGTTCGCAGATTCTAGTCCCGTCTTCTATGAGAGCTCGGATATTACGGCATGCACACGACTCGCAATGCGCAGGCCATATGGGTTTTTCGCGAACCAAATCTAGAGTGCTATCTGCATTCTACTGGCCTGGCGTCCATAGAGATGTCACTCTCTATTGTCGTTCATGTTTGATTTGTCAGGAAGTTAAAGTACGGGGTCCATTTCATGCGGCTCCTATTCAAGCTGCGGACATCCCTATTAGACCATTTGATAAAATGGCGATTGATATCATTGGTCCGATGCTACCATCTGCCAGAGGACATACGCACATACTTACCTGTATTGATATGTGTACGCGTTGGCCTGAGGCCATACCTCTGAAGAACACTTCATCTGCTAGTGTAGCAGAGGCGTTGATGTTGATCTTTTCACGCATTGGTTTTCCGCGTAAGATCTTATCGGATCATGGTGTCCAGTTTATTTCCGAATCCATGTCTCAGGTTATGAAGACGTTAGGAATAGATAGATCTCTTAGTTCGATCTACCATGCGATGTCTAATGGGTTAATTGAGCGTCTGAATAGGACACTCAAGCAGTTGTTGGGTAAGATAACTCAAGATCACCCTCAGGATTGGGACCGAGTCCTACCAGCTGCTCTCTTTGCGTATCGCGAGGTACAAAATCAAGCTACTGGTTTTTCTCCATTCCAGCTTGTTTTTGGCATGCAACCACGCGGACCGATGTCGTTAATTCACGACTTACTAGTTGAAGAGAATATGGAAGAGGAAACTCAATCCTCTTATGAGTATGTGATCTCTTTGAGAAAGAGAATCATAGATGCTTGTAGATTAGCTACTGCATCATCCGAACAGGCCAAAGAAAAAGCTCGTCTATTTGCAAACAAGTATAGACGTCTTCGCCAGCTTCTTCCTGGTGACGAAGCATTTGTTCTACTACCTTCTCATAACAATCGTCTACTAATTACTTGGAGAGGTCCTTTTAGGATCATCTCGAGAATATCCGATGTTGACTACATCGTTGATATTAATGGCAAACATAAAACCTTCCATATTAACATGTTGAAGGAGTATTACTCACGTCCTGATTATCTACAGTCAGTGTTCCAAGCAACTGACGATCCTACCCCTCCTATTCAACACTACTCTAATTTATCGGTTATCCAAGAAGAAGAAGAATCTTTTGATGATGTACAATTGCCTATACCAGTTGTACCGCTTCATTCCACTGAGAATTGGAATGATGTCACTATTTCTTCTACTCTCTCTGCTGATCAACGTCAGCAAGTCTCTTCAATTCTGCACTCGTATGAGGATATTCTCACTGACATCCCAGGTCATACGTCAGTTATCCAACATGATATTCTTTTGACTGACGATACACCTATTCGAGTCCGTCCATACCCTATCCCTTTACACTTTCGTGATAAGGTTGATAAGGAATTGGATGAGATGCTTAGATTAAATATAATTGAACCATCCTCATCACCATACTCTTCATCTATGGTGATTATTAGAAAGAAAGACAACAATATTCGTCTTTGCGTAGATTACAGGAAATTAAACAAAGTGACAAAATTCGATGCCGAACCTTTGCCCCTCTTGGAAGACTTATTGGTCAAATTAGCTCATTCTACTTTCTTCTCTAAATTTGACCTTTCTAAGGGATACTGGCAAGTGCCACTCACACCTAAAGCAAAACCACTCACCGCTTTCTCGACACCACGGGGTCTATTCCAATGGAATTTTATGCCATTTGGATTAGTAAACGCACCTGCTACCTTTGTACGCATGATGCGTCGCGTATTTTCTCATCGTCCCGATGTCATTACTTACATTGATGACATCTGTCTGTTTAGCGACTCATGGGATGAGCATATTCAGGGATTGAATGCTTTACTGTCTACTTTACGTGATTATACTTTAACAGCGAAGCCATCGAAGGCATTTGTCGGTTTTCACGACATCTCCTTTCTGGGCCACCGTATTGGTCATGGCTTGCTGTATACAGAGGACAGTAATGTCTCTAAAATTCTAAACATCACAGCACCTAAGACAAAAAAACAAGTTACATCTCTTGTAGGACTAATACAGTTCTATGCTAAGTTTATCCCTCATTTGTCAACTATAACTGCTCCTTATTCTTCTTTATTGAGAAAAGGGACAGCTATCGTAAATCAGAGGTCTAACGAGCATCAAACATCGTTAGATTCAATTAAAAGAATTTTTTTACATTCTCCAGTTTTAAGGTTGCCTAACAAAAACCTTATTTTCATCCTTCGTAGTGATGCGTCATCTTACGGAATTGCCGGCGTTTTGTTGCAAGAATACTCAGGCACCTTGCACCCGGTGAGGTACGTGTCGAGAAAATTGACGACCACCGAACAGAAATATTCAGTCCTGGATAAAGAACTTCTGGCATTATTGTGGTCTATTACGAAATTGGAACGATACTTATTAGGCTCACATTTTATTGTTGAAAGTGACCAACAGGCTCTCACAGCTCTTAATACGAAAGACGTTAAATCTTCAAAGTCAACAAGGTACGCTATAGCCTTACAACCCTACAGCTTTGAGATTCGTTCAATACCTGGAGTTAAAAATGTGTTTGCGGACTGTTTATCACGCTGTCCAAGCGAACCAGAACAACTTCCAGAAATGGCAACGTCTCTACAGAAAATCATTCAAGTAGAATGTGATGATCATTGAACGGTGTTATTTGCCTACACTCTATACAGACTTCGTATGGATCGGGATGATTCGTACCGACATAACTATCATGATATAATAATTGTTTGGATTAAAACATAACTTTTTAGATCTTACCATTTTCTTGGTACGGGAACACTGTTGTAAGTTATATACAGAAATAGTCAATATTCATAATGAACATATTTGACTACGTCATGTGTTGAAAAATATTTTTTCATCGTGCATGGAACATAAAATAACAGATTCTCATCTTTTATTATTAACTATTCTTAATATAACAGTAACACTTAGTAAGACTGTTAGCAATTAAATGAATTAGTAATTAGTGATTTTTTTCAATTAGGAACTATATTGATTAGTTAGAATCAATTTAAGTTTCTCAAGTAGTGGTATATTTCACATTCACTAACTTTAATAGTTTATATGTGTCTCCTTATACTTCTATCTACCACTCAGGGTACATGGTGTTGATACTTATAGATGATTAGTTCACCTTAGTAATGTTAGAAACATTAAGTGTGTTGTTCTCTTAGCGTGTTGAATTATGCATTGTTTATTCACTTTGCATGTTTGAATTTAATTTTTCGGTTTATAATTCACTTGTCATTTGTTACATATCATCATTGTTTTTCTTTTTTCATTTGAAATCATGTGTTAATTTTTTTTTTGGGAATTTTGGTTGGATGTTTTACTATTCTTTTGGTTCTGATTTCCAACTTTCTTTGAATTTTTTCTTTGTATTTCACCACATCGTACCAAAGTAGGTCGATTGTGGATGTATGCTTTAATGCATGCTATGGTTTAGTTGTCTTGATTTCCATTTAATATTCATTTTCTTTTTATGGTATAATATTTTAACTATGAATAATTTTATAGATGTCGATGTAGTTTGACTCACCTCTCCTAATTACTTAGAAAAAAAAAAGATTAATATAATTAACTTTTTTTAAAGGGGGGATGATAAGGAAACTGTTGCGTACTTTTACATAGATGGCAGTCTCAGGTCCTGCCTGTGTTAAAAGGTTACGCACCATTCTTATGATAGGAATTTTATTTGTGCGTATGATTTATCACGCACGTGTGTGCACTATGTAGAGTATGTGAGACTCTTAGCGCACGGGTTTCCAAGATCTTGAGAGAGATATGACGTCAGAGATCTTGAAGGGTCAAGCCGGACTGATCGTCCGTATTATATTGTTTTGTGCCCCTATAAATGGGAATTATTTCTAAAGTGGATGACTGGTTCTTCTCAGAAGCCAATGTCAAGATGTATATGTAAGTCTTGTACCCATGTATTGATAAATGATCTTATGGATGATTTTTAAGTGATGTCTCTACTCATTACTGGCATCTAGCTGGAGTCCTCATGTCAGGATTTCAAGAATGGATCAGATGAGCTAGTAGCTTCACTTGTAAAACGTAGTGGTAATCCTACGAGAGGAAATATTATTAAATGTATTGGAGGATTGTATTACGAAGTGCCGACATCTCGGTCATGGCACTTATTGGAGAGGTTAGCCAAGGATAGTCGCTAACTTGTATTTATCTTGATGTAAGGAACGTGTGGATCTTATGTTTAATCAACTGTCTGAGCAGTCTATGGAAGAAGTCAATTGAGCAGGACAGTATATTTTGGTTGTATTCTCAAGTATTATGAAGATGTATAATAAGCCCGATGTCCTTGTAGAAGGTCAACGGCCGATGCCTTAGTGACTATAACAGAGACGCATTAATTGTCTGAGCATTAGTTTAATGAGGAAGAATATTGTCAATGGATCTAACTGGGAAGATGTATATTGTCTTTATGAACATTACGACAGATTTTCACCGTTCATGTATTCTTGCTGATCGTCCATGCATCAAACGTATCGTCTACTATTTCGTATCGTGTTTGTATCCGTGAATAAATACATTGAACTTTTAGACAAGCCTTTGCTGAATACTTCAGTTGATCAAAGTTCTATTGACATACTTGAAGTTCATTTTGAATTCGCGTTATTAGCATGAACTGGCAGTATTACCTACCATCGTCAACTCATTCAAACGCAAAACCAAACCAACAACCAGCTCTACAAAACCCGCCGGACATCCAGCCAGCAGAAAAAGAGCTACAAATTAACGGTGAAAGACCAACAAAGGAAGAAATAAAGAAAACCATAAAGCTTCTAAGAGATGGAAAAACGTCTGGACCTGATGGCATTCCAGCAGAGGCCATCAAAGCAGATATCGACACGGCTACAGAGATGTTATATAAATTACTTAGTAAATTCTGGGAAAAGGAAGAGATACCAGCAGAATGGAAGGAAGGATATCTGGTTAAGTAGCCCAAGAACGGAAATTTACAAGAGTGCACAAATTATAGAGGAATAATGTTACTATCAGTGCCAGTAAAAGTATTAAACAGGATTATCCTTGAGAGACTAAAAGAGTCCTGAATGCTTGCCTAATTGTATGTCTGGCTGTCAGCCTGCCTACTTATCTTACTACTCATCTTGCCTACCTATCATTATTTATTTTACTACTTATTTTGTAAGTAAATAAATTAAGGGGCTGCTGTAAAACTGGTAAGGTAATATATATATATATATATATATATATATATATATATATATATATATATATATATATATATATATATATATATATATATATATATATATTTATATATCACAACGGGCTGATCACCCGTTTGCCAGTCACTTCGATTACGGAAACTACAGCAAATGGATTGATTTGCCGTTGCCCAAAAGACGCCATTAGGCGTGATGGGAAACAATGGCAAAGAAAACCAATCTGCTGTTGCCCTGAGACGCCACTAGGCGTAATGGCCACTGACTGCTTTGACGGTCGGTGGCTAAGGACGGAAGAAGAAGAAGAAGAAGAAGAAGAAGAATATATATATATATATATATATATATATATATATATATATATATATATATATATATATATATATATATATAAACAAATAAAACGGTATTGAATCAGTTTTACAAATAAACAGTGCACAGGAAAAAAGGGACGTTTTGGGTTTTACCCTTCTATGTACACTTATACATTTGAACTTTACTAAAGTGATTCCACAATAAAGATGTACACCGTGATATCATCATTCACTCCCTCCTCTCTATGGAGCCTGGGGCAACCTCTGCTGTAGGTTCTAAGTGAAAAAACCCGCATGAAGCAGTCACCAGCTCTGGCAGTGCTGGTTCATGTGTCAATTTATTTGCAGTGATGAGGTTGTCAGCCTTATATGCCACTGTACATCCGCAAGCAATTTATACGTCAAAATACAAATATAAAATGATAAAATGTACATATTACAACTCACCCCGAGTTTTTTCGGGCGAGCACAGACTTTTTGCACAGTCAACATCTGAATATTGTTAAGTTGCCGTCTCTTTCAGGTGTGTTTGATGTCTGACTGAGTGCACTTGAAGTTGGATCCTAGAACTTAAGGCGCAGAGTGATGTCTCCGGGGTTACTCTCTTCTAATCGTAGAATTCACGTCCAGGTTTCTGGCCTGTCCTATATTTGGATCCTAATATTCCGTTTCTCTGGCTGTATATGATTTCTTCCAGGGGAAATTGAAAGTCACTTGATGAGGGGTCACAACTAGTGTGTCTGAAAATTCACAAGGAAAAGACAAAGATAATGAGAATAAATGCAAAAAAATGATAACAAGGTCAAACTTGAAGAAACACCACTAAAAGAATCGTACACATATCTTGGCAGCAATATAGACAAACTTGGAGGGACAGACAAAGATATCAAAATAAGAATACAAAAAGCAAGAGGAGCTTTCATTGCATTGGGAAACACATAGAAATCAAGAGAAATCAAGTCCAACATGAAAATAAGAATCTTCAACTCAAATTTCAAGTCAGTACTATTGTATGGCTGTGAAACATGGAGAACAACAAAAACAACAACAAAAAAGCTACAGACTTTTATAAACGGATGCTTGCGTAGAATAGAAGGACTGAAATGATATGACAAAGTCACAAATGTGGAATTGATGACAAGAACCAGGCAAGTGCCAGTGGAACAAGAGTTGAGAAAAAGACGCTGGCGATGGATAGGACACACATTGAGGAAACCTGTTGATGGCATTACTTAGGCAGTCCTTGTTCTGGAATCCCCAGGGAAATAGAGGCAGAGGTAGACCAAAAACACGTGGAGAAGAGACCTAGATACAGAAGTGAAAATGACGAGGAAAACATGAAAAGAACTTGAGTGAATTGCACGTGACAGGAGGACTTGGCATGTGTTTGTTGAAGGCCTTTGCACCCTGGGGAGCTAAAGGGTATTGATTGATTGATTGAAGTAGTGATACAACGCTGTAGAATATAAGCGACATTTTCGCCTACACATTGATGTTGCTACTTAGAGGAAAAGTCTAAAAAGGAGCAGTCTATCTTAGCATCTCGAACGTCAAACCCATTGCAAAAAAGTGTCTGAATTTGGTAGAGACCCCCCACTACCCTCATTTAGAACATTACGACATGACAACATAAGATGTTATCCTTTACGTTGTCGTGAGAAATTCTAATCCACATATATAAATTAAAACGTAAATGTAAAGCCTAACAAATAACTTCAATAAAAGGAAAGAAGAATGGTAAAGAACAGTGCTGTCACAATGACTGTACTCGAAATCCCCCTTGTTTTCTACTTCGTCTGCAAATTGTAACGTTTCACGTTGATAGTAAAAGCCGACTGCTGCAATACCCGCCTTCTACGATAAAACATGTGCTGCATTTCTAAGAAAAACCTTGAGATACGCAGGTTGACCTAGATTTAAAATTCCATTCATGTCTTTTTATACACTACGTTACCTAAAACGAAAGACAGATGGACTAAAGATAGAAAGAAGGGAGGGCTGAAAGCGGGGACGCAGGCAATACTACCACAGTCGCGCGATACACAATTACTACCATCACGCGTGTAAGGCCACATGCACTAGCTTTTTTCAAATCGACAGTGATAAAAAGCCACTACCTATACCAGAGTTAGGTTTTAAAATCCTGAAAAACGCTTATTAGGAAATATGACATTATACTGTTTTACGTTTGAAAACATGACAGTACCCAGACATCCTAAAGTTTGGAAGTGAGGAGGTAGTAACAGCACGACTATCCTAGAAGAAAATGCATATTGGCTCCATTAAATATATATATTTGGGTTCCTTAGGACTTGCTGACAAATAATATGTTGAGTGTTACGCAAATAGTCTAGGAATTGACAAATTATAGCCAGAAGAAAATAGTGAGGGTGTCAGACAACACCAAATTCAGAATCGCTCAGTGGCAGATTTTCACCCCACCATGGTACGGGAAATGAGTCTCCATGTTAAATCCGATTTGATTGGAGCGCAATAAATGTAAGGCTAAACACGATTAGTCGGGCTATAAATACTACTTCTTTGTTGTTAGGGGAAACGTGAGTAGGAGTACTTTTTTGAAAAGCTGTGTAAGCATGGCATGATTGGTTAGACTTGCCAATATAGTCAATTAGAGGCGTCAGGTCAGCACCACATTTGCAAATAAACTTACTACAGAATCAGTGCGTTGAGCACCAGTGCATATTTTTCTAAAATAAAAGCCTGGGACATCGGCAGATCGAAATTGTGCTATATTCATTGCCAGTCAACGTAATTCTGTGTTATTTCCATGAATTGTGGTAAGCTTGAAATATTTGACATCTTTTAATGAAAATTGAATGTAAATTGATAATTTATGTCTGTATATATGTGTGGTTCAGTAGCGAACATGAGGTGAAGCATATATAGTGCTCCAACCTGAACAGAAGGTGTCGGAGGAAAGGAAAACTGCATGGAATTGCCAAACAGTACACTGCCACCTATATTATTGACTAGAAAGAAATAATGCTGGAATTGCAGAGGCGTGGTAACCATTAGGGAGGAATATACTGGTGAAAATTGTTTCAGATGAAGATAGCAGTTGGCCTACCGCTCTGAACTCAGTGTTTGTTATGTATTGTGCTCAGTGTAGAAATAGAGTATAAATTAGTTCTGAGGTAGGAGGTACAACCTTCTTTTTTCAGGGACTGTGGTCCTAAAGCTATTGAGCAGTACCTGGTCAGAGCTTTGCTGAATCCAGAGGCGGACAGCATACTCCTTGGTCCATATAGCAAACAGTGAGGTGTCTCCAGAACACAGGGGAGCAATCGAGCAGAGGAGTCTTTTCCTGCCGCCATCACGAAAGTTAAGCCTATGTGGCCAGCGGAGCTCAACATTATGTAACCCCATCTTAAACTGACACACATAGGATAAGATTAATAAAATATGTCACTACAAGATTCATATTGATAAATTCTGTACATATAACTTGTAATTAAAATTGATTGTGATTCCTGATTCACTTTGTATTTGAATCAGGACACATATATATTAATGAAAAGTACTTAATACATATTGATATTTGAAAATTTACCAGTGACTTATTCAAGATAGTCTTATAGAATGTTACATGTGTGTGAGTGTCACAGTGTTGTCAAGTGTGGTGGAATAAATTAAATTGTTTATCTGTCTGTTGTTGTTGTGACTTACACTTCATCATATACATACCCTAGACATTCAACGTAGTCATCACTATATTCCAGAATAATTCTGACTGAGGTATAAATATGTGGTAGCAAGTAAGGTCATCTATAATACACTACCCTTATTAGATATAGATACCTTCACAGCTGATCTCAGTCAGTACACTAAGTCCCCTATAAATATTTATATTATCCCACTTTACCACATATATTGGGGTCTCGCTCTCGGGATTTTGAATCTTTCCCTATTAAAAATATTGGGGGTAATTCACTTCAGGGAATAATAAGAATTAAAAAGTATCCTTGGGTGAAAATAAATAACGTTGAGCTCTCAGTGCCTGTAGTGTCCTTAGATAATTATTGATAGATTGAATTGTTTACAATTGTATGTTAGACAATGGCCGACTTGGCAAAATTTCGATCTGCTGCTGTACAGACTGCGAAAGAGTTAGGAATGGACGGGCAAATTATGATTGCTTATGTCACTGCTGAATGTGACAGATATATTGAACGGGAAGAAAGAAGATTAGAAAAAGAGGTCGAAAGAAAATTAGAGGCTGAAAAAGAAATTAAGAGGTTGCAGATTGAGGCTGAGGCTAAGAGGTTGCAGATTGAGGCTGACAAAGAGGCTAAAGCATTGGAAGCCGAGGAAAGAAGACAGGCTGCAGAAAGAGAAGAGAAGAGATTAGCTGCAGAGAGGGAAGCAGAAAAGGAGGAGAAGAGATTACAAAGGGAACATGAGTTACGACTAAGGGAGTTTGAGTTTCAAGGCCATGCTCCTGAAAATGGGGCCAGTCCCTTTACCTCTGATGCTACTGCTAGTCAGGGAGCCTCAACCTCAGCTATGAATTTTCATTTAGATCATTTCGTTGAGAAAGACGATGATATTGAGAGCTATCTAAATAGATATGAACTATTAGCTACCACATATGGGTTAGAGAGAGAAAGGTGGAGCTTAAAGTTATCTCAAGGGCTTCGTGGGGCAGCTTATGAAGTTTTTGCCAAAATGAGCAGAGGTGATCAGGAAAATTATGACATGCTAAAGCAGGCTCTTTTGTTAAGATATGAAAAGAACGCAGAATTTTATAGGAAAAAATTTAGGAATGCTAAACTACTGTCAGGTGAAACCTATCACCAGTTCTCTGCATGGTTAGAGACATACTTGGAGAAATGGACTTCTCTGGGGAAAACCCAAGATCTTAAGGAAATGGTCCTTATAGAACAACTAAGAGAGTCCATGGCTCCAGACCTGAGAAAGTTTCTCATGGAACAAGGTGCAGAGAGGCTGGGTGAGTTGCTAAATGTTGCTGAAAGGTATCAAGCAGCTCAGGCAGAGGTATCAGGTAACAAAAAGAAACAGTTGGAAAATTTTAGGGCACCACAGAACTTTAATAAATTTGATCCTAGGGATCAAAACAAAGGTAAGCACCAGTTTGATAGGCCACGGTATGACAATAAAAATAAAACCCCACAATTCGATGAAAGGAAATATGATGAAAGAAAATCTTTCAACCAAGGAAAAAGGTGGTGTAAAAATTGTAAGATGAACAATCATGACACTGACCATTGTAGAAGGAAACCTCCTCATTGTGCTGCTATGACATCTGGGAAAAAGGAAAAAAAGGTCAAACCTGCAGAACTACAGGAACCATACCATCCCCCAGTGTGTGAAGATGTCATCTGTAATGGTGTCACTATAAGGTGTTTATATGATACCGGTTTAGATTACGATTCCGTTGTGAGTTCTCACCTGGTGCAGGCCGATCAATACACCACAGAAACAGTAAAGATTCAAACTGCAACCAAGGATGTAGCTACCATGACACTTCCCGTCGCCCGGATAAAGGTGAAAACGCGATATGTGGAAGGAATCATAAAAGCAGCAGTGATAAATGAGCCAATCTACCCTCTGATATTGGGGTGTAGATATGTCTTCTTGGGGAATCCCAGGAGACCTGTGATATTGGCAACAGTGCAGACCAGATCACAGTCTAAAAAGGAGGAGGATAATCCAATAAATACTCATCCAGATGAGATGAGGAAGTCACAGGCTGAGGACAAAACACTCAAGCCGTGTTTCAAGAAGTTGCCCAAATCTCATACACCTCCAGGCAAGGGAGAGTTTTATATGAAGAACAAGCTGATATATAGGAAAGCTGGATCTGAATCCAATGGTCATGGACAGCTGGTCCTTCCCACTTCATATAGGACTAAAGGGTTGGAACTAGGGCATGCGATTCCCTTCAGTGGTCATATGGGGTTCTGCGCAACAGGACAGCGTATAGCTTGTCACTATTTCTGGCCAGGAATAACTGAAGATATCAAACGATATGTAAAATCCTGTCCAGAGTGCCAACGAGTAGCACCTAAACATTGGACTGCACCAGCAACTCTGGGGGAAATGCCCATAGTGGGAACACCCTTTGAGAGAGTTGCCGTGGATCTTGTGGGACCTCTCACCCGAACCAAGAGAAGGAACAGCTACATTCTGACTCTGGTGGACACTTGTTCTATGTGGGGAGAGGCGGTAGCCCTGTCATCGATTGATTCTAAACATGTGGCAGAGGCATTACTCACAATTTTCACAAGGTTAGGCTTTCCCAATCAAATCTTGACTGATAATGGCTCTCAGTTCAAGGGGAAACTAACTGAAGAAATTTTCAGGATCTTCCAGGCCAAACACTTCCATTATAGTGTGTACCATCCCCAAGGGAACGGCCAAGTGGAAAGATTTAATGGCACGTTGATGTCGATCCTGAGAAAGTTGGCACACGAAAAACCAGATACATGGGACCAGTACCTGCCCGCCGCCCTCTTTGCTTATCGGGAGGTCCCCCATAGTTCAACCGGTATGGCCCCGGCAACATTATTGTTTGGAAGGCCAATAAAAGGTCCACTGGAAGCTCTGTTAAGAACGTGGACTGATGAAAAAGCAGAGGAAAATATCACATCCTCATACCAATATGTGAATGAGCTGACCACTCGTTTAAAAACTGGCTGGAAACTTGCCAATGAAAATTTGAAACAAGCCAGGAAGAAACATGCTGCCTATTATAACCGGAAAGCTAAAAACAGAGATTTGGCTGTGGGAGAGAAGGTACTGCTTCTTCTACCCGGTAGTCAGAATAAGTTACAAATTGGATGGCAAGGTCCATATACAGTTCTAGAGAAGGTGTCTAGAACAAATTATAAGATAGATAAGAAGGGGAAAGAAAAAATCTATCATGTGAATCTCCTGAAGAAATATTTGGAAAGAGAACATCAGGAAGAGACACACTTGTTGACCTTGTCCATCGCCATGGAGATGAAAAAGGAACCACTTTCATCATTTGAATATCCATTACACCCCTGTGAGACAGCGGCACAGGTGAAAATCAGTACACATTTAACGAAAACTCAGAAAGAGAGAGTGCAACAGGTTCTAGATACTCATACAGAGGTGTTAACAGACCGACCAGGGCATACAAACTTATTGGAATATGATATGAAACTGATAGACCCCACACCTGTCTGTATGAAACCATATTCGATTCCTTTTGCTAAGGAGAAAGCTTTGAAGGAAGAGATAGACTATTTGTTGAAGGAAGGAATTATTTCACACAGTGAATCTTCGTATAGTTCCGGTGTTGTACTCTTAAGGAAGCCCTCTGGAGAACATAGACTCTGTATAGATTACAGGAGACTGAATGCTATTACCAACGGGCTGATCACCCGTTTGCCAGTCACTTCGATTACGGAAACAACAGCAGATGGATTGATTTGCCGTTGCCCTAAAGACGCCAATAGGCGTGATGGGAAACAATGGCAAAGAAAACCTATCTGCTGTTGCCCTAAGACGCCACTAGGCGTAATGGCCACTGACTGCTTTGACGGTCGGTGGCTAAGGATGGAAGAAGAAGAAGAAGAAGAAGAAGAAGAATGCTATTACAGAAGGACAGGTGGATCCATTGCCGGATACAAATCAGTTGTTTGCCAGACTAAATAAAGCTAAATATTTCTCAAAAGTGGATCTGAGTAAAGGATACTATCAGATTCCAGTAAAGCCTGAGGTTAGACCATACCTAGCTTTTAGTACCTCAGAAGGACACTATGAGTTTAATAGATTGCCATTTGGATTGAAGAATGCGCCTAGTGTCTTCTCTAGGATGATGAGAAAATTATTGGACCCTCTGAATAATCCATATATAACCAATTTCATGGATGATATCCTTATAGCAACAGAAACATTTGAGGAACACATTGACTCTCTGAACATGCTGTTTAATCGACTTAGGGAAGCGAATTTAACAGCCCGACCAACCAAATGTTGCGTTGGATGTAAAGAATTGGAATTCTTGGGACACACAGTTTATCAGGGAAACATGACCCCTGACCCAAAGAATTTAGAGAAACTAAAGAAAGCCCCGAGACCACAAACCAAGAAAGACGTGAGATCCTTTGTCTCATTATGTGGTTTCTACCAAAAGTATATCAAAAACTTTAATTCCATATGTGCACCGTTAACTGATTTGACACGTAAGGGAAATCCAGATCGAATTACATGGACACCACAATGTGAAATGGCTTACCAGGAATTGAAGGAAAAGCTCACAAGCCAACCTATTTTGAAATTACCTGACTTAAGTCAAGAATTCATTGTAAGGACGGATGCCAGTAATATTGGGTTAGGTGCAACTCTGCTACAGAGATCATATGCATTGGATGGGGAATTAAGCCCAGTGGCATATGCTAGCACCAACGGGCTGATCACCCGTTTGCCAGTCACTTTGATTACGAATGGATTAAGCCCAGTGGCATATGCTAGCAGAAAGTTGAATAAAGCTGAAACCAAGAGCATATGCTAGCAGAAAGTTGAATAAAGCTGAAACCAAGTACTCGACTAGCGAAAAAGAATGTCTTGCAGTAATATGGGCGATAAAGAAATTCAATATTTATCTGTATGGGAAGGCATTTAAGTTGCAAACGGATCACAAACCTTTGTCGTTTCTAGCATAGAGTATATAAGTGGAAAAACAAATCTGGGAGCGGATTTTTTAAGCCGCCATCCGTGTGATGAGAATCACCCTAAACTCCAGGAAAAATAATAAATTTCTCTATGTGTATATAGAATTATAGACTGACATATAACGTCTGTTTTAAGTGGGGAGGATTTGTCGTGAGAAATTCTAATCCACATATATAAATTAAAACGTAAATGTAAAGCCTAACAAATAAATTCAATAAAAGGAAAGAAGAATGGTAAAGAACAGTGCTGTCACAATGACTGTACTCGAAATCCCCCTTGTTTTCTACTTCGTCTGCAAATTGTAACGTTTCACGTTGATAGTAAAAGCCTACTGCTTCAATACCCGCTTTCTACGATAAAAAACATGTGCTGCATTTCTAAGAAAAACCTTGAGATACGCAGCTGACCTAGATTTAAAATTCCATTCATGTCTTTTTATACACTACGTTACCTAAAACGAAAGACAGATGGACTAAAGATAGCAAGGGGGGAGGGCTGGAAGCAGGGACGCAGGCAATACTACCACAGTCGCGCGATACACAATTACTACCATCACGCGTGTAAGGCCACATGCACTAGCTTTTTTCAAATCGACAGTGATAAAAAGCCAGTACCCATACCAGAGTTAGGTTTTAAAAAAACTAACAAAATACTTATTAGGAAATATGACATTATACTGGTTTACGTTTGAAAACATGACAGTACCCAGACATCCTAAAGTTTGGAAGTGAGGAGGTGGTAACAGCACGACTATCCTAGAAGAAAATGCATATTGGCTCCATTAAATATATATATTTGGGTTCCTTAGGACTTGCTGACAAATAATATGTTGAGTGTTACGCAAATAGTCTAGGAATTACCAAATTATAGCCAAAAGAAATAGTGAGGGATGTCAGACAACACCCAAATCAGAATCGCTCAGTGGCAGAATTTCACCCCACCATGGTACGGGAAATGGGTCTCCATGTTAAATCCGATTTGATTGGAGCGCAATAAATCTAAGGCTAAACACGATTAGTCGGGCTATAAATACTACTTCTTTGTTGTTAGGGGAAACGTGAGTAGGAGTACTTTTTTGAAAAGCTGTGTAAACATGGCATGATTGGTTAGACTTGCCAATATAGTCAATTAGAGGCGTCAGGTCAACACCACATTTGCAAATAAACTTACTACAGAATCAGTGCGTTGAGCACCAGTGCATATTTTTCTAAAATAAAAGCCTGGGACATCGGCAGATCGAAATTGTGCTATATTCATTGCCAGTCAACGTAATTCTGTGTTATTTCCATGAATTGTGGTAAGCTTGAAATATTTGACATCTTTTAATGAAAATTGAATGTAAATTGATAATTTATGTCTGTATATATGTGTGGTTCAGTAGCGAACATGAGGTGAAGCATATATAGTGCTCCAACCTGAACAGAAGGTGTCGGAGGAAAGTAAAACTGCATGGAATTGCCAAACAGTACACTGCCACCTATATTATTGACTAGAAAGAAATAATGCTGGAATTGCAGAGGCGTGGTAACCATTAGGGAGGAATATACTGGTGAAAATTGTTTCAGATGAAGATAGCAGTTGGCCTACCGCTCTGAACTCAGTGTTTGTTATGTATTGTGCTCAGTGTAGAAATAGAGTATAAATTAGTTCTGAAGTAGGAGGTACAACCTTCTTTTTTCAGGGACTGTGGTCCTAAAGCTATTGAGCAGTACCTGGTCAGAGCTTTGCTGAATCCAGAGGCGGACAGCATACTCCTTGGTCCATATAGCAAACAGTGAGGTGTCTCCAGAACACAGGGGAGCAATCGAGCAGAGGAGTCTTTTCCTGCCGCCATCACGAAAGTTAAGCCTATGTGGCCCGCGGAGCTCAACATTATGTATCCCCATCTTAATCTAGCATTGTATAAAATTAAGAGGGGAAATTAATTGTTTTAATGAACGGAACTGAGAACATCTCCAATACTAGTTCCAACAGAAATAAAAACTTGAAGTCGTGATGACAAATAACAACATAGCTTGAAAAAACAACACCAGTATTACCTCATATTACTACTACACAACTGACACACATTGGATAAGATTAATAAAATATGTCACTACAAGATTCATATTGATAAATTCTGTACATATAACTTGTAATTAAAATTGATTGTGATTCCTGGTTCACTTTGTATTTGAATCAGGACACATATATATTAATGAAAAGTACTTAATACATATTGATATTTGAAAATTTACCAGTGACTTATTCAAGATAGTCTTATAGAATGTTACATGTGTGAGTGTCACAGTATTGTCAAGTGTGGTGGAATAAATTAAATTGTTTATCTGTCTGTTGTTGTTGTGACTTACACTTCATCATATACATACCCTAGACATTCAACGTAGTCATCACTATATTCAAGAATAATTCTGACTGAGGTATAAATATGTGGTAGCAAGTAAGGTCATCTATAATACACTACCCTTATTAGATATAGATACCTTCACAGCTGATCTCAGCCAGTACACTAAGTCCCCTATAAATATTTATATTATCCCACTTTACCACATACGTGTGATTCCCAAACTCCATAACTATATGAGGTAGATCTTGCTTCTTGCGTTTTGCCTGTCATGTTTGCCAGGTCACTATTTTGCAAATCTAACATTATAATCTCCTCCAAGATGTTACTTTCTTGTAGTTGATTATCACAACAAATTCCATCTACAGGAAGTATTACATCACTGTCTGTCTCTTAATCTTTACCTAGATTGATATTCACCTACATCCCAGTGAGAAAGACCGTATAATTTGGTACGTGATGTTTGCAAACTAGCACCTTATCTTGCAACAACATGGTTTTGTGTATCTTTCAAGACAATAACTCTGAGTTAATAATAGGAATGTCGATCAGTGTAGACTCTTACTCCGCCTGTAACTGACATTAAGCGAAAAGTCAATGTGGCACTCTTCTTCGCTAAGTGCCACCGATAACAAAGCAGAAAAGAACCAGGAGAGTGGGGTGGGTGGGAGGTTTGACAAGATGTCTTCTTCTTCTTCGTTCGCCCTGAAAAGGACGTTGGTTGCGTTGTGTCCGTTTACAGCGAAGCTGCGATATTTGCGCCTTTCGGCCGACACATCCGACTTCAGCACGGAATTTTTGGGACCGGGTTAGCCTTTCCTCTTCGATCCCTACTCACTCAGCCGGACTGCAGTGATGCAGCCTGTTTCCAGGACCACCACTTGAAGGTGGAGTAGGGTCTTGGTCAGCCCTGGTTCGCTGACCCTGACGCAGGCAGTCTAGCTATGGGTCGCTGACTGCATTCCTCACTGTTGACGCGCCTTAGGTCCCTGACAAGATGTGATAAGATAACCTTTGTCGAGGAGAGCGTAAACAATGAATACTGGAAGAATTAGCACGAAATCTGAATGGTAAAGCAATAATGCAGAAGAGGAATGCAGACCTGAAAAAGAGAAAGAAAATATTTCATGACACTGTTATTACATGATAAAAATGCATCATATAATTAAAATAACTTGAAGTATTTGTAGTTTTGACATTTGAGAAATGGTCAGATACTGACTGGGACATGTCATGAGAGGACGTGGGGAAAATGCACATAACTGCTTTAGTAAAGATGTAAGAAAGATATGAAAATTTTATTTGAAAGTTTTATAGCTACGAAACTTTATAGATGTACATAAAGCATTCCAGAAAAAGCTCCCAGCATAGCTGAATGAAATGCCAAAGAAACGATGTTGTGGTTTTACAAGATTTAGGAGCGTAGCGCGGCGAAAAAATAGGGGTGATATTTAAGTTCAAAACAACAACCACAATGTTAGACTTTCATAAATGGGTGCCTGCGTAAAATAGAAGGATTGAAGTGGTACGACAGGGTGTGGTGAAGTGGGATGTTATAAATATTTATAGGGGACTTAGTGTACTGACTGAGATCAGCTGTGAAGGTATCTATATCTAATAAGAATTATTCTGGAATAGTGTGATGACTACGTTATATGTCTAGGGTATGTGTATGATGAAGTGTAAGTCATAAGAACAACAGACAGATAAACAATTTAATTTATTCCACTACACTTGAAAACACTGTGACACTCACATACATAAAACACTCTACGAGGATATCTTAAAGGAGTCACTGATAACTTTTCAAATAACAATATGTATTCAGTGCTGTCATGAATGTATATGTGTCCTGATTCAAATACAAAGGGAACCAGGAATCACAATCAATTTTAATTACAAGTTATATGTACAGAATTTATCAATATAAATCTTGTAGTGACATATATTATTAATAGTATCCTATGTGTGTCAGTTGTGTAGTAGTAATCTGAGGTAATACTGGTTTTGTTTTGTTCAAGCTCTGTTGGTATTTGTCATCATGACTTCAATAGTTTGTCTTTGTTGGAACTAGTATTGGAGATGTTCTCAGTTCCTGGCATTAAAACAATTAAATTCCCCTCTTAATTTTATTTTACAGTGTCATTTTAAGATGGGGTACATAATGTTGAGCTCCATGGCCACACTCTCTTATCTTTCGTGATGACTGCAGTAAAAGACTCCTCTGCTCGATTACTTTAATGAGTTCTGGAGCCACCCCACTGGTTGCTATATGGACCAAGGAGTATGCTGTCCGCCTCTGGCTTCAGCAAAGCTCTGACCAGGTGCTGCTCAATAACTTTAAGACCACGGTCCCTGAAACAAGAAGGTTGTACCTCCTACTTCAGAACTATTTATACTCTATGTCTACACTGAGCACAATACATCACAAACATTGAGTTCAGAGCGTTAGGCCAACTGTCAGCTTCATCTGAAATACTTTATACCAGTATTTCCCTCCCTAATGGTTACTACGCCTCTGCAATTCCAGCATTATTTCTTTCTAGTCAATAATCTAGGTGTCAGTGTACTGTTTGGCCATTCCATGCAGTTTTACTTTCCTCCGACACCTTCTGTTCAGGCTGGAGCTCTATAGGCTTTACATCATGTTCGCTACTGAACTACACATATATACAGACATAAATTATCAATTTACATTCAATTTTCATTAAAAGATATTGAATATTTCAAGCTTACCACAATTCATCAGTAATGACTAAAAGGGAGGATGATTTGGAGGGCAAGTTCCATATCCTACTAGTGACTAGGCTGTTGCTACTGGTGTCAGACTGTATCGGCTAGACCGTTCCTCTGACGTCCAGGCCGGGTCATGCTGCATGGGCAACAGCCTGATCTAACATTGCCCAACCTCGTGCCACCGAAAGTTATTTCGGGAGGTACGCTCCTTTGGTCAGAAATGACTGATAAGGAAGATCACATCACCACAATTCATAGAAATAATAAACAGTTTCGTTGACTGGCAATGAATATAGCACAACTCCGATCTGCCGATGTCCCTGGCTTTATTTTATAAAAAATATACACTGGTGCTCAACGCACTGCTTCTTAGTAGGTTTATTACAAGATGTGGCAATGAACAGACGCTCTGAATTGAGTATATTCGCAGCTCTACCCAATCAAACCATGTCTACACATCTTTTCAAAAAAAAATACTTCTTTTTCACGTTTCCCCTGACAACACAAGATAGTATTTATAGCCCGACCAATCGTGTTTAGTCTTATATTTGTTGCGCTCCAATCAAATAGGAGTTAACATGGTAGGCTATTTCCGTAACGTAATGTTTTTTCAAACACGTTATAAAAAAATTTTATGAGCAGAAATGATTTCATGCTGTCAGGCACCCCCACTATTTTATTTTGGTTATAATTTATTAATTCCTGGACTATTTGCGTAACGTTTTACATATTCTTTGTCAGCAAGCCCTAAGGAACCCAAAAATACTAATTTAAAAGAGCTACGTGGCTGCGTTCAAAATATGCAATTTCTTCTACCTCCTGTTTCGAAGATGTGGTGTCTGGGTACTGGCAGGTTTTCAGGCGTAAACCCATCTATTGTGATCTTTCTTGTTAGGCGTTTTCTGGGTGTTTAAAAACCTAACTCTGGGAAGGTTAGTGTTTTTATCACTGTCCGTCTGAAAAAAAGTTAGTGCATGTGGCCTTACACGCGTGATGGCAGCAATTGTGTATCGCGCGACGCGTGTTTAGTATTGCATGCTTCCTGCCTTCATTCGCCCCTCTCTCTCTCCTGCTTTATCTGTCTTTTTAGTTACGCCGTGTATGGAATGAATGAAATATTAAATCTAGGTCATTGATCAGCTTGCGTATCTCAAGGTCAGTACACGTTTCATTGAAGAAAGCGGGTAATAATACAGTAGGCTTTTACTATCAACGTGAAAGCGTTACAATTTGCAGACGAAGCAGAAAACAAGGGGGATTTCGAGTACAGTCATTGTGACAGCACTGTTCTTTTACCATTTCTCTTTTCTTTATTAAATGTATTTGTTAGGCTTTATATTTACCTGATAATTTATATATGTGGATTAGAATATTCCACGACATCTCCCCTCTTAAAACAGACATTATATGTCAGTCCTTTATTCTATATACACATAGAGAAATTTATTATTATTTCTGGGGTTTACGGTGATTCTCATCACACGGATGGCGGCTTAAAAAATCCGCTCCCAAATTTGTTTTTCCAGATATATACTCAATGCTAAAATTATATGGAGCCAAAAGTAAGGACCATCGGAGTAACCTAGAATTCTCATGCCTAGCCTGTGCTAGAAACGATAAAGGTTTGTGATCCGTTTGCAACTTAAATGCCTTCCCATACAGATAAATATTGAATTTCTTTATTGCCCATATTACTGCAAGACATTCTTTTTCGCTAGTTGAGTAGTTGATTTCAGCTTTATTCAACTTTCTGCTAGCATAAGCCACTGGGCTTAATTCCCCATCCAATGCATCTGATTTCTGTAGTAGAGTTGCACCTAACCCAATATTACTGGCATCCGTCCTTACTATGAATTCTTGACTTAAGTCAGGTAATTTCAAAATAGGTTTACTTGTGAGCTTTTCCTTCAATTCTTGGTAAGCCATTTCACATTGTGGTGTCCATGTAATGCGATCTGGATGTCCTTTACGTGTCAATTCAGTTAACGGTGCACATATGGAATCAAAGTTTTTGATATACTTCTGGTAGAAACCACATAATGAGACAAAGGATCTCACGTCCTTCTTGGTTTGTGGTCTCGGGGCTTTCTGTAGTTTCTCTAAATTCTTTGGGTCAGGGGTCATGTTTCCCTGATAAACTGTGTGTCCCAAAAATTCCAATTCTTTACATCCAACGCAACATTTGGTTGGTCGGGCTGTTAAATTTGCCTCCCTAAGTCGATCAAACAGCATGTTCAGAGAGTCAATGTGTTCCTCAAATGTTTCTGTTGCTATAAGGATATCATCCATAAAATTTGTTATACAGGGATTATTCAGAGGGTCCAATAATTTTCTCATCATTCTAGAGAAGACACTAGGCGCATTCTTCAATCCAAATGGCAATCTATTAAACTCATAGTGTCCTTCTGAGGTACTAAAGGCTAGGTATGGTCTAACCTCAGGCTTTACTGGAATCTGATAGTATCCTTTACTCAGATCCACTTTTGAGAAATATTTAGCTTTATTTAGTCTGGCAAACAGCTGATTTGTATCCGGCAATGGATCCACCTGTCCTTCTGTAATAGCATTCAGTCTCCTGTAATCTATACAGAGTCTATGTTCTCCAGAGGGCTTCCTTAAGAGTACAACACCGGAACTATACGAAGATTCACTGTGCGAAATAATTCCTTCCTTCAACAGATAGTCTATCTCTTCCTTCAAAGCTTTCTCCTTAGCAAACGGAATCGAATATGGTTTCATACAGACAGGTGTGGGGTCTATCAGTTTCATATCATATTCCAATAGGTTTGTATGCCCTGGTCGGTCTGTTAACACCTCTGCATGATTATTTAGAACCTGTTGCACTCTCTCTTTCTGAGTTTTCGTTAAATGTGTACTGATTTTCACCTGTGCTGCTGTCTCACAGGGGTGTAATGGATATTCAAATGATGAAAGTGGTTCCTTTTTCATCTCCATGGCGATGGACAAGGTCAACAAGTGTGTCTCTTCCTGATGTTCTCTTTCCAAATATTTCTTCAGGAGATTCACATGATAGATTTTTTCTTTCCCCTTCTTATCTATCTTATAATTTGTTCTAGACACCTTCTCTAGAACTGTATATGGACCCTGCCATCCAATTTGTAACTTATTCTGACTCCCGGGCAAAAGAAGCAGTACCTTCTCTCCCACAGCCAAATTTCTGTCTTTCGCCTTCCTGTTATAATAGGCAGCATGTTTCTTCCTGGCTTGTTTCAAATTTTCATTGGCAAGTTTCCAGCCAGTTTTTAAACGAGTGGTCAGCTCATTCACATATTGGTATGAAGATGTAATGTTTTCCTCTGCCTTTTCATCAGTCCACGTTCTTAACAAAGCTACATATGGACCTTTAATTTTGTGGACCTATTTGTCCATGCACCGGTATGGTCTCTTCCACTCGAAGCTTTATAGTGATGATTTTTCTTCCCAGAATTATCATTCACAAAACGACCGCTACCAATTTTTCTTTTGGGGCTTTCTCCCCACTTAAAATTCTTGATGAGAGATTTCCTCTCTACATCCTCTTCCTCCAGTTTGTTTAAGTCCGATTGAGGGATTTTCGGCTTATCCTGGGGTAAGACATCTTTTTGCACTCTCCGCATAGTGGCCATTGTAAAACAGTTAAGTGAAGCTTGTCCGTGAAAAGGGGCTTCCCATTCCATTTGGTCCACTTTATCAAATCTATTTTTCTTTTTATTATCAGGCCTAATTTTGCCCCGTGGCGTGTCCAGGTCCTGATCAATGTTCCCACTTGTGGGTGTTCCCTCATGTGCTATGCTACACCTTTCTACAAAATTCTCAATGTCCCATCTTGCTTTGGGCCAATAATAATTGTGAGCCACCTTTTGAATGATGGTACCTATTTTCTCATGGTCCCCATCTGGTTTCACATGTAGGCTCCTTATTAAGTCTGCCCTATATCTTTTAGGAAGTACCAGCTGTCCCTGACCTTTGGATCTAGCTCCAGTCTTCCTATACATCAACTTGTTTTTCATGTAAAAATCTCCCTTGCCTGGAGTTGTATGACAAGTTGACAATTTTCTGAAACAAGGCTTGAGTGTTTTATCCCCAGCCTGTGCCTTCCTCATCTCTTCTGGAGTGGTATCTAACATAATATCCTCCTCCTGTCTTGAGGTCGACCTGACCTGAAGGGTTGCCATATACACAGGTTTCCTTCTGCAACGGTCAGTGTCATGATTGTCCATCTGACAATTTTTACACCACCTTTTTCCTTGGTTGAAAGATTTTCTTTCATCATATTTCCTTTCATCGAATTGTGGGAATTTATTTTTATTTTCATACCGTGGCCTATCAAATTGGTGCTTACCTTTGTTTTGATCCCTAGGATCAAATTTATTAAAGTTCTGTGGTGCCCTAAAGTTATCCACTTGTTTCTTTTTATTACCTGTTACCTCTGCTTGAGCTGCTTGATACCTTTCAGCAACATTTAGCAACTCACCCAGCCTCTCTGCACCTTGTTCCATGAGAAACTTTCTCAGGTCTGGAGCCATGGACTCTCTTAATTGCTCTATAAGGACCATTTCCTTAAGATCTTGGGTTTTCCCCAGAGAAGTCCATTTCTCCAAGTATGTCTCTATTCGTGCAGAGAACTGGTGATAGGTTTCACCTGACAGTAGTTTAGCATTCCTAAATTTTTTCCTATAAAATTCTGCATTCTTTTCATATCTTAACAAAAGAGCCTGCTTTAGCATGTCATAATTTTCCTGATCACCTCTGCTCATTTTTGCAAAAACTTCATAAGCTGCCCCACGAAGTCCTTGAGATAACTTTAAGCTCCACCTTTCTCTCTCTAACCCATACGTGGTAGCTAATAGTTCATACCTATTTAGATAGCTCTCTATATCATCGTCTTTCTCAACAAAATGATCTAAATGAAAATTCATAGCTGAGGTTGAGGCTCCTTGGCTAGCAGTGGCATCAGAGGCAAAGGGACTGGCACCATTTTCAGGAGCATGGCCTTGAAACTCAAACTCCCTTAGTCGTAACTCATGTTCCCTTTGTAATCTCTTCTCCTCCTTTTCTGCTTCCCTCTCTGCAGTCAATCTTCTTTCTTCTGCTTCCCTTTCTGCAGCCAATCTTTTGTCTTCTCTTTCTGCCTCCAATTTCTTAGCCTCTTTGTCAGCCTCAATCTGCAACCTCTTAGCCTCAGCCTCTAACCTT
This sequence comes from Oreohelix idahoensis, assembly GCA_024509875.1. Classification (NCBI taxonomy): domain Eukaryota; kingdom Metazoa; phylum Mollusca; class Gastropoda; order Stylommatophora; family Oreohelicidae; genus Oreohelix; species Oreohelix idahoensis. The sequence continues at coordinate 315,727 of JAMPIV010020053.1, read as the reverse complement.
CTTTCGGCCTCTTTTTCTAATCTTCTTTCTTCCCGTTCAATATATTTGTCACATTCAGCAGTGACATAAGAAATCATAATTTGCCCGTCCATTCCTAACTCTTTCGCAGTCTGTACAGCAGCAGATCGAAATTTTGCCAGGTCGGCCATTGTCTAACAGATAACTGTCTAAAATATGTAACTAAACAATTTTATTTATGACTAACTAACTTAGGACAACACAGGCACTATGAGCTCAACCTTATTTATTTTCACCCAAGGATACCTTTTAATTCTTATTATTCCCTGAAGTGAATTACCCCCAATATTTGTAATAGGGAAAGATTCAAAATCCCGAGAGCGAGACCCCAATATATGTGGTGAAGTGGGATGTTATAAATATTTATAGGGGACTTAGTGTACTGACTGAGATCAGCTGTGAAGGTATCTATATCTAATAAGAGTAGTGTATTATAGATAACCTTACTTGCTGCCACATATGTATACCTCAGTCAGAATTATTCTGGAATAGTGTGATGACTACGTTATATGTCTAGGGTATGTGTATGATGAAGTGTAAGTCATAACAACAACAGACAGATAAACAATTTAATTTATTCCACTACACTTGACAACACTGTGACACTCACATACATAAAACACTCTACGAGGATATCTTAAAGGAGTCACTGATAACTTTTCAAATAACAATATGTATTCAGTGCTGTCATGAATGTATATGTGTCCTGATTCAAATACAAAGGGAACCAGGAATCACAATCAATTTTAATTACAAGTTATATGTACAGAATTTATCAATATGAATCTTGTAGTGACATATATTATTAATAGTATCCTATGTGTGTCAGTTGTGTAGTAGTAATATGAGGTAATACTGGTTTTGTTTTGTTCAAGCTCTGTTGGTATTTGTCATCATGACTTCAATAGTTTGTCTTTGTTGGAACTAGTATTGGAGATGTTCTCAGTTCCTGGCATTAAAACAATTAAATTCCCCTCTTAATTTTATTTTACAATGTCATTTTAAGATGGGGGTACATAATGTTGAGCTCCATGGCCACACTCTCTTATCTTTCGTGATGACTGCAGTAAAAGACTCCTCTGCTCGATTACTTTAATGAGTTCTGGAGCCACCCCACTGGTTGCTATATGGACCAAGGAGTATGCTGTCCGCCTCTGGCTTCAGCAAAGCTCTGACCAGGTGCTGCTCAATAACTTTAAGACCACGGTCCCTGAAACAAGAAGGTTGTACCTCCTACTTCAGAACTATTTATACTCTATTTCTACACTGAGCACAATACATCACAAACATTGAGTTCAGAGCGTTAGGCCAACTGTCAGCTTCATCTGAAATACTTTATACCAGTATTTCCCTCCCTAATGGTTACTACGCCTCTGCAATTCCAGCATTATTTCTTTCTAGTCAATAATCTAGGTGTCAGTGTACTGTTTGGCCATTCCATGCAGTTTTACTTTCCTCCGACACCTTCTGTTCAGGCTGGAGCTCTATAGGCTTTACATCATGTTCGCTACTGAACTACACATATATACAGACATAAATTATCAATTTACATTCAATTTTCATTAAAAGATATTGAATATTTCAAGCTTACCACAATTCATAGAAATAATAAACAGTTTCGTTGACTGGCAATGAATATAGCACAACTCCGATCTGCCGATGTCCCAGGCTTTATTTTATAAAAAATATACACTGGTGCTCAACGCACTGCTTCTTAGTAGGTTTATTACAAGATGTGGCAATGAACAGACGCTCTGAATTGAGTATATTCGCAGCTCTACCCAATCAAACCATGTCTACACATCTTTTCAAAAAAATACTCCTTTTTCACGTTTCCCCTGACAACACAAGATAGTATTTATAGCCCGACCAATCGTGTTTAGTCTTATATTTGTTGCGCTCCAATCAAATAGGAGTTAACATGGTAGGCTATTTCCGTAACGTAATGTTTTTTCAAACACGTTATAAAAAAAATTTTTATGAGCAGAAATGATTTCATGCTGTCAGGCATCCCCACTATTTTATTTTGGTTATAATTTATTAATTCCTGGACTATTTGCGTAACACTTAACATATTCTGTGTCAGCAAGCCCTAAGGAACCCAAATATCTCAATCTAAGGGAGCTAGGTGGCTGCGTTCAAAATGTGCATTTTCTACCACCTCCTGTTCACTTCCATCCCCATGTGGTGTCTGGGTACTGTCATGTTTTCAAACGTAAACCCATCTAATGTCATCTTTCCTAATAAGCGTTTTCCAGTTTTTTTAAAACCTAACTCTGGGAAGGTTAGTGTTTTTATCACTGTCCGTCTGAAAAAAAGTTAGTGCATGTGGCCTTACACGCGTGATGGCAGCAATTGTGTATCGCGCGACGCGTGTTTAGTATTGCATGCTTCCTGCCTTCATTCGCCCCTCTCTCTCTCCTGCTTTATCTGTCTTTTAGTTACGCCGTGTATGGAATGAATGAAATATTAAATCTAGGTCATTGATCAGCTTGCGTATCTCAAGGTCAGTACACGTTTCATTGAAGAAAGCGGGTAATAATACAGTAGGCTTTTACTATCAACGTGAAAGCGTTACAATTTGCAGACGAAGCAGAAAACAAGGGGGATTTCGAGTACAGTCATTGTGACAGCACTGTTCTTTTACCATTTCTCTTTTCTTTATTAAATGTATTTGTTAGGCTTTATATTTACCTGATAATTTATATATGTGGATTAGAATATTCCACGACACAGGGTCACTAATGTGGAACTGCTGGTAAGAGCCAGGACATTGCCAGGAAAATCAAAAGAAGAAAATGAAATAAAAAGTCCTGCTATAAGACTCACCGCTGGAACAAGAGATGGTAGTGATGGATAGGACACATATGGAGGACACCTGATGATAAATTTGCAAGGCAGGGATTTTTCTGGAACTTCTGGTGTGAGAACCAGAGGTAAATCGTTAAAAAAAAACACACACGTAGAAAAGAGAATTGGAGAGAGAAAAGAAAATTTACGAGTGGGACGTGGAGAGATCTTGAGCTGATGGCACGTGACAGGGGGACTAAGCGTACTTTTGTTGTTTGAAGCTGAAAAACAAGAATGAATGAAATGAATCTTACCCTTGGGATTCGAGAACAGAGATAGCCTTGTAATGCTATCAACAATTTTCCTCAGAGTTTGTCCTATTCATGACCAGCATCTTTCTCTCATCTCTTGTTCCTTTGTCACTTGTCTGGTTCGTCTCATCAGTTTCACATTGATAATTTTGTCGCACTATTTAAATCTGAACTGCGCCTAGGCAGGTCCCCAGCCCGGCTGAAAATGAGGAGGGCGGCCTGCATGGAGGCCGTAAGGAGGCAGCCCCTCCACCATGCTAAGGGACAACAGGCCAATCACCTGTTTGCTTTAAATCATGATTACGCAAACTACAAGAGAGAAAACCGGACTGATTCTAAAGGCGACGAACTGGAACGGACTACGGACTACGACTTATGGAACTTGGAACACAAGAAGTATAAAAGAGAGGCATCAAAGAAGAGTTGGCCACTCGAAAAGCAGCAGCTGGGAGACTTTTTCAGGCCATAAATGGAGGATTCCTCAGCAAGAGAGAGGTTGGTAAGAAAACGAAGATGGCTGTATACCACTCCACCTATGTCCCAGTCTTGACATTGGATGCGAGTCATGGGCAATGAATACAACCCACAAAAGCCAGATCCAAACCTCAGAAATGAGGTATCTGAGGAAGGTGGTTGAAGTAACAAGAAGAGACATGGTCCGCAGCCAGACGATACGTCAAGGCCTAAAATCCCACCCCCTGCAGACCCAAGTAGAACAGTCCCAACTAAGATGGTTTGGCCATGTCTGCAGAATGGGAGAAGATCGGCTACCACGACAAGCATATGAAACAAAGAGCCAGGGATCCAGACCCCCAGGACGACCCAGAGTCCGCTGGGAGGAAAACATTAGAAAATCTTTGAAGGACCGAGGACTAGAACGGAACCAGGCGAGGAGGAAGACAGCCGATAGGATAGTCTGGCGCTCTCCCTTCCAAACCTCTCCACCTCACGGTAGAAGGGAAACGACTAAGTAAGTAAGTAAGTATTTAAATCTTTCTATTACGTGAAAATTCCTTACAAGGATAATATTTGATCTTTTTTAACAATGTTTCACAAAAGTGGTAGCGTAACCCTAATGGTACACGAATGCGTTCAGTGGAAACATGGCATAATTTCTTTTTTTACTTAATCATACCATATTTCTTTAGGTGTAGAAAACACTTCATTTAAATATTTTGTATATGAAAGGGATCGTTGGTAAGATTAAGCTCCAATAAGGTACGCAATTGGGAAACACCGCTTCGTAACTTACAAATGCCTCTTTACAGCGCTATCATGTAAAGAACATTTGTACACAATTAATCTTTCCTGAATCCATATTTCCTGATTATATTTAACGTACTTTCGACTTTGAGGAAGACCCACATATGACGTCACATATTGAGGGGGGAGGGGTTCTAAATTGTGTGACGATAAGGAAGAGGGCGGTTGAAAAAATGGGACGTCACCTAAAATAAAAAAAAAATAAAAATAAATATTATGAATGAGGTTCTCTTCTCTCATAATGATGTCGGAGCAAAATATAAATTGTAACCTACAACTGCATAATCTACTTGTATTCGCAATAGTTGACAGCTCACTCATCAACGACTTATATTAATATTATAATCTCAGCTGAAATATCGGTTAATTTTTGTAACCCTTAACTGGTTTCAATTGTTTTTTCAATTATACATTTTTGTGTGTTTAAATATAATGTATTACACATCTTTCCAGTAAACGATGCTGATATGGAAGCAAGGGGATTGCTCGTCGTTCAATGTAGGAGGGTTTCATTTTGTCGTTGGGATAATGATAACGAAGGGAAATAATTAGTGCTAACGACTTCAGTTCTCAAGCCCTTGAGTTTTTGTGCATTTGCTCTTAAGTTTAACAATATTGTTTTTTTTTTATTTTATAAAACTGTACTGTAATTTAGCATTGAAGTTATTGGCGTGTTTATTTATCTTTTTATTGCTTCAAACTAAATTAAACTAAAATGAGCGATATTTTAAAATAAATTTAGCAGCATTTAACCAGCAAAGAGAACGAACGAACGAACTTTATTTTCAAAGGGTTGAGAATTGGGCTCGCAGGCCCGTCTGACATTCTGCCCTTCCTTTCTCTCGTCTTTTATACTGATTTCATTTATTCTCACATACATTTTACTCATCAATTCAAGGAATTCAAGTTGTAAAGGTAAAATAATAGCATACTCACATTCACAGTATCTAATTATAAACATGAAATAAAATATGTTGAAAAGTACAAACTAAGTATTACCATGAAACAAAATATGTTGAAAAGAACTAACATCATCATTAAACCTACATTCGATATTATATCATTTGTTCGGAAAAATAATCACACTAGGGGGGCAGATAATCAGAACTCATAAAGTATTCGAAAAGTTTACGATTGTATGAATAGGGACTGAGGTTGTTATCTTTTAGATAATGTGGAAGAAAGTTCCAAAGATGAGCAGCAGAGTAAGCTAAGCTTTTCTTGAATAAGTCAAGCCTAGGCTTTGGCACTTGTATTTTGTTAAGGCGTTGACTGCGTCTTTCATTGTATTTGAACATTGGCCACAGATATGTTGGAGCATTCTGTGACAGGATTTTGTGAACAAATTTAGCTTTGTTGAACAGAAAGCGCTTTCTTAGAGGCAGTATTTTGAGATCTTTATATAGATCTACACACTGTGTTTGGCAGTTGTCAGAAACTAGACGCACTGCACGCTTTTGTAGTGAATGGAGTCTTTTTGTGTTGGACATAGAACAACCATCCCAGATTGTGGAGCAATAGTCAAGGTTTGTTTGTATGTGAGATATATAGAACAATTTTCGTGCATCTTCATCTAGGAAATGTTTGATTTTAGCTAACTGGTAAACTTTCTGTGCCGTTTGCTTGGTCAGTGCATGAACATGTGAGTTCCAATTTAGATGCTGGTCAACGACTATTCCTAGAGTTTTATGTTCATTAACGTTTTCAATTGGTGAGGTACCAATATAGATCTGAAGTGTTGTTTTCTCAGAATTTTGTAATTTTTGTCTAGTTGATATTAACATGCACTTTGTTTTAATTATATTAATTAACATGCGATTTCCGATGCTCCACTTAATCAGATTGTCTGTATCTTTTTGTAACGATAGTTCGAGTGTGTTGATGAAGTACAGTCATCAGCAAATAGGTCACATGATGCGTGCTCGACGTGTAGTGGAAGGTCATTAATGTATATGGCAAAAAGCAGAGGCCCAAGAATAGAGCCCTGAGGAACGCCGGTATTTATTACGGCTGGGTTTGAGCAAGAGTTATTGTAAGAAACTACATGTTTTCTATCTGACAGGAATGATTTAATTATCGTCACTAGTTGAAGGTTTACTTTTGACGTTTCTAGTTTTCTAATTAAAATAGCGTGATCTATCATATCAAATGCTTTTTTAAAGTCTACAAAAACTGCCCCACATATGTTATCGTTATTAATATTTAAGTGCTAGTTGTCAATCATCTTAGTTAGAGCTGTGTGACATGAATGTTTAGGTCTAAACCCCGACTGACTATCAATTAGCAAGCCGTTGTTAACTAAGTGTTGTAGTGTTATTTTATGTATGTGTTTTTCTAGTGGTTTGGATAGCGATGATATTAAGGAGATTGGCCTATAGTTACCAAGGTTAGTATTGTCGGAAGAGCCAGGTTTTAAGAGAGGATATACCTTAGCGACTTTAAAGTGCCACGGAAAGTAACTCCGTGCGATACATTGATTGTATATGTATGTAAGCGAATCACTAATAACTGGAGCAGCATAACGCAGTATTCGATTACTGACTCCGTCAAGTCCTGATGAGTTATTATCTTTAAGTCCTAGAAGATAGTTATACACTTCATTAACTGTCATAAACGGAATGTTGGATGGGATTGTGTTGGTACATTTGTTCTAACAAAATACTGACAGCCTGCCTAAGTCACAAGGTGAATTTGGTATTGTAGATTTAAGACTGTTTATTTCTGCCTGAAGGTAATTGCTGAAGTCTGTGGAAGTAAATGAAGTATTAGGGGTAGAGAGGCAGAGGTAGACCAAGAAGCACATGGAGAAGAGATCTGGAAACAGAGGTGAAAATGATAAGGAGAACGTGGAAAGAACTTGAGATGATGGCACGGGACAGGAGGACTTGGCATGTGTTTGCTGAAGGCCTATGCTCCTTTGGGAGTGGAGGGTTATGAATGAATGAATGAACCAGCAAAGCAGTTTTTACGAAAGCCTGATTAATTAAACAATATTTTAGTTGAAAGATTCTTTTTTTGTCTGCACTAGTTAACCAAGAGGACCCGAAGACCATCATAGCTGGCAGACGCTGGAGTTGGGTTGGCCATGTCCTCAGAAGGGACCCTGATGCCATCACAAGAACAGCTATGCTATGGACCCCTGAAGGAGAATGAAAGAGAGGCCGACCAAAAACAACCTGGCGGAGGACTGTGGTGGCCGAGATGCAAAGAATGAACCAGAGTTGGGGCACTGTACGAAGGATGGCCGCGGATCAAACACAGTGGGAGCAGTTTATTGCTGCCCTACAAGACGTCACCAGGCGCGATGGTCACTCACCGCTTCGACAGTCAGTGGCTAAGTAGCTAAGAAGAAGTGAACTAATTTTATTCTCTTACATTCTTTCATTTCAATAGTTTAAAATATTTGAGACGTCACATTAGATTAGAGGGTCTGAGTTTTTGTGACGAAATGTGCCAAAGTTGGGAGGGGCGGTTAAAAATGACAAAAATTGCCTGACGTCGACTGGACAACCCACTTTTCATTTTAATTTGTATCCGTCACAAAACACGGTTTTCTTCAGATGTGAATTTAATTTATAATCGTTAACTCTTTCATGGGGGAAAAAAAATGTATAGTTGTTCATCCTTGTCGAAGATACATGACATTTGATGTTGGAGATAATATAAGTGATTATTAGCAGACAGAAACATACGTTCCAAAAATAGTCATATATCTTGAGTAGAAATCTCAACGCGAAAATGATTGGTTGAAACTTGTTGATTAGAAATCGTTGCAAGATTTTTTTTCACTCTCACTTCGATTGGAAATTATATTGTTGCGAGTAAGTTCTCCACCAAAACATGGCGTGGATATAATTGTGTTTTTTCTGCTGCATGCTCTGAGGACGGCACTAATTTCGTTCCATTTGTTTCCATTTTGCTCAAGAATTACGGAAACATCCCAACAGTGGCACGAAAGCTTAAAAGCTTCATCTGTGATACGAGGAAAGAAGTTTTAGAAGACTGAAACACTCGTGACCCAGTGTATTTCCCGAGGGCGGTGTCTCTGAAGAGACAAAGAAAACATAGAATTACTGTTCCCTTAGCATGTCGTACAAGATAAGTAATAAGAGATTGTACATGAGGCTAGCAACCTCATCAATGTCGTACAAGATAAGTAATAAGAGATTGTACATGAGGCAAGCAACCTCATCAATGTCGTACAAGATAAGTAATAAGAGATTGTCATGAGGCTAGCAACCTAATCAATGTCGTACAAGATAAGTAATAAGAGATTGTACATGAGGCTAGCAACCTCATCAATGTCGTACAAGATAAGTAATAAGAGATTGTACATGAGGCTAGCAACCTAATCAATGTCGTACAAGATAAGTAATAAGAGATTGTACATGAGGCTAGCAACCTAATCAATGTCGTACAAGATAAGTAATAAGAGATTGTACATGAGGCAAGCAACCTCATCAATGTCGTACAAGATAAGTAATAAGAGATTGTGCATGAGGCTAGCAACCTCATCAATGTCGTACAAGATAAGTAATAAGAGATTGTACATGAGGCTAGCAACCTCATCAATGTCGTACAAGATAAGTAATAAGAGATTGTACATGAGGCTAGCAACCTCATCAATGTCGTACAAGATAAGTAATAAGAGATTGTACATGAGGCTAGCAACCTCATCAATGTCGTACAAGATAAGTAATAAGAGATTGTACATGAGGCAAGCAACCTCATCAATGTCGTACAAGATAAGTAATAAGAGATTGTCATGAGGCTAGCAACCTAATCAATGTCGTACAAGATAAGTAATAAGAGATTGTACATGAGGCAAGCAACCTCATCAATGTCGTACAAGATAAGTAATAAGATATTGTACATGAGGCTAGCAACCTCATCAATGTCGTACAAGATAAGTAATAAGAGATTGTACATGAGGCTAGTAACCTCATCAATGTCGTACAAGATATGTAATAAGAGATTGTACATGAGGCTAGCAACCTCATCAATGTCGTACAAGATAAATAATAAGAGATTGTACATGAGGCTAGCAACCTCATCAATGTCGTACAAGATAAGTAATAAGAGATTGTCATGAGGCTAGCAACCTCATCAATGTCGTACAAGATAAGTAATAAGAGATTGTACATGAGGCTAGCAACCTCATCAATGTCGTACAAGATAAGTAATAAGAGATTGTCATGAGGCTAGCAACCTCATCAATGTCGTACAAGATAAGTAATAAGAGATTGTACATGAGGCTAGCAACCTCATCAATGTCGTACAAGATAAGTAATAAGAGATTGTGCATGAGGCTAGCAACCTCATCAATGTCGTACAAGATAAGTAATAAGAGATTGTACATGAGGCTAGCAACCTCATCAATGTCGTACAAGATAAGTAATAAGAGATTGTTCATGAGGCTAGCAACCTCATCAATGTCGTACAAGATAACTAATAAGAGATTGTGCACGAGGCTAGCAACCTCATCAATGTCATACAAGATAAGTAATAAGAGATTGTGCATGAGGCTAGCAACCTCATCAATGTCGTACAAGATAAGTAATAAGAGATTGTACATGAGGCTAGCAACCTCATCAATGTCGTACAAGATAAGTAATAAGAGATTGTGCATGAGGCTAGCAACCTCATCAATGTCGTACAAGATAAGTAATAAGAGATTGTGCATGAGGCTAGCAACCTCATCAATGTCGTACAAGATAAGTAATAACAGATTGTTCATGAGGCTAGCAACCTCATCAATGTCGTACAAGATAACTAATAAGAGATTGTGCACGAGGCTAGCAACCTCATCAATGTCATACAAGATAAGTAATAAGAGATTGTGCATGAGGCTAGCAACCTCATCAATGTCGTACAAGATAAGTAATAAGAGATTGTGCATGAGGCTAGCAACCTCATCAATGTCGTACAAGATAAATAATAAGAGATTGTGCATGAGGCTAGCAACTTTATCAATGTCGTACAAGATAAGTAATAAGAGATTGTGCATGAGGCTAGCAACCTCATCAATGTCGTACAAAATAACTAATAAGAGATTGTGCACGAGGCTAGCAACCTCATCAATGTCGTACAAGATAAGTAATAAGAGATTGTGTATGAGGCTAGCAACTTCATCAATGTCGTACAAGATAAGTAATAAGAGATTGTACATGAGGCTAGCAACCTCATCAATGTCGTACAAGATAAGTAATAAGAGATTGTACATGAGGCTAGCAACCTCATCAATGTCGTACAAGATAAGTAATAAGAGATTGTACATGAGGCTAGCAACCTCATCAATGTCGTACAAGATAAGTAATAAGAGATTGTACATGAGGCTAGCAACCTCATCAATGTCGTACAAGATAAGTAATAAGAGATTGTACATGAGGCTAGCAACCTCATCAATGTCGTACAAAATAACTAATAAGAGATTGTGCACGAGGCTAGCAACCTCATCAATGTCGTACAAGATAAGTAATAAGAGATTGTGCATGAGGCTAGCAACCTCATCAATGTCGTACAAGATAAGTAATAAGAGATTGTACATGAGGCTAGCAACCTCATCAATGTCGTACAAGATAAGTAATAAGAGATTGTACATGAGGCTAGCAACTTCATCAATGTCGTACAAGATAAGTAATAAGAGATTGTACATGAGGCTGGCAACCTCATCAAGTGAAACAAGTTACTACAGAAGCCCCTGCTGCGAGAGCGTGTGAATTCCTTGATGCAGACTTCCAGCGGTTGTTAGCTGCAGTGCGACTAGCTGCAGAGTGGCCTCCATGCTCCGTAGGGAGAGCGAAGGAAACGACAATGATAAGGAAACACTCCCGAGACTTGCCAGGTACACTGGTATTGGAAATATTTTCGTGTAAGCCAGTGGCGTTGCTCATTCAGTCGCATGTTTATGATTGTTTTTTTTTGTTTTTTTTGTGGGGGAGAGAGATGAGTTTTTGCGGGCTGCCTATTTGGGGCCTGAATGTTCCACCCTTCCCAACAAAATTGTGTTTTAATACATTTTTAGCGATAACATCATGTTGTTCAATATAGAACTAAAACATGTGTTATTATTAAAACCTACTTTCATAAATGGGTGTTTGCGTAGAATAGAAGGAGTGAAGTGATATGTCAAGGTCGCCAATGTAGAACTGATGACAAGAACCAAACAAGTGAAACTCGAACACGAAATGAGAAGAGAACGCTGGTGATGGATAGGATACACATGGAGGAAACCTGTGTATAGCATTACAAAGCAGTCCTTTTTCTGGAACCCCCACGGTAAATGAGGCAGAGGTAGATCAACAAACACATGGAGAAGATAATTGGAGATAGAAGCGACGAATGATGAGAAACGCGTGGAAAGAGTTTGAGCTCATGGCACATAACAGGATAACTTGGCATGTGTTTGTTGAAGGCCATGTGCTTCTTAGGAAGCTAAAAGTATTGATCGACTAAAAATCTACCAGCTGCTCTGTACTGTTCTTATTCCTCTACAATATAGTAGACACAGATTTACAGCCCACGTCTTGTGTAATTTCGTCTATAATGGTGAATAGAAAAGTAATCGATGTCATTGCGTCTATAATTAGTCTGGTTCGTTTACTGGTCCTGTATTCCACAGATCCTTGGAGTATCGTGACTATGTCACTTGTTCAATGGGGTCTATTTTGTGGTGGTGAGTTTGGAGTGCGTTTAGTCACTATACTTTCGCGTTCCGAGACACTGGCGCTGTTCGGATGATCCTGGTTTGGATTTCCCGGTAATTGTTACCGTTAGATTTCTTTTTTCTAGGTTTCTACTTCTGTATTTCCCACGTTAAAGATAAGCATAAATGAGCAAATCATGGAGCAAGTCAAGATCTTTTCATATCTTGGTCATATAATAACCGAATATGGCAGATGTGAAACAAATCAGGAAGAGAATAGGAATGGCCAAAGCTACATTCAACAACAAGAGACAAACACTGACGTCTAAACAGTTAACAAATAAATTAAAACTGAGAATCATAAAATATTATATATACATATATTGTTCATTACTGTATAGTGTAGAAACATGGACAATGAATAAGCAATAAGAAGAAAAAATTGAAGTTCTCGAGATGTGGATATATAGAATAATGCGGCGCCTCTCATGGAAAGAGAAGAAAAGGAATAATGAAGGTCATAGAAAACCAAGGCAGGAAAAGAGAACTAATGAAGGAGATCAAAATTAGGCAGCTATAATATTTACCTTGCAGAAGACAATAATAGAAGGGAGAGTTGAAAAGCAAACGTGCAAGACGAAGACAGCGCTGTAAGTGGGAAGATAACATCAAGAGATGGACAGGAAAGATTCTATCAGAGTGCACCATCAAGACAAGAGACAGAAGACGTTGGAGATCCATTATAGCCAACATTCGTTGTGGAGATGGCAGTTGATGATGATGATGATTTCTCGCGAGGGGTCGGAGTGGATGAGAGGAATGACGTACACCTCTAATTCTAAATGTACCAGGTTCGCTCCCAATACTGGGAATACCATAGATGAAATTTATTTTCAGCACCACTGGCTCCTAATGATGTTAAACTCCCCCCTGGTTTCCTTCTCGGATAAGGGCGAAAAAAATAGGAGGTCCTGTGTGCAAGTTGCGCACGTTAAAAATCCCTCGGCAGATGGAAATCGTAAAGAGTAGGCCATACGGCTGCTGCCTTGTTAAAATTACAAAATTATGAATCTTACCCACCACAAACAATAGTTATACAATATGTGATTCCTGTATACATACATTGAGATCCTCGCTAATGCTGCGGAGTTCGTGCACTGTGCTGAGATCCTCCTTGTGTCATCTAAGAGATCGGAGCACTGCTGGAATTGTCCGTGTGCAATGAAGATAGTCCTTAAAACCAGCAAAACTATTTCTACCTAAAACCAGCAAAACTATTTCTACCTAAAACCAGCAAAACTATTTCTCCCTAAAACCAGCAAAACTATTTCTCCCTAAAACCAGCAAAACTATTTCTCCCTAAAACCAGCAAAACTATTTCTCCCTAAAACCAGCAAAACTATTTCTCCCTAAAACCAGCAAAACTATTTCTCCCTAAAACCAGCAAAACTATTTCTTCCTAAAACCAGCAAAACTATTTCTCCCTAAAACCAGCAAAACTATTTCTCCCTAAAACCAGCAAAACTATTTCTCACGAGTACCCGCAACAAACCCATTTATCAATCAATCAATTATTCAATCAATACCTTTTAGCTCATCACGGTAGCTATGGAAGAAATCAATCAATACACTTGGGACCCAAAGACGCAGCAACAGAGAATGCAGTCAGCGACTCATAGCCTGACTGCTTGCGTCAGGGTCAGCGAACCAGAGCTGACCAAGGCCCTACTCCACCTCCACGTGGTGGTCCTGGAAACAGGCTGCATCACTGCAGTCTGGCTGAGAGAGTAGGGATCGAAGAGGGAAGGCAAACCCGGTCCCAAAAAATGCCATGCTGAAGTCGGATGTGCCGGCCGAAAGGCGCAGATATCGCAGCTCCGCTGTAAACAGACACAACGCAACCAACGTCCTTTCCAGGACGAACGAGGAAGAAGAAGAATCAATACACTTTAGCTCTGTCACGGGTTGCCTTCCCTTTGCTTTGCAGTAGGGTCCAACACTAGCCAAATCTTAGAATATCTAATGTGGGTCTTCAAAGGTGTCTACCTTCGCACAAGATTACTCTTGGCAGAGTTGTAGATAGAAGAATAATGATGCTTCTACCTCGAGGGAGTATCCACAAGATATCCAGAAAGCAAAAACAATGCTGAATGAGTTTTAGCAATGTTAACTTTAGTATCTGCTGTCAACTTTTGTGAAGGATTGCCTTATAATTAGTTCGTTCAAGCCCCCAGCTGACTTACTCAGTGAAATTCTTATTATTATTTTAAAGCTCTGTTTAAGTGTATTTAAGAAATTGACTGAGACGGGTCCAGTACATTCAAAATGATTAAACCAACGTTAAATATGTATATGCACAAATAACAAATTTAATAATCAATTATGGTTAACAGTCTAAAAATGAATAATTTTATTAAAAAAGTAATCATCAAAGAGTGATGTTATGGTTTTCAAAAAATGGACAGTTCACTTGGCAGCTTTTAAGTTTTACTTAGCTGCCAATAATTTGATGGTTTCTGCTCCCGCTGATGTTTAGTTCTTTGCAGATAGATGACTGGCTCACTCTCGTCACTGGTCAAGTCTGAAAGTTGTGACACGTTCCAAGAAGTATCAGGGAGTAATCACAAATCTGGTCCAGCGTCTCTACGACCCGTCTGATAATGGTGTCTAGCATCGATTTCAGGCCATGTATACTCTCACTTGTTCCAGAGATAGTAACCTCAATTGGTACCACCAACTAGTGTCACAAAAGAAGAGAACAAATACCCTCTTGAATATTGAGTTTTCCTGACAGACACTCATGTGCCCCACTCTTTTCATTCCGCCATCTCATCTACATCAGAACTTTCCCCTCTCTGAGAATTAATCTTAATTCCAGTGAGCGGAATACTTTCATTACATTTAGATTGAATGGTTTACGTTTACCGCTACATTGGTTGAAAAGGTTAACAATATAATAAGTATGTACATCATTTCTCTCACAATTCACTCCCTGCTCCATATTGAACTTAGGACTACCTCTGCTTTTGGTTCTCTTTAAGAAACTCGCATAAAGTAGTCACCAGCCCTTGCAGTGGTGGTTCATGAAATCATCATTCTATATGCTGAGGTTGCCAGCCTCGTATGACTTGGACATCCACTAGAAATTTTCACATATTATTATTCACATGTCAATATATACATATAGACATCTATAATTCTATATTTTGCATTATTAATACGTGAAATAATATGTCAATATATACATATTATTTCACGTATTAATAATGCAAAATATAGAATTAGAAATGTACAACTTACCCCAAAATCTCTTTTGGGAATATAGACCGGCTTCTGGCTCAGAGAAATAGTTAAGGCAACTTGTTTAAGATGCCTCTTCTACGTGTTCTGGGATTTTACTTTACAATAAATCCCCACTCTGACCTCTTATTCAGATTCCTAGGCTTCCGGTTTTCCGTGTTAATAAAGGTAGAGTTTTCCTGGGACATAAGTCCTCAAGATGCTCAAACAAGGTCCGGTCCGATAAATGGAATTCTGATGCTATTCTTTACTCTGGCTGTCTGGCTGGTCTCTTGGGGTGTTGAATTTCACAGTGTTTTACCCCAGCGAAAGTGTTAGGTTATATTACAACTTTCATCCCACGCACGTTGTTGTTTACTATTAGACCAGGTTCCAATCATAAATGTTGTTATGTTTACATCTCGAATGCGTGCCATTAGTTTCAATCATGTTTGGTCTAATGTGGTCTATTCAAAAAATTTTTTATAGGAAAATTCTGCGTGTTATTTAAAAGGTCACTTTCCAAATGTGGAATTGTTATATCCATCGATTCGCGGTAATGATTGCAACTACAACTTCCTACATTATCACAAATAATGTCTTCGTAACAATTCTGTCCGGAAGCTATTACAACATTCCGTCTTTCAGGTGCATGTTTGTAAAATGTCCGCAGACGGATAATTTATCTCCACGTATTTGTGCTAACACCGACCCTCGTTTGACCATCTGGGCTGTGTTCTCTCCACGAGAGAAATTAGGGAATCACACGAGCCATATCAGCGCTAAATAAACTTGCTGGGGCGTACGCCGTTTTAATCCTGCGCGCCCAATGTTTGATACACGAGAATTTTACCAACATGACTGTCGGTCAAGATTGCATCATCCGTCTACTCTTTGAGCAGGGATGGTCAAGTACACAGACAAGACGAATTATTTCAGGAAGAAGGGTAAACAATGACTCGAAAATATCAATACTGCTGGAGAGGAAAAGAGAGCGAACCTAATTATGTGACAAGATCCCCAGTAAGCATAGGCCTTCGACAAACACATTCAAGTCCTCCTGTCACGTGTCACCAGCTCAATTTCTTTCCACGTTTTCCTCATCATTTTCACTTCTGTTACCAGTTCTCATCCCCATGTGTTTTTTGTGGCTACTTGTGCCTCGTCTCTGAGGGTTCCAGGAAAATGACTGCATTGTAATGCTATCAACAGGTGTCCTATCCATCACAAGCTTCTTGTTATACATTGTCCCACTGGCATTTGTCTGGTTCTAGTCTCCAGTTCCGCATTTGTAACCTCGTCGTACCACTTGAATCCCTCTATTCTACGCAACAATTTGTGAAAATCTATAGCTTTTTGGTTGTGGATTTGTTGTTGTCCATGTTTCAGAACCATACAATAGGACTGACTTGACATTTTAGTTGAAGATTCTTATTTTTGTATTGGACCCATGTATGTTTATTATATAATGTTCACAAATATCCTTTAATACAAGTAAAGTGTGATCGCGATTTACACCATCTCAATTTGCGCGAATTCGATATAACGCAATCCAGGAAAATTTGCGAAAAAGATCGTTACTACGAAAAAAAACTTTCATAGATGCAGCGCTTGCATATGTTCTATTAATTAAAATTCATAACTTTGTGTTTTATGTTATTTGTTATCTTTTTATGTTCCTTTCCTAGGCGTTTTATAAAAAATAATATTACTGTTGTGTTAGTCTACATTGCAGAAGCATCCCGCTGAATTGTAACGTACTTAATTTCTATGGAGAAAATGTTCTCCTTTTACGCTAATCCCCAATTACGCGTGTGCATCCGGGAACGTAATTCGCGCATAAATCAGAATTTTACTGTACGCAGTATAATTTTTACAACCTCTGCACAAAACGCCACACAGCATGCGTTAGAAAAATGCGGGGGTGGAGACCACTTTCTTCTTCTATATGCGGCATGGCTATAAGCTCAATATATCTTTTAGGTGCATTTTAAAGAAGATTATTTATAAACAAAGAAATCAGGTTAATGGAATACACTACTTCGTTTTTTTTTTAAACGCTTGTGATTAACTATAAATTGTACAAAATAGACTTGAAGAGGCAAAGATGAGTTTATAAATTTAACGTTAGGCTGTTAAATTAAATTTTAACATTGTTACTCAAACGCTTTTTCGACGGACAATTTGCACGAGTCCCATGACGCAATTATGTAAATCTTTAAATAAATGAACAGGGGAACGGCCATAATAAAGTGGGAAATAATTATCGTTGTGAACTTTCTGCTGCATAAACCGATGAAGGCACTAAGGTCTCATGAGGTAATTTCCTTCATTTACATTTTGTTTCAAGAAGTCAAACAATAGCATGGAAACAGTGGCATGAAAGCACAGAAGCGTCATCTGTTAAATTATTGGCTAAAAATGTACGTATATGAGGGAGACACTTATTTATACTTAGCCCAACCGCTTAGTATAAATATGGAAACTTCCATAAATGTTGTCACCCAAAAACAGCAGAGGGTTCGATGTTTCTTAGAAAACACCCCGCGGAAATGAAGAATATTGGGAACAAATGCGCGTTATGTCAATAGGCTTGTATTTTAGTTCCAAAGTCAGAATGTGCACGGCATTTCCGTAATGTCCCCCAAAAATGCGCCATTAAAAAAATTGCAAGTTTGCTGGAAAAATGTATGATTAAAGGACGCGACCACTTTAGATTATTAGGAATTATTTGAATTTTCAACAAAAAAAAGCAGAATTTTCAATTCAAATGTCAAGTCAGTCCTATTGTATGGCTCTGAAACATGGAGAACAACAACAAAAACAACCATAAAGCTACAGACTTTCATAAACGGGTGCTTGCGTAGAACAGAAGGACTGAAATGGTATGACAAAGTCACAGATGTGGAACTGATGACAAGAACTAGACAAGTGCCAGTGGAACAAGAGTTGAGAAGAAGACGCTGGACATGGATAGGACACACATTGAGGAAACCTGTTGATAGCATTACAAGGCAGACCTTGTTCTGGAATCCACAGGGTAAGAGAGGTAGAGGAAGACCAAGAAACACATGGGTAAGAGAACTGGAGAAAGACGTTAAGGGCATGAAGAAGACATGGACAGACCTTGAGTTGATGGCACGGGACAGGAAGACTTGGTATAAGTCTGTTGAATTCTTATGCTCATTGGGAAGCTGAAGAGTGATAGGTGAATTTTCTCCTCCGTAAATCAGAGAGCAGCTATAAGGTTACAATAAGCTGTCAGATTACTGTAGGCTCTTTTCCAGTATACGTCACAGTCAGTCAGCGGCCAATAACCAAGCAAGAAGAAGAGAATACTTGGTATAAGTCTGTTGAATTCCTATGCTCCTTGGGAAGCTGAAGAGTGATAGGTGAATTTTCTCCTCCGTAGGTTAGAAAGGGAGAGATATCTGTGTATACTTTACAATTTGACCGGCGAGTATGTAATAAAATGGGTAGATTACATGATACTAGGAAAATCGACAAATAAATGACCTGCGTTTCGACCAAATGTTCTTTGTCACGGACGAACGAACAAAAATAGCGAAGAAAAGAAAGAATAAACGGGCGAGTCAAAATACATTCTTCTTGTATGTTAATCACCACGCATAGTGAATTAGGTGTTCATGCCGCTCCACAACTTCTTGTCTCCGGCACTACTTATCAATTCTTTTGTTGACATCTTTCCATGCCATGATGTGTCCAGTATTTTTTTTTCATTCATCATCATCATATTCATCATCATATTCATCATGCTAATCATCATCATCATCATTATCATCACCCTTCAGCTCTCTACAGAGTATAGACCTTCAACAAACCCATACCAGGTTTTCCTGTCTCGTGCCATCCGCTCAAGGTCTTTCCATGTCGCTTTCATGTCTACAGTTCTCTTCTAGGTGTGTTATTTGGTCTCTGTTCCTCTCTTACCCTGGGGAGTCCAAAACAAGTACTGCCTTGTAACGCTATCAACAGGTTTACTCAATGTGTGTCCTATCCATCGCCAGCGTCTTCTTCTCATCTCTTGTTCCACTGGCACTCGTCTGGTTCTTGTTATCAGAAACAGACACACCATATATAACGACACGAAAATAGACACGTCATATACAACCACACGAAAACAGGTACACCATATATAAGCACACGAAAACAGACACACCATATATAAACATACGAAAACAGACACACCATGTATAACCAAAAGAAAACAGACACATCATATACAACCACAGGAAAGTGGACACAATATTTACAACCACACGAAAACAGACACATCGGATATAACTAAAAGAAAACAGACACATCATATACAACCACAGGAAAGCGGGCACAATATTTACAACCACACGGAAACAGACACATCGGATATAACCATAAGAAAAGAGACACATCATATATAACTACAGGAAAGCAGACACATTAAATACAACCACACGAAAACAGACACACCGTATATGACCATAAGAAAACAGACACATCATATACAACCACAGGAAAGCAGGCACAATATATACAACCACACGAAAACAGACACACCGTATATGACCATAAGAAAACAGACACATCATATACAAACACAGGAAAGCAGACACTTTATATACAACCACACGAAAACAGACACAGTGTATATAAACACACGGAAACAGAAACACCATATATAAACACACGAAAACAGACACACCAGACAGACAAAAAAAAACATGAATACTTACAAGTACATGCATGATGTCCAGGGTATTCATTCTGTTTTCTTTTAGCATACTCTGAAACTGTCACGGGATTATTCTCCTTGCTCTGCAGTGATGGTCAAACAGGAGCCTAAATTCAGAGTACCTGCTGAGGGTCTTCAAAGGTATCTACCTTTCGCTCAAGATTACTCTTGGCAGAGATGTGAATTTAAGAATGATGCTTCAATTCTAGAGAGCCTCATAGGAATTTTAAAAATCAAGTACTACGGCTGATAGGATCCAGGCCGTGTAAACTTTCTATCTTCCCATACCTTCTATGAGGAGAACGAATTTTGATCGTTTTGATGAGCCCCCAAATGATTTAAATCAGTAAAATAGTACTTCAATAACTCTGTTTATGTGTATTTAAAATGACAGACATACGGGTGCAGTTCCTCAAAATGATTAAATCAACTATAATTTTGTATATATACGAGGCAAATAACGTTTAATAATCAATTAAAGGTAGCAATGTAAAATAAATAAGGGTGGGGTGTTATAGGACATATTTCTTTAAAGATTCATCACTGGTGATGATCTGACTATTTTAGGGAATTTCGTTATTAGAGTTCACTTGGCAGTTTTAAGTGGGTACCTAGCTGCCAGTAATATGCCCGTTGGTTTATTCTCCAGCCAATGCTTGTTCCTTGCAGGTTGAAGACTGGTTCTTCTCGACACTGGTCAAGTCTGGTAGCCGCAACACGCACGTCGTAGTATCAAGGAGTAATTGCGAAGATGGTCCAGCGTTTTCACGAGCCTTCTATATTAGTGTCTAGCTATTGCTGAAGGCCACTTATACCACACACTTGTTCCACAGACTAGTACCACCAGACTATTATCATGAAATGAGAGAGAAACAAATATCCCTCCTGAGTATTGAGTCTATTGACACGAAAATCAGGTTGTCCCTCTCCTCCATTCCACCATCTCATCTGCCTCAGAACTTTACCCTCGCTGAGTATTAATGGTAATCCTAGTACACGGAAAACATCAATTGCATTTATACAAAACGTGTTTACATATTTTTGTTTAGATACAATTTTGCCTCGTTTTCTGCGAGGCGCGTCCCGTTCACCCTAGTCGGTTATTTTAGGGCGCATGTCCAAATATAAAAGACCTTTAGGTCTGGAGAATTTGATCAATACATACATATGCACTGATGGAAAAGGTTAATACAATAATTATGTACATTACTTCTGTCATTACCCACTCCCTGCTCCATATTGAACTCGGTGTGACGTGGAAACGTAAATAGATCCTCAGAAATCCGTCTACCATGTTTCCTCATTAGTATTTACGTTTTGCAACGCATATTTTGAAGCTACGCCTAGTTTTCTGTTTACCTGCGCTGACATTTCGTTTACCTATATTCGACAGGCTAGATAACTGTCAGCAAGAGCCATGATTCGCTTATCTCAATTATGACGCAAGCTGATTTGGCAATCATAATTGTTGAACAGACAGACGTGCGCGTAGAGATAAAAGCGGCTTCTTTGATCAGGGGGAAACGCGGGCAGAGAGTTCCCGACGTAACTGTTTGTTGTTCAACGTTTCAGGGGACTTAAGTAAAATCAAAAGGGCGATAACATTATCACCGTACCGTGGAAGTATTTTGAACTGCGGCAGCGGACGAAAATCAAAGAAAGCCCGTTCGCACTGAAACTGTCTGTGTTGTTGATCGGTTTCGGTGAGCAAAATTCTTTATCTCGGGAGTCGAACGAGTTGATTTTCTTGATATGGCCGAAGGCGCAACTTATCACACCAGTTAGTGAAATAACAGCATTTCTGTATAAATACTCCGTCGCCCCCCCCCCCCCCCCCCCAAGTCAGTTTATCAGTTCGCTCAGGAAATTTTGGAAATCTATCTCGTGATTCTAAAGCCATTGTGAAAGTGTGTGATAGCATTCCGTGGAGATTGTTCTATTTCTGACTGCGGTAATATATATTAGCATTTAGGTGATTTAATGTGTTAAAGGTTATCATTATAAATCACTGGGATTTTTCTAAGTGCTAAGACTAACATATTAAATAACATATAGCTAATTTTTCCAGCTGTAATGTAGATTTAATCACCCGCTATCATTCAGACAGAGATGTTTTAATTGGCTAAATAATACACTAGGCGATTGATACTTGACGGAATTCAATTCATTGCTATCCATTATGTGTAATTATTTAAGTGATTAGTGTAATATCATATGGCGAGACAAATAGCTAGTAATGAAAAGCGATATTTGTAAAGTAGTCATAATTAAACTCCCACTGATATTGTGCGCTGAGTGTTTTAATGGGGGGAGAAGCGCATACCTTAAACCCAATCCGTCCCAGTTGAGCGAAACGTGATAAGATAGACTAGGACACGTGTGCCTTTTAATTTAATTAAATGACGGAGAGGATAAGAGATCTTAATCTTACGCGTGATAGGATAGAATATTGATATTATGGTTAAATGTTTTGTTTTCTTCCAAATCTAGTACTGATCACAAATCAGCTGCTAGCGGTCTAATAGTACCAGTAACATTCGTATTTAATATCGGGTCTTCGAGGTTGACCTGTTCGGTCCTCTTGCTTCATCTAGAGAGAGAGTCCA
The DNA here is from genome assembly GCA_024509875.1 of Oreohelix idahoensis. Lineage (NCBI taxonomy): Eukaryota > Metazoa > Mollusca > Gastropoda > Stylommatophora > Oreohelicidae > Oreohelix > Oreohelix idahoensis. Next base: position 293,083 of record JAMPIV010020053.1, on the reverse strand, counting down.
AACATATGAACTATAAGAATAAGTATAACTGGACATATAAAATACCCAGATTTTGTGCATTCAATTGTATCAGCCCGCTGTGGCCAAATATATATATAACATTGTTCCCGACTACTGACACTTGTGTTTTCCAAGCGAATCTTTCCAAGAGAATACATTGGTTCATAATCGGCATTCAACCCAGGAGAGAAAAGCCGATAGGATATACCATCATTATTATATTTTTTACTAACAGTTTACCGACCAGATGTTTCCTTTAACTATTGGAAGTACTGTCTACTGTGAACACTAGATCGCGGTTTATATTTTGCTACATGAACTATCTGATGTGACATTATCATACCCAATAAGCACCACCAAAGTAGGCGTTCCCCCTTAGGGAAATTACTTATTCGTGGAGGAACTGGGGCTCACTTCGGAGAAGGTCAACAGTGGATTATGCTAACTGCACATGGATGTTAAGTTCAAGAGGTTATTAGCCCATTAGTAAGTAAAGTGTGATTGATGTGGCCACGCATGAATGAGTGAGAGGAAATATGTTCTAGTTACGGAAACTGTACCATCCTTAGTTTCTTTGTAATTACTGTTATTTTACGGGATAGCTTTACTACGAACTGTGTTCTTTGCTATACTGTCTATTTCTATACCCTAGTGTTACTCTATGATTTTTTGGGGTTATTAACTTTCTTGCGGGATCTTTCCTCAACAAGAGGGTAGGACACTTATGGGGTCATTTTCATAATTCTGTAACCTATGATTTTATTGATTTCTACATGTTTGATGTTGTGAGAGTTTAAATGATAATAAAATAAACAAAACTTAATTAACTGTGTTGGTCAGCCTAGCCCATACCCAATCTCCATTTACCATAATTTTCACGTTTGTGTGTCTTGTTGTCACACAACTGTGTGTGTGCGTGAGTGGTTAAACACATATATTCCATGTATGGAGTGTAGGACTGTCTGTTAACAAATTACAGTCGTAAAGATAGGCTGGACTAGAGTATCTTCTCAATCCAGGGACAGATTCTACCCTTAAACTATTCACTAGTGAAATCTATTTCTTTTACCTTATTTCTCATTTAATGACCACTTTGCCTGTTCTATCCAAAACGGGACCAAATCTATCTTTAATACCTATCTAAAATTTACGACACTCGGGTCTACCTCTGCTTTTGGTTCTCTATCAGAAACCCGCATGAAGCAGCCACCAGCTCTTGCAGTGGTTGTTCATGAAATCATCCTTCTTTATGCTGAGGTTGCCAGCCTCGAATGAACGTGGACATCCACCAGCAATGTTCACCTGTTAACAATGCGAAATATAGAATTATAAAATGTACAACTTACCTCAAATATCTGTTGGACAATACAGACTTCTGGTTTAGAGAATGTTTCGGCAATTTGGTAAAGATGCCTGTTACACGTGGTCTGGTGTATTACTTTACAATCGTGTCCAACTATGACTTAATATCATAGTTTTCAGGTTCCTAGGATTCCGGGCTTTCCGTGTTAATAAAGGTAGAGTTTTCTTGTGGTGTGAGTCCACGAGATGCTCAAACACTTTTGTCCGGTCCTTTAAAGTAGAATCTTGATTCTATTACTTATTCTGGCTTGTCTGACTGTTTTCTTGACGAGATGAATTATCAGTGCCATAGACTCAGAATGTACTAAATTATAAGCAACATTCGGCCCACGCGTCCACATTGGTACTAAATAACAAGGCTCCAAACAGAAATATTGCATTTTAACATCTCAAATGCCAAACCAATAGTAATAAATTTGCGTATTTTGGTAGAGGTATATCCTCACTACCCGCTCTTGGATATTTCCTGCGTGACACATAAACTGTGATTTTCACAAGTCAGGCCCATATAAGGTATTCTCTCTTCCGTTGATATTGATCATGTTTAGAACCCACCACTTCGTAGACCTATCACCGACAATATCTTTCAAGATTGACAACGTTTCGTAACTATTGTCTACAACCCATCTTCCTGGAAATGATTATATCATTTACCTGTTCCAAATCCCATGAGTTATTTTAAGTACGTGTCTATAATCTATCACCAGATTGATGTTGTTTAACACGTCCCCGTGCAAGCAAACCACTATGAAGCCACAAACCAACCAGACAGAAAACATTATCAGTGATAAGACAACTGGCCGTGGCCTTCACAACGTTGTTTACGTATTAATTGGGCGCTCCCATTCACTGTCTGATCAGAAATGTGTTACGCACTCGTAAACCACATTTCACTCTACAGATCGAGGAGTTAAGATGGTCGATGAAGCCCCAGACATGACAAGAATTGAAGGAAGCAATTGTAAACAATATATGTCGCCCATGATTTAGTACGCAAAAGGAGAGGTAGATTAATAATGCTGGGTAGAAGCATGAACGTATTGCCATCATAACACAAATTTTCAAAAAGGGTGACAATCGACAATGTGGAAACCATAGAGGCATATCCCTTCTCAGTGTCCCTGGTAAAATCTACTCTAGAATCCTAGAGCAGAGACTCCGACGCCTAGCTGAGCAACAATTGGATGAGGTCCAGTGCGGATTCCGAGCAAACCGAAGTACTCAAGACCTAATCTTCACACTCAGACAGCTGAGTGAAAAGGCCCTTGAGTATAAGAGTGAGATCCATCTTTGTTTCATAGATCTGGAAAAGGCGTTTGACAGGGGCCCCTGGAGCAAACTTTGGGACTGTTTGGCAAGGAAGAATATTCCAGCACCTCTGATTCATGCTATACAGAGCTTCTACAAGTCTTGCAGAAATTATGTGAGGACAGCAAACCATAAGTCAGATGAGTTCAGGACCACCACTGGTGTAAGACAAGGTGATATCCTATCACCTTACCTCTTCATACTCCTTATGGACGATGTCATCAAGGCATGTAAGGAGAGAACAAGAAAGTATTCAGGGGGGTACTGGAAGATGAGACAGGTCTATATTTCGGAGCTGGCATTTGCTGATGATGTTGCCCTGATTGCTAAATCAGAGGCACATCTCCAATCCAACCTGCAAGTCTGGAAGGAAGAGCTGGAGAAGAGAGGGATGGTCATAAGCAGCTCTAAAACAAAATCCATGGTGATATCACGAGAAGAAAGAAAACATCAGATTAAGTTGGGAAAACAGGTCCTGGAGCAGGTCGACCACTTTAAATATCTCGGAGCTATTATAGACCGAAAGGGAGGCATCAAAGAAGAGTTGGCCACTCGAAAAGCAGCGGCTGGGAGACTTTTTCAGGCCATAAATCGTGGATTCCTCAGCACGAAAGAGGTTGGTAAGAAAACGAAGATGGCTGTATACCGCTCCACCTATGTCCCAGTCTTGACATATGGATGCGAGTCGTGGGCAATGACTACAACCCACAAAAGCCAGATCCAAACCTCAGAAATGAGGTATCTGAGGAAAGTGGTTGAAGTAACAAGAAGAGACATGGTCCGCAACCAGACGATCCGTCAAGGCCTAAAATCCCATCCGCTGCAGACCCAAATAGAACAGTCCCAACTAAGATGGTTTGGCCATGTCTGCAGAATGGGAGAAGATCGGCTACCACGACAAGCATGGGAAACAAAGAGCCAGGGATCCAGACCTCCAGGACGACCCAGAGTCCGCTGGGAGGACAACATTAGACAATCTTTGAAGGACCGAGGACTAGAATGGAACCAGGCCAGGAAGAAGACAGCTGATAGAATGGTCTGGCGCTCTCTCTTCCAAACCTCTACACCTCACGGTAGAAGGGGAACGACTAAGTAAGTAAGTAAGAAGCATGAACGTGAGGAAAAGAGAACGAGAATTCTGTCACAGATACCATGGATTTGTTAATGGTTTACTGCCTGTATTTTTAACCTTTGCATTCTCATCTCCCATGAGAACGACCTTAACGGAAAGACCTTGAGATAATAGCACAGGACAGGAAGACTTGAGGAACTAAAGTGTGATGATGATGTTGATAATGATGATGATTTTTTGGATTCTTTAACATTCTTCTGTGAAACCATTCTTCTGTTATCTCCATCGATTTTTGCCTTTTATTTGCTCAGAGTACAAGAGTCACTTCCATACAATAATACTGGCACGATATACCACTTCAAAACCCTTTTACCTTGCGTTTAATGACAAGAATTTATTGCACGAAACGTTCCTCGCATTGTAGAATTCTATTTCAGCTTGGAATGTTCTATTCTTCATCCTGGTGATGCATTTTCCAGGTGATCTACCTGCTGTTTTTAACAATTTGATAACGCGTGTGTGTGTGTGTTTTTTTTTTTTTTGTGTTCTTCTTTTTATCTTTATTCAGCATTTATGCAGAGGTTCTTTGCTTGGAGATAATTATTGTTACTGTATCTTGCTGTTAAGGATGAATAGTTTTTTTTTCCCTTGCGCATTCGTTTATTGTTATAACCTTGTTTTCTAAAGGTACCAGATTCGATTCCCAGTAGAAGGAATTTAGTTTATGGACATTTTCTTCAAAACCAGTGGTCCTAATGATGTCATACTCCCCCCTGGTCACATGGCTAGTGAGATTGGATGCCTAGCCTTCTCGAATTAAGGCGACAAAAAAGGAGATCCCGTGTGCAAGTTGCGCACTTTAAAAATCCCACGGTAGTTGGGAATCGTAAAGAGTAGGCCATACGGCCGCTGCCCTAGCAAAACTAAAAAACTAAAAACCTACCCACCACAAAAATATTTCTGGAATATGTGATTCTTATATACAAACATTGGGATTCTGTCCAGTGCTCCGGAGTTTGTGCACTGTGCTAAGATCCTCCTTGTGTGATCTAAGATAGCACTTATGGAGTTGTCCGTATGCAATGAAGATAGTCGTTAAAACCAAAACCAAACCAAAACACAAGAGTAGTGGGGTAACTGAAATGGTATGACAAGATCACGAATGTGGAACTGATGACAAGATCACAAATGTGTAACTGATGACAAGATCACTAATGTGTAACTGATGACAAGATCACTAATGTGGAACTGATGACAAGATCACAAATGTGGAATTGATTACAAGATCACTAATGTGGAATTGATGACAAGATCACTCATGTGGAACTGATGACAAGATCACTAATGTGGAACTGATGACAAGATCACTAATGTGGCACTGATGACAATATCACTAATGTGTAACTGATTACAAGATCACTAATGTGGAAATGATGACAAGATCACAAATGTGGAACTGATGACAAGATCACTAATGTGTAACTGATGACAAGATCACTAATGTGAAATTGATGACAAGATCACTAATATGGAACTGATGACAAGATCACAAACGTGGAACTGATGACAAGATCACGAATGTGTAACTGATGACAAGATCACTCATGTGTAACTGATGACAAGATCACTAATGTGGAACTGATGACAAGATCACAAATGTGGAACTGATGACAAGATCACTAATGTGGCACTAATGACAAGATCACTCATGTGGAACTGATGACAAGATCACTAATGTGGAACTGATGACAAGATCACTAATGTGTAACTGATGACAAGATCCAGACAAGTGTCAGTGGAACAAGAGATCAGAAAATGGCGCTGACAATGGATCTTCACAATATATGGAACTATGCTCATAGCATTACCACACAGTCTTTGTTTTGAAATCCCCAGGGTAAGAGATGCACGGGGAGACAGAAAACAACGTGAAGTCGTGGACTGAATACGGACATGAAGTTGATGACGAAGGCATGGATAAACTTTCAGCGGATGGCAGACGACAACAAGAGATGATGAAAGTTAGTTGAAGGCCTATGCTTCATCTGGAGCTAAAGGGTAGTGGTGGCGAAGATGGTGATACTGTTATAAGAGATACCTGAGTTATACAAAAAGAAACGCACACAACAAGCAGAAGAGAGGAGAAAACGTCGAAAGGAGCATCAGGAAAATAAGCACCTGAGGGCTGTCACCTCAGGGGCGCATTCGGAAAAGTCAGTTATGATTGAAGGGGCTATTATTATGATTATGAGTTATAGAACACAACACATGTATGGCCTGATATCAAGCTGTTATTCAGGGATGTCTTTGCTATAACAAGGACAGGAAGTTATGCCAAGGGTAATATATCATCATCATCCTCAACATTATCATATTCAACATTATCATCATCAACATCATCATCACAATAATAACAATAATCATCATAGCATCGTCATCATCATCGTCAATCATCGTTTTCAATCAATTCTTTGCTATAACAAGGACAGGAAGTGATGCTAAGGGTAATATATCGTCATCATCCTCAACATCATCATCATCATCATCATCATCATCATCATCATCATCATCATCATCAACATCATCATCATCATCATCATCATCATCATCATCATCATCATCATCATCATCATCATCATCATCATCATCATCATCATCATCATCATCATCATCATCATCGTCATCATCATCGTCATCATCATCATCGTCATCATCATCATCATAATAATCATCATGTTCGTTATTCTCATTTTCCTTTGCGGTATTGACGGAGCATGGACCCACCCCTGTAGCTAGACCCTTACAGGAAGCCTGCATCAAACATTCACATACCCATACAGTGATGGTTTATGTGGCTCTTTGTTTTACATAATGAAGTTGCCAGCCACATACACAACCACATATTAGTTGCCCTGTACGACATGCTTGATTGTGCAGTATTTCTAGTCTTTCTTTGACTCTTTCAAAAATCTCCGGGAACTACGCGGTGCTAGAGTAATTACAAAAATAATTCGAAATAAGAAATTGTCCGAGACGAGACGAAATTTTTAAAAAATGTAGTAGGAAAGTGTGAGCTAACCGATATAGTAATTAGCTACTCGAGGATAGAAATTAAAAAATATGGTACAGAAAATTCCAGCCATCTTGGGAGAAATAACGCATCAAAATTGTATAACGAAGCATGTTTACATACAGCAAAATGTGCTGACATTTAAAGAAACATGTTTTCATCAAACGATACAGGTTTCGATGTAATGAAAATGTTTCCATATAACGAACATGCGTCCATATAACGAAATAAGTTTTCATATAACGAATTTGTTTTCATATATCGAACATTTTTCCATATAACGAATGTGTTTATGTAACGAAACATATTTCCATATAACGAAATATGTTTCAATATAATGAATATATTTCCACATAAAGAAACGTGTTTGCATATAACGAACATATTTCCATATGAAGATACGTGTACATGTTCCCGTACTACTGAATATATTTTCATATAACAAAACATGTTTCGACATAACGCAGTGTGTTTTCATATAACGGAACAAGTTTCCATACATCGAAAAATGTTTATATAAAACAAAATGTTTCCCAACATAATGAAACGTGTTTCCATATAACGAACCTCATAACGTGAAACAAGTAGCTACAGAAATCATCACAGCAGGGAAACATGAAGTCTAAGAAAGGACCGACTATACGCTTCTTATGTAGCTTGATAGGAGAAAGAAGGAAATATATACATGATAAATGTTAAAAGAATTTTACTGTAATAAGCTACCTTCATTAAGACTAATATTCACACATGTGACATCGATATACAGTGAACTAAGGACTAAAATAAGAATTTATAATAATTTATAAGAACTAAAATTTATAATTCATCGATATTCCTTACGCTAGGGCAGGGGTCGGGAACCCACGGCTCGCGAGCCACATGCGGCTCTTTGAGCCATCTCGTGCGGCTCTCGGCTCTCTCCTACTTAACTCTTGGTGAATGAGGGATACCATGTGATTTATTTTTCATGCGGCTCTTCAATTTGTTAAAATGGAGACACAATTAAATATTTGGCTCTTTGTCACGGAAAGGTTCCCGACCCCTGCGCTAGGGTGTACTGGGTGCGGTGGGAGGCGTATGGAATAGCACTGCTAAATTTATTGGAGATTGCTCCAGGAAATAATGAGCAAACATTCGTTCCTTTACACCAGTGGTTCTCATTATTTTTACGATCACGAACCAAATTTCACAGTTGGTGAAGCTGGCGATCCTTGTAACAAAATTAAACATTATAAATTGGTTATAGGAATTACGCTAAAAGCATGCCGCTTACAACTTTGAGTAAGGGAAACGTAAGAGACACGACCCATCACAATGTTTCTAGCGACCCAGTTTAGGCATATGTAAAAAAAAAAAAAAAAAAAAAAATAGAGTTACGGAAACAGCAATGGATGAACAAGCTTCACTGCAGAACAGAAATCCGGAGTGTGGTACTGGTATAACTGCCTGTGCTGAAAGAAAGCCACTGCTACGAAAACGGAAATTCTGACCGCTAAACACGAACATCATCACCAACCAAGAACTGCATACTCATAGCCACCAAGAAGATTTGAATTGTCTGGCCGAACACCATCACCAACCAAGAAATGCTAACTCGGAGCAACCAAAAAAAAAAAAAAACATGCGCACGATCATAGCGGGTAGACGTTGAAATTAGCTTGGCCACATCCTTCGAAGAGAGCCTGACACCATCACCAGATCTACCATGTTACGGACTCCAGAAGGAAAGCGAAAGAGAGGCCGGCCCAAAGCAACCTAGTGGAGAACTGCGGAAGCAAAGATGCACAACATGAATCAGAGCTGGAGCACCACAAGAAGATTGATTGCCGACCGAACAAAGTGGAAATAGTTTGTTGGTGCCCAAAGAGACACAACAAAGCATTGATTTCTTTGTCAATCAGCGGCCAAGGAACAAACAAGAAGAAGATTCGTTTAAATAACGATAATAGACTTAAAGGTCTTTTATATTTGGACATGCGCCCTAATATAACCGATTAGGTTGAACGGAACGCTCCTCGCCAAAACGAGGCAAAATTTTATTTAAAAAAAAAAGAAGAGAAGAAAATTGGGTCGCGGGACATAATATGAGAATCATCGGTCCATACCAAAGTTTCTCAAACTGTGTGCCGCGAGAGAGCCAGAGGTGTGCCACCAAATATTGATGGTAAAAAATATTTTCGTCCAAATTACAGCGTACTTTTGCCTATGTATACAATTATATTTGTATAAAAACCTCTGCCAGCCTAATATTTATGTAACATTAGTTTATTATGGATCGCACATTGCTGCTGAAGTTCAACGAACTAGACTTGGGCAAATTTTGGCCTTTCCGTTGCCGAGGAATATCTGGGCATTTTTAGACATGCTGTTTCAATTCTGTTGCCATTTTATATCACTTGCTTATGCGAGTCAGGCTTTTTTAGCCTCAGTCGAATTAAGATCAAATTCAGATCCGAACTTCAGTCAGTGGAACATGAATTAAGAGTGTGTTTGTCCAATATTCCTCCACAAATAAAGAAGATCTGTGCCTCTACGCAGGCTCACATTTCACATTGAAAACAGGCACTTGCATAATACAATTTAAAATCTCAAATTTTTGTCAAGTCTTACTATTAAAATATATATTGTAATAGAATTTGAAATTAGTCAATGTAGAGTAAACTTTTAAATTACGACAAATTTACTGTTAATTACACGAGAGTCCAGCATTAAGAACACAGGTGTGCCGCGAAAGAAATTTGCATTGGTAGGTGTGCCACAGTCTGAACACATTTGAGAAACTATGCTCTACCCTGTTGTAAAAACATTTATAACACATAAGGAAGGGAAACCCGAGGCCTGTAAACAGTAAATTAATATGAGACAAACATAAAGGTATGTTATCAGGCACTCGTAAGAAATAAAGAAGTAGAACACTAGACAACAGAAAAACAACAGACATGAGTGGCTTACCCAGGATTTGAACCCTGGACCTTCCGTGCGACAACCCCGCCTAGCTATGCAAGTGAACCACACTATCCTCCCTGCCATCTACGCATCACCAAAAAATGATGTTTCGATGACAGGTCATTAGTGCGAACCGCTATACATAACACCGGAAGTTTACCATGGGCAGTTCAGCCTATTAATGACGCAATCACTTCTGTTTTTCCCCTATTATACAGCATAGGCCAGTCCAACAAGACAAAGACCTTAATACTGTGTCCAAAAATGATAGTAGACTTAGAACAGTAAGAACAGGATAGAGCGTAGGTTTGGTATTGTATAAACATTTATAACACATAAGGAAGGGAAACCCGAGGCCTCGAAACATCATTTTTTGGTGATGCGTAGATGGCAGAGAGGATAGTGTGGTTCACTTGCATAGCTAGGCGGGGGTTGTCGCACTGAAGGTCCAGGGTTCAAATCCTGGGTAAGCCACTCATGTCTGTTGTTTTTCTGTTGTCTAGTGTTCTACTTCTTTATTTCCTACGAGTGCCTGATAACATACCTTCATGTTTGTCTAATATTAATTTACTGTTTACAGGCCTCATATTAATCTACCCTGTTGTAGAATGCAGTTTATTTCACGCGCACACACATACATACACACAATATTCAGCTACTGACAAATCAATATACGATATTTTATTCTTCTGAACAATCCACATTTCTGTTCCTCAGGTAGATCAGTCCTTCTTAAAAAGGAATGTGTGCACCCCGTGGATGTGTGCGAACAGAATTCTGGTGGAGCCAGACATTCTAGAATGCGGAGTCGTTATAAAAAGCATATAATACACGTAACTAAAATGTATTTGTACAAAATAGAACATTGGCATGGCGAACTCATTTAAAATAACATTTTCTGGAAAAAAAGCAACAGCAGAAGGTTCACTAATATAATAAACTAATTTTTTATTATCAAGTTTAAAATGGTCTATTTTTATATATTTTAACATTTATTATAACATTTAAAACATGTTCAAATTTTTTCTCTGTTCTTTCTTTATTTATGAAATTAATAAACAAACTAGGCGGGGATGCCGTTCGGCAGGTACTGGGTTCGACTCTCCGGTACGCTACTGACTTCTGTTGTTTTTCTGTTGTCTAGTTTTCTACTTCTTTATTTATCACGACCACCTGAAACATTCCTTTATGTGTGTAATATTTATTTATAAAATTACTGTGCTTAAAATATTGACCTTTTTTAAAAAAGTGTTGAGCATTGAGGCGTGTTAAGTTAAAAAGAATTATTATCAAAATGTCAACAGCTGTGGCGAAAAAAGCTCGGAGCACTCTTTATTCATGTACCTCTAACGACCAGTTTCTATTTTTCCAGGCTTACCTACTTGCACTAAATGTATACATAATTTTTTTCCTTTCCATTTCATATAAAAAGACATGCTTCTTATCTCTATTTTGTATTTCTGGCATATTTTGCGAGGTAGAAGATAATGGGGTGCAATGATTCTTAAGATGCTGTCAATGGGGGTGCGAGGAGTCTTAAGACGATGTCAAGGGGTGCTAGGCTTCTTAATGATGCTGTCAATGAGGTGTCAGGATTCTTAAGATGATGTAAATGGGGGTGCAAGGATTCTTAAGATGCTTTCAGGGGATACGAGGATTCTTAACATGCTGTCAAGGGGTGCGAGGATTCTTAAGATGCTGGAAAGGGATGCGGGACCTCTTTAAAAAGTTCAGAACCACTGTGTTAGATTAAATAGGATGTAGGTAAGTAGTTAAAGTTGGCTGTGTAAGTCCAGACTGAAAACAAAAATAAGTTGGTGGTTAGAAATGGGCTGAATGTTCAGTAGACCTGCTCCACTAATGAAGAAGACATGGAAAGACCTTGACCCGATGGCACGTGACAAGGAGGTTTGGCATTCATTTTTTTTCAAAGACCAGTGCACAAGAGAAATCTAAAAGACGATAAATGAATAAAAACTGTATTCATTATTTAAAATGATAGAGGGTTTTCAAGTTTGCTTTGCGCACGCACGTGACTCTATTTTCGTCTGTTCTGTTTGTATTTTATAAAAACGATTTGTTAAGGGATTATTTTCTTCTTAAGTACCATACCTTGTGGGATCGGTGATCATGTCGCACCACAACTTCCTGTTCCAGTACTTTAAAAAAAATTATGGTGTTGATTTCTTTCCTTGTCATAATGTCAGACTGTCCTGTATCTTATATCTTTGTTGTCCTCTATATCTTTTCATTATATTATTCTTTCTTTGTTATTTTTCTTCCTGTTTTGTTCTTTTTTCTTCGGGCATGTTATAAGAATAATAAAGATGTGACGACTAGACAGATTGAAGGAACACGATATAGAGGACGACAAAGAGAGCAGATACTGGACAGTTTGACATCACAGCATGTAAAAAAAACCAACAATAGAAGTGGTAAACAGTATTGAAGACAGAAAGTTGTAGAGAGACATGATTACCTACGAAAAAAGACATGGCATTTTAAAAACTCTTTGACTCCATAATTATTTTCCACCCTGTGCTATAATTATTTTTTGAAGAATTCTAAACAGTGAAGTGTATTGACTTTTAGTGCAAATTTTATGTTAATCTTGTTCTGTGAACATGTACTTATTATATACCAAACTGTAGGGAAATGGATAGAGAATTGTAATATAAAACGTCTTTGGTAGCATTAACACAAGTGTGCTCATTATACTTAAAACATTTTGTATGTAAAATTGGAAAACACTAAAATGTTAACTGTAGAATACGATCTTACCAAAGACAAATTACTGTTGTAGACAATAAAACTTTCTTTTTAGTCTTCAAACATCAAGTTAATCCATATACGAAGTAAAAAAAAAGACATGCTTATGGCACAATTAGGACATTTAGTGTTATTCACACCAGTTTTTCTGTGGTCACTTGTAAGAAAAAAATTAAATTATGCAATCGTGCATTACGTAATTTTCAAACTAATAAAGAAGAATAACGTCATATAAAAACTTTTTTACTCTTGTTTAATGTTTTAATAGTATCCCTAGCTTCATCTTCTACCAAGAACTACTGATTAGATGTTACGGTAAGTCTAGTTTTGTTGCTTTTTGATCGGCCAGAATATGATTACGCCCAACTCATCAACTAAATCTAGTGTGTCTAGCTTTTCTGCACAGATTCCGTATTTTGACAACAAACTGTGACTACCAAACAATCATCATCAATGGCAGCAATGTTTCAAAGTAGTTTGGCGCAATTATTTGCTTAGGAGATTAGAAAATGTAAATATAAAGCGTGACATCTTTCTCTAGCAATAACAACGAAAAACGCAAACACGCGAATCGTCACAAAAATTGTGATAATAACATCAAAACACGCACATGTGCTGCTTAACTACAGTCAAATTAGTTGTTTGAAAAGTAGCGGAAGTCATTCTACGAGTTTTAATATATGAACTGCATTAAACGGACGATTTTTAGGGTTTATTCGTGATAAACTAAAAACCACGCTCTGAGCGTTGCTCTGGCACGGCGCGCTAATTTTGCAACGCTCAGAGCGTTGGCCTGGAGTCACAGTAAAGAAGATCTTTTTTTTTTCATTCGGTCTTTCCAATTGTCCATTACCCGCTGTCGTAATTAGATAGGTTTGAAAGTTATTTATGGTCCCGTCTGAGTAGAGTGGATGGTGATAAGTACGTGAGAAATACAGGTGTGAGAATAGATTTCACGGGTCAATAGTTTAAGGAGAAGATCTGTCTCTAGAATGAGTAGTTTACTCTAGTCAAGCCTATCTATACGACTATAATTTAGCACAAGACAATCTTTCTCTCCTTATATATGTAAATATAAGTTTAACTACACACACACACTCAGCTATGTGACGACAAGACACACTAAAGGTGAAAAAAATTGGTTAATTGGGTATGGGTCTGACCAACACACAAAGTTAAATTTCTTTTGTTGTTTATTATCATTAAACTTGACAACACCAAATATCTAAAGACAAATCAAATACAATAAGAATTTCATATATAGGAAAATAACAGAATACATGTGCCCTCCCCTTATTGAGAAAAAAAGAACCCAACAAGTTAATAACCCCAAAGGTCAAAGGTTAGCACTATGTTACAGAATAGACAGTAAAGAAAAACCTTTTAAATATATATATTACCCAGTAAAGTAAACAAGTTTAAGCAGAATCAAAGATGATACAATTTTCCTGTTACAAAGAAAACTATTCACTCTCTCTGGCATACGTGGCCACTCAATCGCTCCTTACCTACTCTTGGTGAAATCTCTTGGAAATACAATTATCCTGAATATAAAATTTCCAGTAGTTTTATCGTCCAAATTGGCCCCAGTCCATCCTCTAATAATTAAGATTAACAAGGTGGACGCCTAATTTGGTGGTTGATTCCTGGATAGACAAATGTCACCTCAAATAGTTAGTGTAGAAACCGAGATCTTGTGTGTTCACGGTAAACAGTAAAAAATACTTCCAGTATTTGGGAACATCTGGTTGCTAAAAACTGTTACTATTGATAACTGAGGATAATCCTATCGGCTGGTTCTATGTGAGTGCCGATTCTGAAACAACGTAACTCTTCTGGATAAAATCCACTTGGATACGACTGTCAAAAGTCGAGATTAATGGTATTTGTTTTACACCCCAGTGGGCTGATAAAATTGAACAAAATATTTCTGGATTTTATATTCCAGTTAAATTTACTAATTAAATGTTTATTTGTCTCTTTGGCCAATCCTTTTCACAACTGAACTTGGAGACGTGTAAGCCAAGAAGAAGACATAATTCACCAATCAGTAAAATGAAGAAAATAAAAAAAAAAGAAAGACCGCTGGACGCTCTTGTGATCAGGTCTGCTTAAGAATAAAGAAACATTATGGAAAGATGCTACTATTATATCTACATACATGCACACGGAAGGGACAAAGACGATCTGTTATCCACTCCGTCAGTCCTGATTAAAGTTAACCGGCACACGGTGTCTTTAGCCTATCCTATCTCGCGTCGCTTAGCGAGTGCAGGTTTGGTTGAGGTATGCAGCCCTTCCCCTCCTGCCCCGGTCAACGATCAGCTACAATGTCAATTATTATTTAATTATCCATACGCGCACTTACATAAATATCGCCTGTCGTTATTAGCTAGTAAATTGTTGGCGCCTGTTTGTCATCGTATGGTATTAAATAATAGTCACTTACTATAAATACACAAAAATGAAATATAACGTGAATTCTGTTGTCCCTACCTGTCGCGCCTAGCATATATTCAGTCAACTAAAACGTCTCTTCTTGTGTGAGAAAATGGGTGGTAAAATTCACATAAGTGAATTATAATGGTAAAAGCTTTAACACTTTAACACTTAAGCACACATTTCTATTACCAGAAAATCAGAATGAAATCCCAACTAGTGCTATTAACACACTTCCACAATGGTTCTAGACTACGTGTTTAGACTATCCGAAAAATTCTGAGCCACAACTGATAGCTGGTTTAGGGAGACACAGTTTATATATCATCATGGATATATGATCTCTAGAGGATGCTAATTTTCACACTATTGTGCATAGCAGAGAATCAGAAACCTAAGTTCCCAAGATAAAAGATTTTCACGGTCGCTCTGTCCGTCGTTGTTAATCGACAACAGACTTAAAATTGTGTAACGGGTTCTCCGGAGATTTTGCCCGCTTCTGAAGATCAAATGGTTAACTCCCCCTGTGTATACGAACATCAAAGTGTACTCGGGGAAATATTTTTGCCCGAGTGTCTCACTTCAAAAGGTCCGCTGTTATTCCACGTGCTGTCTGTCCGGTATCCGATGATTGACAGATCAGCTCGCGTGAGAAACTCAGGTAAACAAACCTGATTCGCTCCATGTTATGACTGGCAGGTCGCTAAAGTTGGTAAACAACTTCGTTTGTTTATGTACAAGGAAAAGAGGCGTGGATTAAAAAGTGAGTAAACACAGGCTGTAAATGCATGGTTTTGCTAGCAAATCATAGAATGCTACGAGGTCACGAAAGACTGTCATATACTGTAGGCTATGTTTCCATTATACGTCACACCCGCCCAAAGGTTTAGTAAAAGAATCTTAAGAATAAAATGAACATGTAAGACAAGTGTAATGAGGATGACATGAAAAACGCCAATGCGTGAAGAAAGCTTATTCCTCACGTTAGAAGGAAGCAACCCACTTTAGGCCTTCAACAAACACACGCCAAGTCCTCTTGTCACGTGTCATCAGATCAAGTTCTTTCCACGTTTTCCTCAACTTTTCCCTTCTGTCTCCAGCTGTCTTCTCCAAGTGTTGTTGGTCTGTCTATCTTACCCTGGGGGTTCCAAAACAAGGGCTGCTTTGTTATGCTATCAACAGGTTTCCTGGGGTATAGTGCACACCTTAAATAACAAAATGAAGACTAAGTAAACTTTACTGTTAATTAAAATTAGATTAACAAATCAATAGCAAATCAACACCATCCCGAAACAAGTCCGATGAAATCAAAGACATAGAAGTTTAGCAAGTTGAACGTATTAGGTCGGACGTAGGGTTACCATACGTCCTCATTTATGCGGACATGTCCTCATGTTGGGGGTAAAAATTACTGTCCGCACACATTTTTGGGACTTCCCTGTTTTGTCCGCATTTCCAGTGATTGGACGTTTTCAATTTACACTGTCCTTGTTGAGTCCCTAAACGAGATCTGTGAGTTTGTTGATGTAGAATACCAGCATTGAATACCTGTTGATGTAGAATACCAGCATAGAATACCTGTTGATGTAGAATACCAGCATAGAATACCTGTTGATGTAGAATACCAGCATAGAATACCTGTTGATGTAGAATACCAGCTTAGAATACCTGTTGATGTAGAATACCAGCATAGAATACCTGTTGATGTAGAACACCAGCATAGAATACCTGTTGATGTAGAACACCAGCATAGAATACCTGTTTATGTAGAACACCAGCATAGAATACTTGTTGATGTAGAATACCAGCATAGAATACCTGTTGATGTAGAATGCCAGCATAGAATACCTGTTGATGTAGAACACCAGCATAGAATACCTGTTGATGTAGAATACCAGCATAGAATACCTGTTGATGTAGAATACCAGCTTAGAATACCTGTTGATGTAGAACACCAGCATAGAATACCTGTTGATGTAGAATACCAGCATAGAATACATGTTGATGTAGAATACCAGCAACTTCTTAACCACAGCAAAACACGGTGGCTGTCTTTATTTCCAGTTGTTCAAAGACTTGTACACATGTTTCCAGCTCTCAAGTCATTCTTTCTTTCACAGAACAAACCACCAGCTGTACTGAAAAAGTTTTTTCAGGATCCATTAAGTGAAATCTATTTATAGCATTTTCAGTCCATTATTAGTGTATTTCATGCTCACATTAGCAAATTAGAAAAGGAAGATAACTCTCTTATTGATGTAATGAAAATCCTTTCATCCTTGCAAGACTTCCTTCAAGAATGATAGGATATCAATTTCATGCCACTCAAAGTGATCACATGGTAAAGAGAATGGAAAGCGTCAGCTACAAATCTGAGGTACAAAGGTTTCAGTGCACTGTAGAAGCACTGTATAAACATTTATAACACATAAGGGAGGGAAACCCGAGGCCTGTAAACAGTAAATAAATATTAGACAAACATAAAGGTATGTTTTCAGGCACTCGTAAGAAATAAAGAAGTAGAAAACTAGACAACTGAAAAAACAACAGACGTGAGTGGCTTACCCAGGACTCGAACCCCGGATCTTCCGTGCGACACCCCTGTCTCCCTGCATAGTGTGATTCGCTTGCCAAAAAGCGTGAAAGTGTCTAGAATATGTTGTATAGACCTATCTGTAACTGTCTTTTTCTCTTGTTGAGGTGATCACTGGCCCAAGACAGTATACATGTTGTTAGATGTGTAGTGCTGGCGTATGATGAACTGAGTGTGGGTGCGAATGAAGGCGCGAATGTGTTTAGGCTCGTATATATGTAGACACTGCAACCCCTACACTCACATGCAGTAGTCAAGGATGCTTGAACACTGCAGGCACGTTTCAAAACATTTATTGACGATAACACACATAGTAGCATCAACAGGAACAGTCATTGTAAACAAGGTCATGCTGACCGGAAATCGATAGGTATACATTAGGCATTCAACAAGCTGGTAAACATTCCAATATTCGTGCATGGTCAATAATAATGTTATTCAATGACAGTTCAAAATGCCGCCTGATCTCTCTGACTAAACGCGTCAGATACCTTAATCACCTTGACACATAGGTACAACTTGGCATTCCCCGCCAATTGCACATTATCAGGCTGTAGTATAATAGCCGAAAACACAGGCCTCGTTCTGACGTCGGCCGTGTACTGCTGATAAACAGGTTACCATCAACCCTGCAGTAATGCGTATGTGGACATAAATATGCCGCCAATCTGCGGCTCCCACAATATATCTTCGTCACTGGATTTCTGGATGGTATGAAGACTAATAGTCTTGGATGGCTACCTTGAGCACAACATATATGTTCTGTAATGGAGGACCGGTGAGTTGCAGTTCACAGCCTAGGTAATCTTCTAACATGTTCTGCCACCGAAAGCGTAATAATGGAAAAAGTCGGTATTACCTGTAATCGAGTCCACAGAACCTAACAAGGAACTCTGCTGTCATTCCAACGCACAGAGATTCACTGGGGAAAACTGCCATCGTAGTCACTTCGAAGATTTCCCGAAAAAACACAATGGACTCTCGTCCCTTCAGAAACCAGGACACTTCACGGCTCGCCGGAAGTCTAACTCAACTCCCGCTAAAAAAAACCTGCCTATGGGCATACGCCAGAACTGTCTACCTTTGACCCTAAAGGTCAAACACAATGAATGAATAAACAAGAGAAGACAACCCCTAATCAACCTGACATCGCAGGTAAAGACACAATTATTCTTATGATAAAAACATAAGCAAATAACTTGACAGATGACTCCGTCAAAAATGACAGCAACACTATCATTGGGGGGAAAGAAGGTGGTGTCGTCTGCGTAGGCAAGCAGTTTTTGTTCCCCTTTACCTTGAATAAAAATGCCTCTGATGTTACTGTCTTGTCTAATTTTCTCTAGCAGTGGTTCTAGAGCGAGTACATAGAGTAGAGGAGAAAGTGGACATCCCTGCCTAACAGATCTTATCAGCCCAAAAGCCCCAGTAAATGAACGATTTACCAAAACTTTGCTTTCAGGTTTTGTGTACTGTATATAATTTCAATCCACTTTCTAAAGTATTCACCAATGTTGCAGTGTAGTAAAGTTTTATGGAGGTATGAGTGGGATATTCTGTCAAAGGCTTTTTCCTGGTCTAGCGATAGGACTGACGACTGGCAATCCTTCTGATGTGTGTAGGTGATGATGTCTCTTATGAAGTGTGCGTGCTGATGAATGTTTCTGTGCTGGACACTACACAGTTGGTCTTCGTGTATGAGCGTACCCATGAACGGTTTGAGTTTGTTTGTTAGGGTTTTGGCTAAAATTTTATAGTCGGTGTTGAGGAGTGATATTGGTCTGTAGTTTTTAAGCTTTGTTTTGTCCGGATCGTCCTTAGGGATTAGAGGGATACCAATTACTTTATCGTCGGGTAGGGCCCTGAGCGAGGCCTGAAAATATACCTTTATGTTTGTCTAATATTTATTTAGAAGCACTGTATGAAGGATGTTTAGCTTATTTAAAGATGAGGATGCAGCCTTTTCATGAATTTTCTGGGTTTAAGTGACTAGATCTTGAAGATATTTCCTGGGAAGTTGTAAAAGTAGCTATTTAATTTTTGATAAAAACAGGTGTACAAATTGATGAAAGTAAGTGTTTTGATCAGTTCTCCAATTTAAAGAAATTTTACTTTAATGTCCTCCCTTGTTCTCCTTTTCATGACTAAAAATTGAGAATTGTCCCCCTTTTTGCGTTGAACGATATGATAACCCAAGTCTGACGTGAACGCTAAAGTTATTATTATTATTATTATTTTTTTTTTGGTTGGGAAAAAATGTGAAAGGATCTAGCTGATTAGGGCAAAGGTTAGGCCCTAGCTCGTGTTGGGTGGCGTCACATTACAGGTAAGATTTTTGTAAAAGCCGGACTAATTAAACACTATTTCTTTTTTTTTAAAAGTGTGGGTTTAAAATATTTTGACCACATATGAAAAGGGTCTAGGTTTTGTGACGAAGTGTGACAAGAGGAGAAGGAAGTTTAAAAATGCAAAAAAAAAAAATAAAAATAAAAATTGCGGACGTCCCCTAAAGTACGCTTTATACAGCCATTCAAAACGTGATCTTTTTTTTCGATGCTATCGCGGGAGGGGGGGGGGGGGGGGGGGTGGGTTTCACTATCCGACAGAATACACTACATGTTAAAAAACAAAACTATGCACGAAGACTTCGCAACAAGACAATCTGCAGCATTCAAGCAGCATCGTGACTTTTATCTGTATTCACCCCATGTCTTGCAGGAATGCGCCATCACAACCTCTTGCATTTCTCTTAATCAGCCACATGCGGCGCGCGCTTGAAGACATATCCTTTCCCGAAAATCAATTCGTCGCACATAGGCAACGAGAGAAGGAGGTGTGCTGTATGAAGCAGATAGAAAATGCAGATGTAATTTCATTAGTTTTCGCCAATTGATAAAAATAAAAAAAAAGAGGTTCAGGGAGGGAACTGGAAATTTTTCATGCGTAGTTTAGAATGTGAATTGTAACGTTAAGCGGAGCGGTTTTGTTACATCTGTTCACAGGTCGCTAGGATGGCGGTGTTATCTACGTAGTCTTCAAGGATTTGGAAGCTGATTTATTCTGTTGTGTGGTCGGATGGCTAAAAATATCGCAACTGGTAGGGACAATTTTCATAAGTGAAAACTGTTTTTTTTAAATGCATTTTTTGTATGTGAGCTTATCTGCTATTTAATTAGTCTTTTCTCTCGATTTGATTCTCCTTCTCGTCATCTATCCCTTGCTTCTTTGTTGTTAATGATGTTGATGATGTTTTTCGCCGTTTTCAACATATTTTATTTCTTAATTATACTGTAAAATTTGAGTATGATGTTATATTATTATTATAAGATTGCATTCCGTTAAATTAATACTTAAATCGCAAGTGATAATTCGGTCATTAGACAGATGCGCGTAGAAATAATTAATGGGTACAGAACAAAAAAGAGAATGTCAACCGGTCAATCGCGGTCTATCACTAGATAGCAGAGAATGACATGGTAGATCTCTAGATTACAGACGAAGGGAAAATTAGTAAGCTAAGGCAACATCCGACTAGGTCTATGCTACTGGCTTTTAAATAGGGCATTATTCCCATGATTAGAGGCACTTTTTCTCTTTATCCAGAGAAAACTCACAAGATACTTGACTAAAACTCACTTTATTCGTGGATTGCATCAGATAGGAAAGTGATAATTTCTTCGAACCCAAGTTAGCATTCAGTAAAATATCGTTTAGTTGAATTTTATACAACTTTTTCATTGCAATTGTTGGAAACAGATTGCCGGACAGAGATATTATATCTAGGATATATTTTTTTTTCAAATTCCAAGTATTCTGAAACCTAGAATTAAACTTGATTGTATGCAGTTTGATCTTTAGATAGTTCTTGTTCCTGAAACAGATCAAGACATCCACTCTGTTGTCTACGTTGATATAATAGATGAGAGATAAGAAGGGCTGAATGTCAGACAGGTTTGAGTGCTCATTTTCAACTGTTTGAAAATAAAGTTCCTTCCTTTGTTCCTTGTACGTTCAGTCGTTTTTTCCTTTGTTCTTTCCTTCGTTTTTTCATTCCTTCTTTGCTTCGTTATTTATTCCTTCTTTCCTTATTTCTTTATTCCTTCGTTCCTTATTCCTTTATTCTTTCTTTCATTCGTTCTTTATTCCTTCTTTCCTTAGTTCTTTATTCCTTCTTTTCTTACTTTTTTTTTTAATTCATTCTTTCCTTCGTTCTTAATTCCTTCGTTCTTTCGTTCTTATTCCTTCTTTCCTTCGTTCTTATTCCTTTTACCTTCGTTCTTTATTCCTTCTTTCCATCGTTCTGTCCTTCCTTCCTTCTTTCTTTCGTTCCATTTTCCTGTCTCTCCTTCTCTTTTTCCATCTGTCTTTATTCTTTCCTTCCTTCGCTCTTTTTTTTCGTTCTTTCATTAGTTCTTTATTCCTTCTTTCCTTCGCTCTTTCCATCGTTCTTTATTCTTTCCTTCGTTATTTCCATCTTTCTTTATTCCTTCTCTCCTGCGTTCTTTGCTTCCTTCTGTCCTTCGTTCTTTTATTCCTTCTTTCCTGCGTTGTTTATTCCTTATTTCCTTCGTTGTTTATTTCTTCTTCCCTTTGTTCTTTATTCTATCTTTCCTTCGTTCTTTTCATCGTTCTTTCCTTAGTTTTTTTCTTCTTTCCTTCCTTCATTCGTTCCATTGCTCTTTCCACCATTCGTTACCTCGTTCTTTCCTAGTATCTTCCTTCGTTCTTTCCTTCATTCTTTCCTTCGTTCTTTCCTTCGTTCTTTCCTTCATTCTTTCCTTCGTTCGTTTTTTCATTCTTTCCTTCATTCTTTCCTTCGTTCTTTCCTTCATTCTTTCCTTCGTTCTTTCCTTCATTCTTTCCTTCATTCTTTCCTTCGTTCGTTCTTTCCTTCATTCTTTCCTTCGTTCTTTCCTTCATTCTTTCCTTCATTCTTTCCTTCATTCTTTCCTTCATTCTTTCCTTCATTCTTTCCTTCATTCTTTCCTTCATTCTTTCCTTCATTCTTTCCTTCGTTCGTTCTTTCCTTCATTCTTTCCTTCGTTCTTTCCTTCATTCTTTCCTTCGTTCTTTCCTTCATTCCTTCCTTCATTCTTTCCTTCGTTCGTTCTTTCCTTCATTCTTTCCTTCATTCTTTCCTTCATTCTTTCCTTCATTCTTTCCTTCATTCTTTCCTTCGTTCGTTTTTTTTCATTCTTTCCTTATTTTGTTCCTTTGTTTGTTCGCTCATCCCTGCGCTCTTTCCTTCATCCTGTCCTTCATTATTTCCTTCGTTCGCTCCTTCGTTCATTCCGTCGTTTGTTCCTTCGTTCTTTCCTTCGTTCATCCCTTCGTTCGTTTCATTCTCTTTCATCAGCTCACCCATCTTTGTTCGTGTCATCGTATGTCAGACGTAAATGATTTTGTTTTAGAAACCGAGGACACGATAGATTGTTCCAGAACGATTTCAGAGAGATATAAGAAACGTATTACCAGGATAAATATATATTAACAAATAAAATGGTATTGAATCAGTTATACAAATTAGCGGCACACAGGAAACACTGGGCGTTTCGGGTGTCACCCTTCGTCAGCCACAGTTACAAATAGGCAGGATATTACCAGGAGCAGGTGTAGTTAAGAATGTCTCTATACCTGATTGTGTAAACGCATACGAATAATGTGAAGTGGGGAATTCACGACCGAATAATAAATTGTAAGTCCTGTGAAAGATAGGGAGCCATTGTTGTAATTGTTATGTAACTATGAAGTTAGTGTCATATTCGTGACGTTTGGCACGTAAATTAACTTAGGAATGTTTTTTTGTTTTTTTTATAAACTTTATTTGTAAACTCTATACAACTTAAAAAAAATACTTATAAGACTTTATTAACAAACTCTTTTTAAAAATACATATGTATAAACGCTTTATGGAACTGTGTCAATAAACTATTTACAAAACTATTATTATACACCGTTTATAAAACTACATTTATAAATTCTTTACAAAACTACGTTTATAAATTGTGTAAAAAACTACGTCGATAAACTGTTGATGTTGATGTTTTTAGGCAGACTTGACATAAATTTGTTAAAGACCTTGTTACATTCTTGCTCAACAATGCCGTTGTGATATCGTTAAAAGCTTCTCTGAATCTTGTAGCTAGGATTATCATAACAAGGCTTCTTGTTTTTTTTAATTCCATTTTCTCTTTTTGATCTTCGTAGATTGTTGAAGTATTGATAATTTTTTTCTACTGGTTTTGTATTTTTCTTGCTGTATTATTGCTCATTACCTGTGTTATTATATTTCATATATATTTATTGTTGCCCTTCTGTCGTAAATTTATTTGAGATAATTCTTGAAAATAGTGGTCCCGTTTAGAGTGAAGAATGATGGTAAAGGCTCTGTGATAATAAGGGTTTAGAAATAGGTAGTACGAACGAACGAACGAACGAACGAACTTTATTTTCGAAGGGTAAAGAATTGGGCGCGCAGGCCCGTCTAACATTCTGCCCTTCCACTCTCATTAATCTTGCATACTATATCCTTTCATTCCCACATGATGCTTTAAACATTAATTTAAAGGCATGCAACATTATAAAGTTATCATAACAGCATTCATTTACAGTATGCAATCATAATAAAAAAAATGAGTAGCGTTTTTTTTTTTTTTAAACAAACAAGCTAGTAAATGGGGGAAAAAAGTAATAATAAAATAAAATAAATAAAACAATAAATAAAAATAAATAAATTCTGTATACCGACACTCACTCATGCGGTCAATCCGTCTACAATTAATCTGTATTTTTGGTATGCGGGTACATTCTCACGACTCACATTTCTAAAGTACAGTATTATGTGGGTACATTCACACATACATTCTTCTTCTTCCGTCCTTAGCCAAAGACCGACCAAGCAGTCAGAGGCCATCACGCCTTGTGGCGTCTTAAGGGCAACAGCAGATTGATTTTCTCTGTTGTAGTTTCCCATCACGCCTAGCGGCGTCTTTAGGGCAACAACAAATAGATCCGTCTGCCGTTGTTTCCGTAATCGGTGTGACAAGCCAACGGGTGATCAGCCCATTGGGCACACATACATTACATTATATAATAATATTTTAAAGTGAATATAATAATGATATTACATGGATATAAAACAAAATATTCACACACAAAAATTAGCGGAAGAGGAAAAGAAATGTTGACCTATGGATGAGATGTTGACAGGCAAATACTGTTTCTATGGGGGTAGATAATCAGTGTTGAGGAAGTGTTTGAAAAGTGCTTTGTTAAATGAATATTGTGTAGGTAGGCTTTTTAGGTGGTGTGGAAGGCTGTTCCATAAGTAGGCACCAGAGTAGGCTAGACTCTTTTTGAACAGGTCGATCTTAGGTTTGGGCAGACGTAACTGATGTAATCGTTGTCCCTTCCTTCTACTGGTTTGAAACAATGATCTTAGGTACCACGGGGCATTGTTAGATAGAATTGTGTGAGTCAGCTTGGCTTTGTTGTAGAGAAGACTTTTTTTAGCGACAGTATTTTGGGTTCTTTTCCTGTCCTTGTGTGTGGTGTCGTGCGATTATCGGTGATCAGACGCACTGCTCTCTTTTGCAGGGAGTGCAGTCTCTTCGAGGTTGAAGCAGGGCAACAATCCCATAGTGTAGAGCAGTAATCTAGATGTGTCTGTATATGTGAGGTGTAGAACAATAGTCTAGTGTCTGCGTCTAAGAAGTGTTTTATTTTGGCTAGCTGGTACGTCTTTTGTGCTATGTGTTTGGTTAAATTCCGTACATGGGAGTTCCACGTTAAGTGCTGGTCAATCGTGATCCCCAGAACTTTGTGTTCTGTTACATGTTCAATTTGTATTGATTCCGCGTGTAGCTGTAGCAGATTCACGAAGGTGCTGGAAAGAGTAAAGGACAGTCTCTTTTACGACAATCTGTTTTCTCAATCTACTCCTTAAACTCTTCTGGCTAAACAATTATTTGCCAGTTTCCAAACACACATGCGCTCACACCAATTTGGTGCTTCAAACCTACAGACGTCACGTGAATACAGACTATGGTAAACAAATAAGGGTAATTTGGGCTTGGGTCTTCCAACACGGTACAAAAAAGTTTTATGATGTTCATTTATCATTAAAATCAAAATCACAACATTTATCAGATTACAGGCAATTATCATAGATACAGAAAATACAAATAACAAGATGGGGGGTGGGGGGGGGAGGGGGGTGTATGAGGAGGAGTATCCAATCTGCCCTTCCCGCTTGTATTAACAAAGAAAGACCCAGTCCAAAAGACAGGGGGGGGGGGAGGGGTTTATCAGACATAGATAATTTAACCCAACAGTAAATTTATTACTCTGATAAAAAGTGTTACAATATTAAGTATGGGGGGGTAGGAAACAGGTCCTATTTTTTCTCAAACAATGTTTTCCCTTGACTAAGCAGAGTTAAGGGAGGGGAAATAACCAAAGTTAAGAAATCCCACTTAAAAGAGCAAATACAATGAATACGGTAAAAAATATTACCAGGTAGAACCAATTATAGGGTTTACAAAATAAATCTCATTCATTCATGTACGCTCGTGATGGCCAACACTCAGTTTCTCACACACACTTACCGATCGTGGAATCTGGCACTCCATAGAAAAATTTACAACAGCAATTAAACACTCGACAAATGGAATTGTCTTTTTTTCTTCGAATTCCAGCCCCAGATTAGCGAGTTTGGCTTGTAGCAAATAATCTCGTAATCGCTGGACGATAAAGCATTAGTGTTTCTGTTGGTTTTAGGTAAAGTTTCTAAGGAATGGCACAGTCACAGATAGGGGGGTGAAATCGGTGTGGTCTCATGTATTTTCACCGCTGGTGGTAGAAAATCTTCTCTAGCGGGATGACGAAAAACTGTCAGTGTTCTTAAATGATATTTCTTTTCCCACAGTAGAACAGGAATAATAATATAAATATAGCTCTGGCAATGTTCTTCTCCAGTTAATCTTTACAGACTTTAATTTGTTTGATGAGTATAATTTAAGTACTTGGGGTTGCTTTCTTTCTGATAAATTAAGGCAGCGGGATCCCAAAACAAAGATCGCCACAAGATTAAATTTACAAATGTTTCATCAAATGTTCTGGAGGTTTAAGAACTGAGTCTGGAAGACTCTATATAATTTATTGCTGGGACGCAAAGGTTGTATGATCATACTATAGGAAAAGATAGAATAACGTGACAACATAATTTCCAATATTAATCATATTCTAGCGCGTGATAAATTTACAGTTAAAACTATTTTATACACTCGCGTCTTTGATTACATAAATTCAAGAAAAACTACCCGCGAGTCTAATAATTAAAAACACGCATCTATATATACAGAACTAAACTGTATTAAATAGTTAAAAATCCGTTAACGGCTTCAAAATTAATTTAAGCATCTATTATATTGGGAAATAACTTATAGATATATCATTTAGTTTACACTGGAACTTTGAAATGGGTTTAATTTAATAGATTTAAATTAACACACAATCCAGTGAAATAAAATGAAAGCACTAGACCACTGATCACTTTAACAAATATATTATACCGTGCACAGAAAAGAATACACTCCAATATAGCCAACAATTTAGATGGAATCTAGCAAGATTCAACTATACGCTAATGTTTCTTTAAATCTCTGGCAAACGAATGATAAAATGCATTTTTCAGAGGTCTTTATTTGTATTAAATGGAATGAAAGATCGGGAGGACACGTTAGAATTTCACACCTTTTAAGAACTCAGGGAAAATTCGAGATTCTACGCCGCCCGTCCCCGTTCGATTCTGTGGTTCACCCTGGGATGTGAAATTGCCTCGTCCGTCTCTCCCGTTCCGCATGAGAATGTGAAATGCCGGCGAGAACCCTTCTTTGTCGGTTCTGGGACCACTACTGCTTTTGATCGTTAGCCGCTCTGCCGATAAGCTTTGGCAACTCCTACTAGGCGGGGTGCCAGAAAGGTGTGGGGAAATGCTTGCCTTAAATCGCTCTAGCGATTGGCAGTAGGTGTGGCTTAACCTCCCCTAAGGCAAACCGAAACTCCTGGATCCTCGCATGATAAATGTCTACATATTAATGAGCAAACGTGGTGAAAAATCCACTCTGCTATGGTGCATACTAAAGAGAAAACGTGGGGAACCCACGTTGACTATAGTTACACCCAAATCCAGGGGCTGCGATGTATTCGAGGGACCTACCATATCATCTAACAATTCAGGGACTTCACTTTTAATACTATACGTATGTCACACCTTCTGATCTGTGTTTCTCATCATGTTACGTGTTTGAAATGTCTATAGTATTTTTCTTTAAACTGTCTACATTTCTTGTCCTTTTTTGCCTGCTTGTAACTGTGGCTGACGAAGGGTGTTACCCGAAACGCCCCGTGTTTCCTGTGTACCGTTAATTTGTAAAATTGATTCAATACAATTTAGTTTTTATATTGATGTTTTTACGCGTTCGGTTGAGTTATTCTAGAGGTTTAAGTACTGTTAGTAGCTCGCCTGTGTATTTTCTGGCATTTCTTTTTCCATTAGGTAGCGGTATATTTAAATCAATCATGGAATAGGGTAGCGTGCCGGCTCTCAGAAATCCTTTTTTAATCTTGAGGACCACATAGGATAATCGTTGTTCGTACCACTTGAGATTACAGTCTTTTTCTTCTCAAAAGAGAATTACACACTATGAATTTTCTTAGGCGTCCGTCTGTCACAAAATCTTTCTCACCAAAGTTGCAGTCTGGAAATTATGTAAAAGTCTTACGCTTCTGACCATTGCACTAAATTGCCCGACGATCGAAATTTTTCCTTTTGCGTCGGAACCAAAATTTGTCCCATCTTTTACCCACCAAAGTTGCAATCTGTTTTCATTGCGTGTGTTTTCTTGCGGGGAATTAAACCTTTAGTTTTCATCCATAGTAATGATGTTTGTCTTGTTGTTAACAGTATTTCTTGAATTTTCCCCATTGTTAATTCGGGTGAGTGTAAATAAAGAATGGTGCGCAATACATTAGAAGTAACTCGGCCGATGTTTTCTCTGAAGAATATTCTCACTTAAATAATGATTTTGAGACGGAGTAATAGAAAGTTTATTTTGAATATTTTTCGTTCATTTTTTAAAAACAATATGCACAAAGGCAAGAAAATAAAAAAAATATACGTACCTTTACAAAACGTGCTGTGATAAAGCAGCCGTTAATTTTATTTAGTTAAATTTCAGTCCATTCGCGGTTTTTTTTCACTTCCCCTCGTACCATGTTTTGACGTGTTACTTCATAGATTCATAAAAATTGCATCTACATAAATGACCACAAGATAATTAGTGTCACCATCAGAAAGAGCATTGCATAATTATTTCCAGCCATATCTTAGCGGGTATGCTGTGTGTCTATATAGAATACTGATTTCAATGTGTGAATATATAGGCAATTTTAAGAGCAGTTTTTTACTTTTCTGTTTGTCTTGTGGCTATCATTACAACAGTCTTACCCTACCTAACTATAAGGTCTTATGTTATGTGTCTCGCTTCTTATTCCGTGACAGACGTCTCAATAATTTTCGTATTCTCTTTGTGTCCCCATCTCTGTATATCAGATGATAAATCCTTTCTTTGAGAGTTTATGATATTCTCATTTTATTATTATTCTCGAGGTTCTTTTTCCTTGCAAACGTCTTTTCCTCCTTGTCTCTCCATAGCTGTCTGAAGAAGCCTTCGTCGGTACAATAAATAGATATGCAAGCGGGCGAGTTTGCGAAGCTCAGGGACCAACATTATTGTTAAATTTTTGCGTTGTATTGTAATGATATATTGTTTTATTAGTTTTTTGTAGTTCCCGTAGGATCTTAGCACCTATCAGATTTTTTACATTCATTTCTACCTTGAGATTTATTGCAGTAGCTTTTGAGCTTTATCTGTGCTGTTAAAACTTCTTGATTCCAGCAGGAAGTTTGGCGTTCCACAAAGCCGACACATTAAGATAAACTTCTTGAATCCAATAGGAAGTGTGGTGTTCCACAAAGCCGACACATATAACACAAACTTCTTGAATCCAGAAAGGAGTGTGTCGTTCAACAAAGCCGACACATTAACACAAACTTGCTGAATCCAGCAGGAAGTGTTGTGTTCCGCAAAGCCGACATATTAACACAAACTTCTTGAATCCAATAGGAAGTGTGGTGTTCCTGTAGCGAAATCTGTGAGATAATCGCTAAATTCAGTAAGATTTTACTCCTATGAAAATAAATAAACCCGCCCGTGTGTGTTTGCCTATCGTCTTCTTCTACGCCAGTAGAGCGCTGAATTTTGTACAGTGGTAATGCTTAGAAAATTATCTCGCCGTCAAATCTTACACGCTTTCCTAGTTCGTCCTTGAGAATTAAAAATAGCATTTTTGCAAGGTCAAGGAGTATTTGTTCCAAGACCGAGAGAGAGAAGAAGGGAGGTGGACGAAGAAGCGACAGAAGAAATGCTACCATTGTCACGCGTTTAAGTTTTGAAACGCCAAATTGTAACGAGCGCGCGACAGTATTGGCTTTAGCACATTTGAAAAACAAGACGCAAAGCCACATGCCTCGTACTATATTCTCGCAGTTGAAATGTATAAACACGCAGACAGCTCTCATTTCCTGCCTAGTAGTGTATTTCTGACGTAACCCAAACAAGTTGTTTTATTTTGAATAAAAATGATAGAGAAGGGGGGAAAGATGGCCGACTTATGGAAAAGTATATAATTGACGACTAACAGTGACGAATATGAAAATCCAAACGACAATGAATATAGCCATAAAAATCACATATAAGGATAGCTTAGAGTCTCCTGAGCAATAATATGTTTTAATATACATAGTAGTCCAATTATTAACCAAGATATTGAAATAATACTATATATCTACGAACTGTTGTTTTTGCTCATTCTATTTATAACATTATTTGGGGACGCAAGTTTAAAAAGGAGGCACTAGAGTGATTCAAATTCGATTGGTTAGTATAGGAGTATAGGAAGGAGGGTATTGGTTGGCCCAAAAAGCTAAATAAATTTTGCAGACTCACTCCTAGTATGTTTGGAGTTTTGTTTTTTTCAAATTTGAATTGAATAGCTATACCCTCGCTGTGATTGGGCCAGTCTAGTGATATTGGCAAAAAGCTTCCAAGGCTTGTCGCCATTTGATACAAAATTGTTAGTATGTGTCATGAAATATTCTAATCCACATATATAAATTATTAGGTAAATATGAAGCCTAACAAATAAAATTAATAAAGAGAAGAGCAATGGTAAAATAACAGTGCTGTCACAGAGAATGTACTCGAAATCCCCTTGTTTTCTGCTTCGTCTGCAAATTGTAACGCTTTCACGTTGATATAAAAGCTTACTGTATTATTACCCGCCTTCTTCAATGAAACGTGTGCTGCATTTCTAAGAAAAACATTGAGACGTACTGCGTAATGACCTAAATTAATCCTAACATTAATTATATTACGTTACCAAAACGAACGAACAGATGGACAAAAGGATAGCGAGAGGGAGGGCTGAAAATCAGGAACGCATGCAACACGCGACGCGCGATATACAAATGCTGGCATCACGCGTGTAAGTCTACAAGCACTAACTTTTTCAGACGGACAGTGATAAAATACACTACCCTTTCCCAGAGTTAGGTTTATAAATCATAACAAACTCTTATTAGAAAAGACAACATTAGATGGGTTTACGTTTGAACACATAACAGTACCCAGACAGCACATCTTCGAAACAGGAGGTAGAAGAAATTGCATATTTTGAACGCAGCCACGTAGCTCCTTTAAATTAGTATTTTTGGGTTCCTTAGGGCTTGCTGACAAATAATATGTAAAACGTTACGCAAATAGTCCAGGAATTAATAAATTATACACAAAATAAAATATTGGGGGTGCCTGACAGCATAAAATCATTTCTGCTCATAAGATTTTTTTTTAACGTGTTTGAAAAAAATTTACGTTACAGAAATAGCCTACCATGTAAACTTCAAATTGATTGGAGCGCAACAAATGAAAGCCTAACCACGATTGGTCGGGCTATAAATACTATCTTGGTTGTTAGGGGAGACGGGAAAAGATAACATTTTTTCAAACACTTGTCGAAACGTGGCTCATTGGCCAGTCTCGCTGATATACACACTTGGGAGCGTTAGTTCGAAACCACTTGTTTAAATACACTTGATAAAGCATCAGTGCGTTGAAGCCAGCTTATATTTGGCTCAATAAAAGCCTGGAAGATAAGCAGATGGAGATTTGTGCCAGTTTGTGCCAGAATTCATTGCTAATCAACGTATCTGTGTTATTCGTATGAATTGTGGTAAGCTTGAACCATTCAATATCTTTTAATGAAAATTGAATGTGAATTGTTGATTTATGCCTGTATATATATGTGTAGTTCAGTGGCCAACGTGAGGTAAAGCCTAAAATGCTCCAGCCTGAACAGAGGGTGTCGGAGAGAAGTAAAACGGCATGGAATGGCCAAACAGTACACTGACACCTGGATGATTGACTAGAAAGAAATAATGCTGGAAGTGCAGAGGCGTAGTAACCATTAAGAAGGGTAATACTGGAATAAAGTATTTCAAATGAAGCTGACTGTTGGCCTAACGCTCTGAACGCAATGTTTGTGATGTATTGTGATCAGTGTAAAAAGAAAATATAAATTAGTTATGAAGTAGAAGGTACATCCTTCTTGATTTCAGGGACAGTGGTCTTGATGGTACTGAGCAGCATCTGGTCAGAGATTTGCTGAATCCAGAGTCGGACAGCATACTCCTTGGTCTTTTTAGCTATCAGTGAGGTGTCTCCTGAGCCCAGAGGAGAATTCGAGCAGAGGAGTCCTTTCCTGCCGCCATCACTCAAGATAAGCAGAGTTGGCCAGCTGAGCTCAACATTATGTCCCCTCATCTTGAACTGACTTTTTAAAATTAACATTAAGAGGGGAATTTACTTGTCTTAAAATCAGGAACTGTGAACATCTCCAATACTGGTCCCTAAAGACAAACTATTGAAGTCATGATGACAAATACCAACAGAGCTTGAACAAAACAAAACCAGTATTACCTCATTTTACCACTACACAACTGACACACATAGAACATTTGTAATAATATATGTCACTACAATATTCATATTAAATACATTCTGTACATAACTTGTAATTTAAATTGATTGTGATTCCTGGTTCCCTTGTAGTTGAATCAGGACACATATTCATTCATGCCAGTAATGAATACATATTGTTATTTGAAAGTTATCAGTGCCTCCTTTAAGATATTCTCATAGAGTGTTATATGTATGTGAGTGTCACAGTGTTGTCAAGTGTAGTGGATTAAATTAAATTGTTTATCTGTCTGTTGTTGTGACTTACACTTCACCATACTCATACCCTAGACACATAACGTAGCATCACACTATTCCAGAATAATTCTGACTGAGATATATAGATATGTGGTAGCAAGTAAGGTTATCTATAATACACTACTCTTAATAGATATAGATACCTTCACAGCTGATCTCAGTCAGTACACTAAGTTCCCTATAAGTATTTATAACATCCCACTTCACCACAGTATGCAAGCTGCGTTGAGAACAGCAGTGCTAAGAGTGAAATAAAAAACCTTGGCAGTCTGGACGAGGGCAAAGCTGAACTTTTATATTAATGCTAATGCCAGTCAACGTATGTTTGTGATATTTCCATTGAATTGTGGTAAGAACGAATTTATTAACCTTGTTATTACAAAAATTTGATGTATGAGATACTGCTTTATTGGGAATGTTTTGCGACTAAGTACATAGGTCCCGTAGCAGACTTATGCAGGGCCTGTGGTGTTGCTCACACGCAGTAGAACTGACATGAGTTGTATAACTTCAAAATTATTTCCACAGTTACCAGTGGGAAGGCTAACCCACATTATCCTATGGGAGAGGATCATTGTTGAAGTGTCAGAGGCGTTGTAGCTATTAGGGAGAAGAATAGGAGCACTGGTATGAGATGTAATCTCAGAGGAAAATGGTTGAAATGGGTTGGTCAGAGGGATCTGACCCTTTTCTTTTATTGAATTATACCATGTATTACTTGTGGAATGATATTGTAGATTTGTTATAAAGAATCATAACCTTGTTTCAGGGTTTTTGTTCTGGTACTAAGCTAGTGCCAGAACCCTGGTGTATTTATCTTCGTGAGAGAAATTGAAATTTTTGCTGGTACACGCTGTCTACCACACTACACCAGGGACTGTGTCAGATTGGTCATTCGGTTGAAATTTTTGCTGGTACACGCTGTCTACCACGAATCAACCCATGAAATATAGGAGATTGTCAGCATCATAACTACTACCAACAGAAAGATAAGTGCCCTTGTGTCGGCACTAAGAGTTCATCCACCTGTATTAAAACATAATACATAAAATAATTGACTGTTGAATAAACATTCCACAAGAGATAGAGAAAAGAGAGGGTATGATGAAAATACCCCAACCCACCATTAATTACCAGTGTTAACTTAGTCTATAGTAATACCTAAATATAATTAGATTGTAATATT
Source organism: Oreohelix idahoensis (assembly GCA_024509875.1). Lineage (NCBI taxonomy): Eukaryota > Metazoa > Mollusca > Gastropoda > Stylommatophora > Oreohelicidae > Oreohelix > Oreohelix idahoensis. Next base: position 258,943 of record JAMPIV010020053.1, on the reverse strand, counting down.
GCTTTATATGGACAGAAGATCCATTGTGGTATTTAATTTTATGTAAATAAAACCATAATTTTCATTTTGTTGTTGGTCCTGACTCAGAAAATTATGAATCAGGGCAAATAAAATTGTAATATAGCCTATTACATAATATTCATCCACAGACTTCTATAAGATATATCCTAGAGTGTTAGTCTGTTTGTGGTTGTAGTATTGACTCATTCCTATTTATGTGATAGAATTAAAGTGTATTTGTATTGTTTGACTTACACTGCAATATATCTTCATTACCCTAGACACTTAGACGTAGTCATATAACTAATAAGTAAAAATATAGCGCCCAGTGAGATCATAGGGTGGTAGCAGCTAGGTTCCCTGAATATACTTAACCATCAACTACTAAACTCAGGGCCTACACAGCTGACCTCACTTGGTAAACAAATAATATTAAATAATAACATCTATAACACCAAATCCACCACATATATTGGTAGGCTTGTCCGGGATTTGAACTTCTCCTAGTACCATTTATATTGGGTAGCTCGCTCCCGGGATTTTAAACTTCTACTAATACATAGATAGGAATCTCACATAATAAAATTAAACGTATTCTTTTGCGGAAATTAAATAGTGGATGAACTGTCAGTGCTTATAGTTGTTGTTTAGTCTGAGTTGATAAGTTACCTTAGTATATTGTTAACTTTGCTTGATATAATATGGCTGACTTGGCAAAGTTCAGATCTGCTGCTTTGCAGACTGCCAGAGAGATGGGTATGGATGAGCCAGAACTGGTCCTGTATGTAACCTCAGAGTGTGACAAATTTATTGATAGGGAAGATATGAAGTTAGCAGCAGAAAGGAAATTAGAGTTAGATAGAGCAGCTGAAGAAAGAAAATTAGAATCAGAGAAAGAAATCAAAAGGTTACAAATTGAGGCTGACAAGGAGGCTTGGGCCTTAGAGGTTGATAGAGAGGCTGAGATTAAACTGCTTCAATTTGAAGAAAAGAAAATGGAGGCTGAGGTTGAGGCTAAGAGATTAGAGGCTGAAGAGAAACGACAGCAGAGGGAAGCAGAGGAAAGAAGACTGGCTGCTGAAAGGGGAGCAGAAGATACAAGATTACAGAGGGAGCACGAGTTGCGACTAAGGGAGTTAGAGTTGCAAGGCCATGCTCCTGAAAATGGTCACAGCCCCTCTACCTCTGATGCTACTGCTAGTCAGGGGCCTCAAACTCAGCCATGGGGTTCCATTTAGATTATTTTGTTGAGAGAGATGATGATATTGAATCGAATCATATTTAAGCAGGTATGAGGTATTAGCTACAACTTATGGGCTAGAAAAAGAAAGATGGAGTCTGAAGTTATCCCAAGGTCTTAGGGGAACAGCTTATGAAGTTTTTTTTCAAAAATGAGCAGGGATGACCAGGACAATTATGACATGTTAAAGCAGGCTCTGTTGTTAAGATACGAGAAGAATGGTGATTTCTTTCGTAAGCAGTTTAAAAATGCCAAGCTTTTGTTTGGGGAGACATACCACCAATTCTCTGCCAGATTGGAAACCTATTTGGAGAAATGGACTGCTCTGGGGAAGACCCAAGATCTGAAAGAGATGATCATGATAGAGCAATTAAGAGAGTCCATGGCTCCTGACCTGAGAAAGTTTCTCATGGAACAAGGTGCAGAGAAGTTGGGCGAGGTACTTAATGTCGCTGAGAGGTATCAGGCGGCCTAGGCAGAGGTAGCTGGCGCTAGAAAGAAACCTATAGAACAAAATAAGGCCCCTCATAACCAAAATAAGTTTGACCATAGAGATCAAGGTAACAAAGGTAAACCCAACTTTGATAGGCCAAGAGTCGATTATCGCGAAAAAAAACCACAGTTCAATGACCGAAAATATGATGAAAGAAAACCTTTCAATCAAGGAAAGATATGGTGTAAGTGGTGTAAGAGGAACACTCATGACACCACTGTTTGTAAAAGGAAACCTTCTAACTTCGCTGCTATGAAAACGGGGAACAAGGGATTAAAGGACAAGCCCGCTGGACAGCAGTAACCTTATCACCCCCCAGTTTGTGAGGATGTTGTTTGTAATGGGGTCACCACTAGGTGCCTGTATGATACAGGTTTAGATTTTGATTCAGTCGTGAGTTCTCACCTAGTGAACCCAGATCAGTATACCACAGAAACAGTGGAGATACAAGGGGCGACTAAGGATGTAGCATCCATGACACTTCCCATTGCAAGGATAACTGTGAAAACTCGCTATGTGGAAGGAGTAATCAAAGCAGCAGTGATTAACGAACCCATCTACCCTCTGATATTGGGGTGTCGTTATGTCTTCTTGGGGACTCCCAAGAGACATGTGATTATGGCCACAGTGCAGACCAGGTCACAGTCGAAGAAGGAAGAAGATGAATCTATAAATACTCATCCAGAGGAGATGAGGAAGGCACAGGCTGAGGATAGGTCACTGAAGCCGTGTTTTAAGAAACTCCCAAAATGCCATACCCCTCCTAATAAAGGAGAATTTTATATGAAGAATAAATTGTTATATAGGAAGGCCGGAACTGGTTCAAATGGTCACGGACAACTGGTACTTCCCAAGATGTTTTGGGCAGACGTAATAAGGAGTTTACATGTTGGAAAAGATGGGGACCACGAGAAAGTAGGTACCATCTGCCAAAAGAATCTCAAAAATATTATTGGCCAGACGTAAAGATAGTTATTGAGAATTTTGTAGAGGCCTGCGGCATATTTCATGAGGGAACACCCACAAGTGGGGAAAATAATAAGCAGGACCTAGAAACGCCACGGGGCAAACTTAGGCCTGAAAATAACAATAATTATAATAAAGTAGACACAGTGGAATGGGAACCCCCTTTTCACACACAGTCTTCACTTGAATGTGTTAGAATGGCAACTCTGCGTCCAGTACAAAGAGTGATTTTACCCCAGAATAAGCCGACAATCCCTCGGTCGGAATTATGTGAACTGGGTGAAAATAAAAGAGAGCGAAGTTCTCTCAATTTGAATTTGAACCTGAGGTGAGACAACCCCAGGAAAAGAATTGGTAGTGGAAGGTTCTTATGTGATGACAAAAGGAAGAAAAGTCACCACCACCACACTTCCAATTACATAAAAGTTGCCGGTGCCATGAAAAATATGTAGGCAACCCTGTTATTTGGGAGGCCAATAAAAGGTCCATTGAAAGCCTTGTTAAGGACGTGGACCGATGAGAAGGCAGAAGAGACTGTTACCTCATCCTATCAATATGTGAACGAACTGACCACTCGTTTAAAAACTAGCTGGAAACTGGCAAATGATAATTTGAGACAAGCCAGGAAGAAGCATGCTGCTTATTATAATAAGAAAGCGAAGGATAGGGAGCTTGCTGTAGGGGAGAAGGTGCTTCTTCTACTACCCGGCAGCAGCAATAAACTTCAAATCGGATGGCAAGGTCCATATACAGTTTTGGAAAAGGTATCCAGAACAAATTATAAGATAGACAAGAAGGGAAAGGAAAAAGTCTATCATGTGAACCTTCTAAAGAAATATCTGGACAGGCAAATCCAGGAAGGAACACACTTAATGGCCGTGTCTATCGCAACCGAAAGGAAAAATGAACCTCTCACCTCATTCGAATATCCACTGAAACCCAGTGAAACGTTTGCACATTGAAGATCAGTAATCGCCCGACAAAAGGACAGAGGGAGACGATTCAAAAGGTCCTGGAGAAACATACAGGCGTGTTAACGGATAAGCCGGAGCACACAAATTTGTTTGAACATGATATGAAACTACTAGACCCAACACCCATGAGACCCTATTCTATTCCTTTCGCTAAGGAAAAAAGCTTTGAAAGAGGAGATAGATTATTTGTTACAAGAAGGGATTATTTCTCACAGTGAATCTCCAAATAGCTCTAGTGTGGTTTTGTTGCGGAAACCATCTGGGGAACATAGACTGTGCATAGATTACAGGAAACTGAATGCTGTCACAGAAGGTCAGGTGGATCCATTACCTGATACAAATCAACTATTTGCCAGGCTGAACCGGGCAAAATATGTTTCTAAGGTTGATCTTAGCAAAGGCTATTATCAAATTCCAGTAAAGCCTGAGGTTCGACCTTATTTAGCCTTTAGCACATCGGAAGGCCATTATGAGTTCAACATGTTGCCGTCTGGGTTGAAAAATGCCCCGAGTGTGTTTTCTAGGATGATGCGAAAATTGTTGGATCCCCTAAAAAATCCATGCATCTCGAATTTCATGGATGATTTCCTCATCGCAACTGAAACATTTGAGGAACACGTTAACTCTTTGAATATGCTGTTTGATAGACTCAGAGAGGCTAACTTGACCGCTAGACCAACCAAATGTTGTATTGGATGTAAAGAGTTGGAATTCTTGGGACATACGGTACATCAGGGTAGCATGACCCTGACCCCAAGAACCTGGAGAAAGTGCAGAGAGCACCGAGGCCACAAACAAAGAAAGATGTGCGATCTTTTGTGTCGTTGTGTGGTTTTTACCAAAAGTACATTAAACATTTTAACTCTATATGTGCTCCTCTGACGGATTTAACTAGTAAGGGACAACCTGATACAATTAATTGGTCAGCACAGTGTGAATTGGCATACCAGGAGTTAAAGGAAAAACTCACAAGCAGGCCGGTATTGAAATTGTTATGACTTGAATCAAGAATTTGTCGTGAGAAGTGACGCAAGCAATGTGGGCCTAGGGGCTACATTGTTGCAAAGGTCCTCTTCACAAGAGGGGGAATTGAACCCAGTCGCTTATGCAAGCCGCAAGTTGAACAAAGCAGAAAAAAACTATTCAACAAGTGAAAAGGAATGTCTAGCTTTAATCTGGGCTATAAAAAGATTCCAGGTCTATCTGTATGGTAGAACCTTCGTGGTCCAAACAGATCATCAGCCGCTCGTATTTTTGTCACAGGCAAAGCATGAAAATGCTAGGTTATTAAGATGGTCGTTGCTCTTACAGCCTTTTTTATTTACGATTGAATATATTCCCGGTTCTCAGAATGTGGGTGCCGACTTTTTGAGTAGACATCCTTATGATGAAAATCAGAAAAACGCGTAGGATTTCATTTGCGCTAAGTTATCTCACAGATTATAGACTGCAATGAATGCATGTTTTTGGAGGGGAGGTGTGAGGCGAAATCTGTGAGATAATCGCTAAATTCAGTAAGATTTTACTCCTATGAAAATAAATAAACTCGCCCGTGTGTGTTTGCCTATCGTCTTCTTCTACGCCAGTAGAGCGCTGAATTTTGAACAGTGGTAATGCTTAGAAAATGATCTTGCCGTCAAATCTTACACGCTTTCCTAGTTCGTCCTTGAGAATTAAAAAAATTTTTTTTAAGGGTCAAGGAGTATTTGTTTCAAGACCGAAAGAGAGAAGAAGGGAGGTGGATGAAGGAGCGACAGAAGAAATGCTACCATTGTCACGCGTCTGGGTTTTAAAACGCCAAATTGTAACGAGCGCGCGACAGTATTGGCTTTAGCAGATTTGAAAAACAAGACGCAAAGCCACATGCCTCGTACTATATTCTCGCAGTTGAAATGTATAAACACGCAGACAGCTCTCATTTCCTGCCTAGTAGTTGTCACGTAGGGTTTATATTCATTTAATTTCCTACATCTTCTTCCTATTCTTTCACCCGATTTCTCTCTTTTATTATCTCTGTATTTCCTTTTTCCTGTATATTTTTCATCCATTCGTGTTGCGAATATTATTTTCATATAATTCGCAAACTTTACCTGTTTTCCTTTCTCTAAAACTGAGAATCGCACCTGGGTGGTATTGCGTACATGTCAGTCGCGCTGGTCGGACGATAGGCGTGAATTTACAGCATTCGCTAGACATTCGTCTGAGGGTCTCTGGCCTGGGGCGTGAAAATTCACCCGAGGGACATGGAAAGTAGACAGAGAGTCTGCATTTCAGTAAACGCATGAGGTTTTTCGTCAGGAAAAACCCGGCTTAGCGTGAAAATCCACTCCGCACTGCAGACGGTGGTCTGAGATTTGCTGTTACGTCACGCGATAAGCGGACGAAGGTGTTATACGGACAGGGGAGACTATTTCGCTTGGCGAAATAAGATTAGGATCCTGTGTCCGATTTTAAAGATATTGGCCAAGTTTGAAACTTTAATTTCATTCTCGCTCATAGACTCACAGTAGATAGGTTGCTCGTAAACAGAATAGCTGTTAGCGAAGATCTCAGTTTGTTTCGGCAATTTGTCGAACTTCTAGACTTCCAGAAATATTTCAGCATTTTATTCTTAAGTTGTGCGACTACCTGTAATTCTGTGGTTGAGGTAATTAATATGATAGATATATAGATTTTGTGAGTGTTAAAGTGTTTAATCGCTTAATTCATTTTAATCTATTTCTTTAGCGCAGAAGAGAAATAAAGTGGTAGGCTATTATATTTTCTAGGGAAGCATTCAGTGGAAAGCAGACTAAAAATTAAAATTTCTAGCTTATAACGGCAATTGTAGCTATTTATGAATTTAATTTAACTGCTAATACTCAGTCGAGTGTATTTTTCTAAACTAACGTATAAACTCTAGAATCGAGCCTCATGAATGGTGACGGAATACGCACGTGTTCCTAATTCATGAGAATTGCTGATTTTTAAATATAACTTACGTCACGGGAAGTTTAAATGATAAGCAAAGCTCTCTGCTTGCAAGTTTAAATGTAAGTTATAACCAGTACAGATTCTGTTTATTATATTATATGTGTTATTTTTCCTCCACACAGTGAAAGTTTTGGGGTGACCCTAACTTTACCAGCACCTAGTAGTAGTTTCCATACTTGTGAAGAAATAGACAGTCCTTATTTTGAACCACGTGGGTTTCTTAAGTACCACTGGTCTAACAGTGCATATGCAACCCGAGTTAGCCAGAAATACCATATCCCAATAACGGGTTTTTCAAAGACTGTAATGATAAATACTGGACCTTGGAGCCAGATCTTAATTTCTTCTAGAAAAACTCTACGTAATCTTTCTGCCTGGTGGCGCGAAATACTTCAAGTATTAACTAACATTTCCCGACTATATATATATATTTTTTGTGGACAAATCTGTGGTGTGACTAAAGTGAATCCTATACTGAGGGAAGGCACCGACCTGACATTCATCATTTCTAGAAACCTACGCTATTGACACTGTGCTCTGCTAACTCCCGCGCCTGGAATAATTTTAGGTGACTTAATCAGACATTTGAACAAATTTGCACACCCAAGTAGTCGTTCCCGGAGACTCCAAGTTAAATACGTCTTTTGGAACTGGGGACTTCTTGGCAGAAGACTGCATTTTTTGAGTCTGTGTGAAGATCTAAAATCAGTGTGTTCCAAGAGGCAGCGAGCAAAGTCGTGAGTACATGTATGAGAGGCCATGGCGGAATGAATGAGTGTACGCTGGTTTGAGTGATATTTTTCACTATTATATCTTTGACACCCTGTTGCTGTCCTAATTTTTTTTTCAAATCTGCAAAATTTGTTGCTAAGGCTAGAGTTCTTGTGTTTTTGTCTTAGGTTAAATCATATTTTTTTTTTTTCAAACTCTGTGCATATAATTACGAGATAAAACAAAGAAAAACTCTTAGACTCAAACCCTATGTATCTGTGACTCGGGCGCCATCATCTGTTCTCTTAACGGGGCCGGGCTAAACCTAGAGTTAACACTATAACGGGGCTATCATCCTTGCAACATTTCCTTGAATTTTTATGACTATGTGTATATGTATTTTCCTTGATGTACTTTCTTTGATGTTGTGAGCCGATTTTTCCTGATATTAAAATCGCTCTTGAACTTAATAATCGTGTTTGGTCAGCTCGTTCTAGATATATATGTATCATTGTTATAGTTTTCCCACGTCTGTGTGTTTACCTGTCGTCACGTGTATGTGCGTGCCTGTGAGTGATAGAAATATACGTAATATGTATATTGGTGTAGTCTGTCTGACGCTGTAACAACTGTTGTAGAAGATAGGTGAGAGAGAGAAGAATTCTTTTCGCTTTCAGAGACAGCCACTATATCAAAATCTATCATCTCACGTGTGTGGAAATTCTATTACCTTTCACTAACTCTCACTGAGTCTATCACCTATTCAAACCTATTCAGAAGGGACCAAACCTAGTCTTAATTCTCCTATCGAAAATCTACGACAGTAGTGTATTTCTGACGTAACCCAAACAAGTTGTTTTATTTTGAATAAAAATGATAGAGAAGGGGGGAAAGATGGCCGACTTATGGAAAAGTATATAATTGACGACTAACAGTGACGAATATGAAAATCCAAACGACAATGAATATAGCCATAAAAATCATATATAAGGATAGCTTAGATTCTCCTGAGCAATAATATGTTTTAATATACATAGTAGTCCAATTATTAACCAAGATATTAAAATAATACTATATATCTACGAACGGTAAGACTGTTGTTTTTGCTCATTCTATTTATAACATTATTTGGGGACGCAAGTTTAAAAAGGAGGCATTAGAGTGATTCAAATCCGATTGGTTAGTATAGGAGTATAGGAAGGAGGGTATTGGTTGGCCCAATAAGCTAAATAAATTTTGCAGACTCACTCCTAGTATGTTTGGAGTTTTGTTTTTTTCAAATTTGAATTGAATAGGTAGACCCTCGCTGTGATTGGGCCAGTCTAGTGATATTGGCAAAAAAGCTTCCAAGGCTTGTCGCCATTTGATACAAAATTGTTAGTATGCAAGCTGCGTTGAGAACAGCAGTACAAAGAGTGAAATAAAAAACCTTGGCAGTCTGGACGAGGGCAAAGCTGAACTTTTATATTAATGCTAATGCCAGTCAACTTATGTTTGTGATATTTCCATTGAATTGTGGTAAGAACGAATTTATTAACCTTGTTATTACAAAAATTTGGTGTATGAGATACTGCTTTATTGGGAATGTTTTGCGACTAAGTACATAGGTCCCCTAGCAGACTTATGCAGGGCCTGTGGTGTTGCTCACACGCAGTAGAACTGACATGAGTTGTATAACTTCAAAATTATTTCCACAGTTACCAGTGGGAAGGCTAACCCACATTATCCTATGGGAGAGGATCATTGTTGAAGTGTTAGAGGCGTTGTAGCCATTAGGGAGAAGAATAGGAGCACTGGTAGGAGATGTTATCTCAGAGGAAAATGGTTGAAATGGGTTGGTCAGGGGGATCTGACCCTTTTCTTTTATTGAATTATATCATGTATTACTTGTGGAATGATATTGTAGATTTGTTATAAAGAATCATAACCTTGTTTCAGGGTTTTTGTTCTGGTACTAAGCTAGTGCCAGAACACTGGTGTATCTTTGTGAGAGAAATTGAAATTTTTGCTGGTACACGCTGTCTACCACACTACACCAGGGACTGTGTCAGATTGGTCATTCGGTTGAAATTTTTGCTGGTACACGCTGTCTACCACGAATCAACCCATGAAATATAGGAGATTGTCAGCATCATAACTACTACCAACAGAAAGATAAGTGCCCTTGTGTCGGCACTAAGAGTTCATCCACTTGTATTAAAACATAATACATAAAATAATTGACTGTTGAATAAACATTCCACAAGAAATAGAGAAAAGAGAGGGTATGATGAAAATACCCCAACCCACCATTAATTACCAGTGTTAACTTAGTCTATAGTAATACCTAAATATAATTAGATTGTAATATTGCTTTATGTGGACAGAAGATCCATTGTGGTATTTAATTTTATGTAAATAAAACCATAATTTTCATTTTGTTGTTGGTCCTGACTCAGAAAATTATGAATCAGGGCAAATAAAATTGTAATATAGCCTATTACATAATATTCATCCACAGACTTCTATAAGATATATCCTAGAGTGTTAGTCTGTTTGTGGTTGTAGTATTGACTCAGTCCTATTTATGTGATAGAATTAAAGTGTATTTGTATTGTTTGACTTACACTGCAATATATCTTCATTACCCTAGACACTTAGACGTAGTCACATAACTAATAAGTAAAAATATAGCGCCCAGTGAGATCATAGGGTGGTAGCAGCTAGGTTCCCTGAATATACTTAACCATCAACTACTAAACTCAGGGGCCTACACAGCTGACCTCACTTGGTAAACAAATAATATTAAATAATAACATCTATAACACCAAATCCACCACAGTTCCACAAAGCCGACACATTAACACAAACGTCTTGAATCCAACAGGAAATGTAGCGTTCCACAAAGCCGACACATTACCACAAATGTCCCTATGTCGTAGTGTCTCATTCTGTCTTTTAAAAAATATCTACATTTTTCTAACACGTAAAATTATTCAAATTTGCTGCTTTAGACAGTGGTTATAGTTGACATAGGTAGCTGTAACGACTGGGGTTCTTGTTGTTTGTTTGTGGTGGGTTTGGTAATATGAGTACATCGTGCTGACAACGCGAATGCATAAGGGCGTTGTCATCACAGGACATAAAACTGGCAGAAGAACATAAGTCGTCTGGTGATGGGTCCACGATACACGTCGTATAATATTTATTTAGTTCTTCACAAAAATTCAAGCAATGGCAAAACAATGGAGAATCTTGAACATCTGTCTCCTCAAACAAAAGTGCATGGTCAGTCCATAAGCATATAAGCATTCATAGTGGCATACCATCAAAATATGGTCTCATCTATTCAGTACTAATAGGTGCGTGTCAACCATCGACACCCAAGTAATGTGGACCGAAAACGTGAATGTATATTTCTTCAATAAATACTTGTTTATAAGGTGCGGAACTTCTTCATAAGTTCGGGACCATCTTAACGATCGTTGAAAAACAAGTGGCGGCCTTCGAAAAATATTAATGCTACATACAAGTACAGTGATCTTCCCTACCAGTCATTTCTGACCAAAGGAGCGTACCTCCCAAAATAACTTTTGGTGGCACGAGGTTGGGCAATTGTAGATCAAGCTGTTGCCCGTGCAGCGAGACCCGGCCTGGACGTCAGAGGAACGGTCTAGCCGATACAGTCTGACACCAGTAGCAACCGCCTGTCACTAGTAGGATACGGAACTTGCCCTCCAATTCATCTTCCCTTTTAGTCATTTCTGACTGTATAAGGGATACAGACACCTCGAGAGCAGAGGGTCTGGGTGCCGGACATTCTGCGTCCCCGAGTCATTGCTGACCATATAAGGGGACGGAAACACCTCGAGACCCGTAGGTCTGAGGAAAATGCCGGACTGCACGAGCGCTATCTGGAAACGGGCACATCTCTCTGTCTCGATTTCTGATACTGGGAGGGCTCGAAGAAGGCACCACACACAGTCGTTGGAGACAGAAGTTCGCCAGGTAAGCATGTATTAGCTCTAGATTGGTAAGCATGTATTAGCTCTAGAATTGCCACAGTTATCCAAGTAGGATCGTGTCATCTAAGGAACCTCGACTGATTTAATGAGCCATTCGCGGTTTCACCGTGAGACAGTGTGAACTTAGACATGCATGGCTTAATACAAGTACAGTATTCCTCCACAATTCCGGGAGCTCGAAAAATACGTCTTGCTTGGACGAATGAAGTATACGAAAGGCCAAGAATATTAGCCGTTTGAATAAATTAGCGAAAACTCGTTACGTCATTGACAACCGGTGACGTATTAAATATGCAGCGTTCAATACAAGTTAAAAATCGTGCAAAAACACGAGTTACCACAAATAGACATATTTCCTCAAATAACAATGGCTATATGCCTGTGTGTGGCAACATACCATGACATATTAACTTTATTCCTTAACAGTAGCAAACGTCTGCTATCATCATCATCACCCTTCATACGCCCAAGGACCATAGGCCTTCAACAAACATGTCAAGTCTTCATGCCCTGTGCCATCAATTAAATGTTTTCCCATGTCCCCTGCATGCATGTTCTCTTCTTTACGTGTTTCTTGGTCTCACTTTACATTTCGTAGTCTGGGGATTTCAGAACAATGAAAGAATTAAAATGCTTTCATCAAATTTACTCAGCATGTGTGACTAATCAATCTTCAACATCATCTTCTCATCTCTGTTCCACAGGCACTTGTCTGTTTCGTGTCATCAGTTCCACATTAGTGATCTTATTATACCACGTAATCCTTCTATCTGTTCTACTTCCCAAGCACCTATGTATGAAAGCCTGTAACTTACTAATTACATAAAAATTTTTCTCCAAGTTGGAGGTACAGACAGTGATATCAAAATAAGAATACAAAAAGCAAGAGGAGCTTTCATTGCATTGAGAAATATATGGAGATCAAGAGAAATCAAGTCCAACACGAAAATAAGAATCTTCAACTCAAATGTGAAGTCAGTCCTATTGTATGGCTCTGAGACATGGAGAACAACAAAGACAACTACCAAAAAGCTACAGACTTTCATAAATGGGTGCTTGCGTAGAATAGAGGGATTAAAATGGTATGACAAGGTTACCAACGTGGAACTGATGACAAGAACTAGACAAGTGCCAGTAGAACAAGAGATGAGAAGAAGACGATGGCGATGGATAGGACACACACTGAGGAAACCTGTTGATAGCATTACAAGGCAGTCCTTGTTCTGGAACCCCCAGGGCAAGAGAGGCAGAGGTAGATCAAGAAGCACACGGAGAAGAGAGCTGGAAGCAGAGGTGAAAATGATGAGGAGAACCTGGAAAAAACTTGAGATGATGGCACGTGACAGGAGGACTTGGCATGTGTTTGTTGAAGGCCTATGCTCCTTTGGGAGTGGAGGGTTATGAATGAACTTACTAATTACAAAAAAAAAATGTCTCCATGCTTCAGAGGCATACTATAAGATTGACTTGACATTTGAGTTCAAGATTTTTACTTGTGAGATGATCTTGATTCATTTTGATTTCAACATATTTCTGGATGCAATGAAAACTTCTGTTCATTGTCTATCCTTTTTTAATACCAGTGTCTAACTCGCTAACTTTGTCTACATTGCTGCGAAGATATATGCAGTGTCGGCTCTTGTACGTTCTTAAACGAGGGCGGCGAAATGTGTTGGAATTAAAAAAAAAATAATTAAAAGTTAAAAGAACAGTTGACACTGGATTGCTGCGTAGTCTAAAGGAAAAAAAATGGTAAAGGATCCTGTTACACGCCTATTGAGGCATATTGAGAAGGTGGTGTTAGGCCCATAATTTCTTGACCATGGGCACACTAGGGGTGATGTGGTCAGCACGGAGCTATTTGCGGTCTAAAAATTACTATCTTAAATGGGGATCAAACCATAGACCACTGAGCTAGGAAGCCACTGCACTAACCACTGTGCTATCGAAAAGTTTTAGGTACGAAACATTTTTATGTTTACACTGATTACATTTCCACATACAAATTGCAGAAGGCAAAATAACAGGTGGATGACCGCAACTGAGGTTCAAAAATATGTGCGAGAGACATGAGGGCACTGGACATAAATCCAGCAACCTAGGAGGATAAAGCAACCGATCGCACCAAATGGCGATGCTCTCTACGGCGCCACCTCAGACTGGGGGGAAAAGAAGCTCTCACAGCAAATAGAACAGAGGAGATAAATATTAGACAAACATAAAGGTATGTTTTCAGGCACTCGTAAGAAATAAAGAAGTAGAACACTAGACAACAGAAAAACAACAGACGTGAGTGGCTTACCCAGGACTCGAACCCAGGACCCTCCGTGCGACAACCCCGCCTAGCTATGCAAGCGATCACACCTATCCTCCCTGCCATCTAGGCATCACCAAAAAATGATGCTTTGATGACGGGTCATTAGTGCGAACCGCAAGACATAACCCCGGAAATTTACCATGGGCAGTGCAGCCTATTTTACTGTTTACAGGCCTCGGGTGTCCTTTCCTTATTTGTTATAAAAGAGAGGAGAAAACGTCGAAAGGAACACCAGGAAAATAAGCAGCTGAGTACCGTCACCTCAGGGGCGCATTCCCATAATCAGTTATGATTGAATGGGCTATTATTATAATTATATTTCTTAAATATACGTTTTTCGATTGTTCCACATCTACAGTATATCATTCTTTATTTTCTTTTCTAATAGAGCGTCTATCTGTAATTCAGCATAAATTTTTTTTTAAATTTGCCGACAAAAAGATTTTGTTATGGTTATTGTTGATCAGAATCGACGTCACTGCACTCCGTGCAAACCTATAGTTCACACCTTATAAGCATCCTCTAGGTCAACTGCTACAGCCTTTCTCGTTTACCCTGGAATCCCTCGTTCACATCATTCGCAAATGTTTCGGCATTTTCCCATGTTGCTTTCGTGGGCCTATAGCTATCTAGGGATAAGCAATAAGCTCTATGCAGATTCGATCTAGGTCCATACACATGACACCATCGCCTAGCTTTTGATGTACATTTCATTTTATATATTCTTCTTCATTCGCTCTAAAAAAACGACATCTATCTCCTTTACAAAGCTGGCTTCTCTCGTCACCATACAGTTTCTCACTCAACTGGGTTTTAGAAGGCAACGCTACCACCATGCTCCTCTCATAGTGCTGACAGTTTTGGTGTACACGTTCTTCTGTTTGTTTGTTCTCCGCTCCCCTCCCTCCCCCTCCCATGAGCAGATATCTGTCTGTCCAATTTTCAGTTTGTTGAACAGAGAGTATCTGAGTCTGCAATAGCCGGTTCTCAGTCTGATAATCATCACTTGATCTCTTCTTGGTAATGTTTAGTGTGGTTCTCTATAAAGATTCGATGTTGGTCCATCCAAATGACACCATTGCCTCGCTTTTGGTGAACATTTCTATTCATATCTTAAATTCTTATATCTTTTCACTCGGTCGCTCTCTGATAAAACTCAACATGAAGACATCCGTAAAAATCCCCATTGCTTGATTACAAGTCACACTTTCTTAATTCACAACTCGTTTGATTCGTATGCCTCTACTTTGTTGGTAATTGTATCCAGAGTACGCCATCAAGACAAGTGACAGTAGATGTTGGCGATCCATTGAAGCCAACCTTTGATGTGGAGAGGCAGCTGATGATGATGATATTTAGTCGTTTCTCTTCTATCCTGGGGTATAAAGGTGTCCCATAATTTGGTTCGGTCTCTTTTCCTCTCCAGCAGTATTGATCTACATTTGTTGTGCGTACTAATTATGTGAACTATTCGATTGTCGGCATATTCTATTTTCCTACCTTCCAACAGTACTTGGTATTTTCGAGTCAATGTTTAAACTCCTTCCACTCATTTGTGTCGTGTTTGTTTACCTGAGAGTTTGATACAAATCAGACCAGATCGGCTGGCAAGAATAATCTTGTGCGAAGGTAGATACCTTTGAAGACCCACATTAGATACTCTAGGTTTGGCCATAGTTGGACCATTACTTCACAGCAAAGGGAAGGCAACCCGTGACAAGACGTTTCCCAGAGAGAGCACCGTGCTATTGATCGGCTATCTTTCTCCTGGCCTGGTTTCAGCCAAATCCTTGGTCCTTCAGAGATTGTCTGTTGTCCTACCAGCGAACTCTGGGTCTTCCTGGAGGTCTGGATCCTTGGCTCTTGGTTTCCCATATTTGTCGTGGTAGGGGGTCTCGGCCCATTCTGCAGGCATGACCACGCCATCATGTTTGTTCTACTAGGGCCTGCAGGGGCTGGGTATCGAGGCTATGACGTATCGTCTGGTTGCGGAACATATCCATTCTTGTTACTTGAACCACCTTCGTCAATTTCTCATTTCTGAGGTTTGAAGCTGGCTTCTGTTGTAGTCATTGCCTATGACTCACAACCATAAATCAATACATCTTAGTCTTCTTGCCAATTTCCCTTATTCTGAGAAATTACTGATTTTTTACATGGAAAAGTCTCCCAGCTGCTGCTATTCGGGTAGCCAACTCTTCATTGATGCCTCCTTTGCAGCTTTACAGTCTGTTGCTTCATCGAGATATTTAAACTTGCTGAATTGCTCCAGAGGCTGTTCTCCCAGCTTGATCTGATGTCTTTTCTTTTTTTTCTTGAGGTCAAGATGATACTGAGTAAATGCATACCAGTCTTGAAATAAAGAACTGTCAAAAGTTTAACTTTATGATTATTTCTTTAGAATTCATAAATTTTTTCATAACTGTTACTAAACGCTAATAACAAAAAATAAGTGTTCCTACATTGTAGTCTATAGCATCTATCCATCCACCCACCCACCCATCTATTCATCCATCCATCATTCTATTCATCCACCCATCTCCATAAATCCAAACTATCTATCTATCTATCTATCTATCTATCTATCTATCTATCTATCTATCTATCTATCTATCTATCTATCTATCTATCTATCTATCTATCTATCTATCTATCTATCTATCTATCTGTCTGTCTGTCTGTCTGTCTGTCTGTCTGTCTGTCTGTCTGTCTGTCTGTCTGTCTGTCTGTCTGTCTGTCTCTCTGTCTGTCTGTCTGTCTCTCTGTCTGTCTGTCTGTCTCTCTACCTGTCTGCCTGCCTGCATGTCTGCCTATCTGCTTGCCCATCTGTCTATCAGACTGTCGTCTATCTGTCTCTCCGTCTATCTTTGTCTGTCTGCCAGCCTGCCTGAATCCGTCTGTCCTTCCATCCATCAGTCTGTCTTCCTGGCTGTCCGTCCGTCCGTCTGTCTGTCTGCCTGCTGTTCGTCTGCCAGTCTGTTTGTAAGTCCGTCCTACCGTCCGTCTTTCTATCTCTTTGTCTGTCTGTCTGTCAGCTTGCCGGTCAGCCTGTCAGTCTATTTATCTATTCATCTATGTAATCTATGTAACGTTTCTTTTATTATACATGGATGGTTTTTCTTCATCATCTACAAGAGTCGAAAGTAATAACATAAGAACATATGTATTGGCGCGTGTTGGAAGCGTACAGCGACAAGAGGGTACTGGCCATAAATCCAACAGCCTGGGAGGATGAAGCTGCTGATCGCACCATGTGGCGATGCTCTCTACGGCACCACCTCAGATCGGGAGAAAAGAAGCTCTCACGGAGAGAGGCGAAAACGTCGAAAGGAACACTAGGAAAAAACAGCTGTGGCATGTCACCTCAGGGGCGCATTCCAATAATCAGCTATGACTGAAGGGGCTATTAATATTATGGAAACGTAAAAGAAAACGTTGATTATTATACAGGGTGTGCATAAAAGATTGTACTCTTTTCAAAAAAATTATTCTCGGCCCCGTGATGTGGTACGAGGATGCTTTCTATCACAAAAGTTAGATAATCTCTGCAAGTTTTTAAGCATACCTTACAAAGACTCAATATGTGCACCCTTCGCATGCGCACGGTGGGTATTTCAAGTGAAACTTTCGCAGTTGAGTTGCAACCGGTAAATGTTTCAAGTCTCTCCACACACTAGTCAAGTAGGTGGAAAAAAAAGAAATAGATACATTCTTTTATGGTATGCTTAAAAACTTGCAGAGATTATCTTACTTTTGTGATAGGTAGCATCCTCGTACCACATCATGAGGCCGAGAATAAATTTTTTGAAAAGGGTACAATCTTTTATGGATACCCTGTATAATGATTTCTTGCAATCACTTGTTCTCTTTTTCTTCTTCACCCGTAAAACTGAGATAATTCCATTTATATTTATGTTTACCCCAGTTTATGGTCTTAAAGTCTACTTAGGTACTTGCAATCTTTTTGTTTTAAAACACTGCAAAGCGTTGAGAAGCAGGGTAGTTAACGTTGACGTTCGTGTTTTTACAAAGAGATGAGAAGAAGACGCTGGGCCTGGAAGGATGGGACACATATTCATGAAACCTGGTCATAGCATTACAAAACGGTGCTTGTTATTTAATCCTCAACGCAAGAGAACAAACGAACGCAATTTATTTTCGAAGTGTTGAGAATTGTGCACGGAGGCTCGTCTGACACTACTCTTTCTTTCTCTCAGAGAGACAGAAGGAGACCATACGGAGAAGAGAACTGGAGACATTTAGGAAGGGGGTGAAGAAGACGTAAAAAGACCTTGAGCTGATAACACGGGACAGGAAAACTAAGCATAAGTTTGTTGCAGACTTATGCCCCCTTGTGGACCTGAAAGGTGATGATGATGATGATGATGATGCTCACGAGTGTCTTCTATTTCAAGTTGTATTATTTTTATTTGTTTTGTATGTATTTATATTAGTTCTCGCATTCCTTCTCTGTTTTTGCTTGTTTATCCCATGGCGAAGGTTTTGTGGCCGTAACGTAAGCAATGCTCTTTGTCCTAGTGACACTCGTCACTTATTTTTTTTGTTTACCCGCCTGGCGTCTTGAGGAGAAGTTACCGCGTTCAAACCCTTGGAATGTCTCGCTTGTCTAACCCATCTGTAAATAGGTACTGACTCTGCTCTTGGGTTAAAAGGAAGGCAAAGGCAGCGAGGTACGGAACTGCTCACCCCACTTCATAAAGCTGAGACCATTTATAGTTAAGTCACTAATACTTCACCCTCTCTGCGATAGCGTCTGCTTTGGAACTTTTTTGTTAAACGGAAAAACAAAAACCAAAAGAAAAACAAAACAAACATAATACAAGCAGTAGTTCTAATTTGTAAATCATCATTCTCATGATCACCATCACAGTCATCATCATCATCATAACCATCACCATTCAGCTACGCATCCGATCTCAAAATCCATTAGACGAGGGGGAAAGGGGGGGGGGGGGTATGACATCATTAGGACCACTGGTTCTGAAAAAATAAATAATTTCCATAAATTATATTCCCTCTACTGGGATTCGAACCTGATACCTTTTGAATTCGAGGCGGACATCATACCTCTTGGCCACTCCGACCCCACCACATGCATTCAACAAGCTTATACCAAGTCTTCCTATCCTGTGGCATCATCCCAAGGTCTATCGATGTCTTCCTCATCCACTTCATGTCTGTCTCCAGACGTGTTCTTTGGTCTCCAATATTAATACATTCACAAAACTTTGGTCGAGATTTGCAGGTAATCTAAATGTGCAAGTTAGAATTATGAAGAAAATGTCACAAACAGGATATGCGCGTGATAATTTATAATTAATTTGCTTTCACGTGGGAGAATAAAGTTCTTATAGCAATTAAGTTCACTAAAATAAACCTATGAATGCTGAGCTGAACCGATGTAAGCAAACAGGTTTTGCTGAGCAAAGGATACGTGTACGAATAGATTATATCCAGATGTAATGAAGGGTTAGCACGCAAGCGTTGATCGTAATGACAGCTGAACACACCTCGCTCCAACAATTTATAATTACTGGCAAAACTCACCAAAGAGATGTCTCAACCGTTTTGTACAGTGCGCGTCGATAAAATTATATCTCCGGTTTCTACACGGGAAGTAAAGATTTCCGGGTTGTCTTAGATTTACCAGTGTTTTAACAAAAAAGGATTATGTGTTGCAATACTTCGTGTTTTCTCTCATTCCTTGTCTATAATCCTTCCCTTTGTGTGTGCGTGTGTGTCTCTCTCTGTCTGTATCTTCATGGCTGTCTCGTAGAAAACTAAAACTTAGATTTACCAATGTTAAAAAAAAGAATTTAGTGCATTAACACTTCGTGTTCTCTCTCCTCCGTGTCTGTATTTCTCCCCTTTGCCTCTCTGTACCTCCTGGTCGCTCTTTTTTTAATCAGGTGCCACTCCATATCTGTCTCTCTCAATATCAAAAACAAGGTGCTTCAAAAACCACTACTACAATAGCACATGAATGCTTTTGAGCAAGACTGCTGCAACGAGACCAGCTCCAGTGGTTCCCCCATGCTCCATTAAGAGCAAATAATGGAAATGAATGAATCTCTCTTTGCCTCTCCCTCTCTCTCTGTTTCTTTGTCTCTCTCTATCTCGCTCTTCTCCTTTGTTTGCCTCTGTCTGTTTCTCTGTGTGCCACTCTTTCTATCTCCCTTATGTTCTCTTACTCTCTTTATCTCCCTCTGTCTATCTCTCTTGTAGTATACTGTACATTGGTATGATGATGTTTGCTTTGTAATCACTTTTATTTAATTTCATCTGAGCTTTATATTTTTGTCGCGTTTTAAATCTTTGACGCTCAAAATCTCTATGTTCCTCTCATTGTAGAGGGCTAAATCTTTGAGTATAGCCGCTTTTCTTTGTTCATTGTAGTCTCTCACTGACCCAGCCGATTTTATATGATAATTAAAACAGTGTAAAATAAAGTGGAAATAATTCAGTGAAAATAAGGGTTTCAAAGTACGCGAAATAATGAACTATAAACATAGACTGTGTTTCGTTTTTGAAGAGGTGTGCGTCGGATGGTGAATTGTGATGTGCATGTGAAACCAGTGTGTTTCTTCAGACAACTGGGGAAGAGAGTCATTTGTTTTTAAACGCAACTTTATTAATGGCCAACTTTCCTTCGAGATTTATATTAGGTGTTTAAAACTCATAAACATATATTTTATTCAAAGTTAAATTTCCCTCGACAAATGTGAGAACCGTTCCGAAAAATTAATATGCAGTTATGGCTTAAATTCATAAAACCATTTAAAAAAACGCGTTTAAAGGATCCTTACTTACTTACTTTGTCGTTCATCTACTACTTTGGGAAGTAGGGGTTAGCCAGAGAAAGCGCCATGTTATCCTGTCGGCTGTCTTCATTTTGGCCTGGTTCAAGTCCAGTCTACGGTCCTTCAGAGATTGTCTGATGTTTCTTTCGCAGCGGAATTTGGGTCATCCTAGAGATCTGAATCCATGGATGATGGTTTCCCATGTATGTCGTCGTGGCCGGTCTTATCCCATTCAGCTGACAAGGCCAAACTATCGCACCTGGGACTATTACACTCAGATCTGCGGGGGCTGGGGTTCGAGACTACAACATATCGTCTGTTTGCGGACATCGTCACTTCTCGTTACACGGACCACCTACCTTACAAAACTGATTTCAGAGGGTTGTGTCTGTTATAAGGATCCACTTTTATTATGTTACAAAATTTATTTAAAATAGAAAATAAATGTCCCATACATTATAATGCATAGAGCAAAAAGAGAATCACCAGCAATCATGAATCAGTAATTTGTCATTCTGTTCAGTAATTTATATTTCTATGTGTGTCAACCTCAGAAATGAGGCATCTCAGAAAGGTGGTTGAAGTAACATGAAGAGACATGGTCCGCAACCAGACGATACTTCAAGGCCTAAAAACCCAACCCCTACAGACCCAAGTAGAACAGTCCCAACTAAGATGGTTTAGCCATGTCTGCAGAATGGGAGAAGATCCGCTGCTACGGTAGGTATGGGAGGCTAAGAGCCAGGGATCCAGACCCCCAGGACGACCCAGAGTCCGCTGGGAGGACAGCATTAGACAATCTCTAAAGGACCAAGGACTAGAATGGAACCAGGTCAGGAGGAAGACAGCCGATGGGAAAGTATGGCGCTCTCTCTTCCAAACCTCTACACCTCACGGCAGAAGAGGAACCACTAAGTAAGTAAGTAAATATGTGTGTGAGCGATATGAAGAGTTATTGATCAATGATAACTGGCCATATTTTATTTCTTGATTACGATTACATATTGTAAATGTGAGTATGCTGTTTTATTAACTTTAAAATGTTGCATTATTCTTAACCGCAATGGAAAAGCTGCAACCATCTTTTCCCGCCTCACATGTTGCTTTAGTTATGCGGGTGCTTAAACATGGAATGCTTTACCCAAGTCTGTCAAAACTAAAAATTACACCACATTCAAAAGACATCTGCATTCACATGTTATGAAATCTTGTACACACATTTAATGACAATTCTGTTTCATTTAGGAGCCGCGGTTGCGCAGTGGCTAGTGCACTTGCTTCTTAGCTCTGTGGTCCATGGTTCGATCCCCAGTTGAAGTGGGATTTTTTAGACCTCAAACAGCTCCGGGGTCAACCCAGCCTCATGAATTGGGTATCAGACCAACTATGGGAAGATTAAGGCGGCCGGCGTGATGCTTGCCACATCACCCCTGGTGTGCCGATGGTCAAGAAAATATGGGCTTAGCACTATATTCCCAAAATGCCTCAATGGGCGTGTAACAGGATTCTTTACCTCTTTTTCTGTTTCAGTTATTACAACGTTTCCTTGAGCATTTACTTGTCAATGTAATATTCTCAATTTCAATTTGAACTTTAAATATGAAGCAGCTTTATTGCTTCCCCTGCCTAATTCTCAACCCTTCGAGAATAAATATCGTTGGTTCATTCCCTCTGTCTCTCTCTGCATCTTTCTATGTCTATCTATTTCACTGTCTGTCTCTCGCTGTGGGTCTCTGCCTCTCTCTGTTTCTGTGTGTATCTCTATCACTCTGTCTCATTATCTGTTTCTGCCTCTCTCTCTATGTCCGTTTGTCTATTTCTTTGTCTCTCTCTGCATTTCTCTTTGTCTCTCTCTGCATTTCTTTTTGCCTATTTGTCTCTTTCATTTTTTCTCTCTGCTTCTTTCTTTGCCTCTCTATGTATTCTGTCTCTTTCATTATGTCTCTCTGTGTCTCTCTATCTCTCCTTTTTTTTCTCTCGTTCTCCTATTCATCTCTCTGTCTTTTTCCGCCTGTCTCCACCAGTCTCTCTAAATATGCTTCTATTTCTCTTGTCCAATGTCTCTCTTTTTCTCTCTCGCTCACTTCCGTTTTGTCTCTCTCATTATCTCTCTGTCTTTCTCTATCTCTCTGTGTGTCTATGTCACTCTCATTATCTCTCTTTCTTTCTCTATCTCTCTGTGTGTCTATGTCACTCTCATTATCTCTCTTTCTTTCTCTATCTCTCTGTGTGTCTATGTCTCTCTCATTATCTCTCTTTCTTTCTCTATCTCTGTGTGTGTCTATGTCACTCTCATTATCTCTCTTTCTTTCTCTATCTCTCTGTGTGTCTATGTCACTCTCATTATCTCTCCAAATTTATCTTTCTTTCTCTACCCATGTACTCCATACATAAGCAATTATTTTACATTTAACTGTTTCCGACCAAATAAATTACAGTTTATTTTCTTCTTGTCTTCTTCCTTTTAAGTTTTTCTTCCTAGATTATCAATGTCAGTTTTTGTAAATCTCTTAAAATGTAAGTTCCTCTAACATCAAGACAAGTTTAATAACATCCACCTTTTTGATACTAGATATTTTTATCTTGAACTTAAAACTAGATTTAAGTTTATCTCAGCAATCTGCCAGACTGTTACCACAAGACTGCACCTGCGGTAAAGATTTTAATGATATGCAAAGACACGAAATTATTAGATAAACTGGTGTGAACGGTGGTTTGGTTTTGATAAAGGAAAGGAGTGTGGAAAAATGGTTTAAGAAATATAAATAAGTTTAGTTACAGATTATTTGTCATTGTTGCAGGGAGATAAGATGAGTAAAGTAAGGCTTTGTCATAAGGGAGGAAACTCCACATGTTTCGGTTGGTAGGAGAAATGTTTAATTTAGGTTAAGTAGATTTAGAATGTTATCAGTTATGGGTTAGAGAATTAGCATATGACGAATTTTTTGTAAGCGTTAAAGAAGAAGGTATGCTATTGAGGTAAAACATCCAAAGGGGGATAATGTAAGATTATGTCCCTTGCAGGTTTTAGTGAGTTGTGCTCACAAATAAAAAAGTATGCACGCACGTGAAAAGTTGAGATGTGTGAACACAGTTCAGGGAAAACGAATAATGTTAGAACGGGGATCGGGCAGTCGGGTTTGAGACGCGCTATGCGTAGGAAGAGAAAAGGGGTCTCTCCCAAGTGTTAAAGTTAGACTTGAGAAACGCGCTCAGCGTAATAGATGTGTGAGAAAACATACTCAGTCTTAGATGATTAGCAAGAATTATGCTGTGAGAAATAGAGTGTATAGAAAACGCTCAGTACATTATGTACCATAAATTTGGTGTACGGCAGTATTTTTATTGTGATAGTATTTTATTCTGAGGACATGATAGTTGTGAAAGAAAAGAAAGTGTATTTCGTTTGAGAACAAACCCAGGTACGTTGAACACTTTTATATATCAGTAACATGTGTAGCTCAGCAGACCAGGTCTGAGTAGAGAAAAATAATAGACGAAAATCTTGGCAAAGTGACAGCCCTGGCGGTAAGGCCAGTTTTCTCTTAGTGAGATATACCAAGAGACATATGAAAAGAAACCTAAAATAAACAGTCAGTACAGAAAAGAGACAAGAAGTTTCTACCTGAAGAATTAAATGACATTGTGATAGCTGAAATAAGCAAGTTGTAAGAAGAATAGAATAATGGCAGTTTTGAATATTGAATACTTGTGTTGCTGAAGAAGCTGTCGTTATGAAAGACTGCTAACCTTGTTAATAAAGTTCAACCTTTGACATCTTCACTGCTATTACTCAGGTAAATTCATTTGAATCAACAGAGAGTATGAGAAAATATTTTTGTCAGTCTGAGAGAAGGAAGTTTGTCACATTTACCTTACTATATACTATCTACTGAAAGGGCAGTGGTCCGAACCTTCTAATACGATCCAAGGCCACACTGGCATGTAGAATGATTTACAGACTATGGATGGTGGGATGGATGGATGGATGGATGGATGGATAGATAGATAGATAGATAGACGGATGGATTTATGGATAGATAGATATATGGATAGATAAGTAGATAGGTAGATAGATATATAGGAAGATAGATATATATAGATAGATAAGTAGATAGATAGATAGCTTGATAGATATATAGATAGATAAGTAGATAGATAGATAGATACAAAAGTAGATAGATAAATAGACAGATAGATAGATAAGCTAATAGATAGATAGATAGATAGATAGAAATATATATATATATATATATATATAGATAGATAGATAGATAGATAGATAGATATATATATAGATAGATAGATAGATAGATAGATACATTGGATTGGACAGATTGGACTGGCAATGACAGACTGGACAGATTTTACAGACTGGACAGATTGGACAGACTGGACAGACTGGACAGATTGGACTGACAATGACAGATTAGACTGACATTGACAGACTTGACAGATTAGACTGACAATGGCAGATTGGACTGACAATGACTGATTGGACTGACAATGACAGACTCAACAGATTGGACTGACAATGACAGACTGGACAGATTGGACTAACAATGCCATATTTGACTGGCAATGAGAGACTGCACAGATTGGACAAACTGGACATATTGGACAGACATAACAGACTGAACTGGCTATAACAGATTGGACAGACTGGACAGATTGGACTGACATGACAGATTGGACTGACAATGATAGATTGGACTGACAATGACAGATTGGACTGACAATGACAGACTGGACAGATTGGACTGACAATGACAGAGTATACTGACAATGACAAACTGGACAGATTGAACTGACAATGACAAACTGGACAGATTGAACTGACAATGACAGACTGGACAGATTGGACTGACAATGACAGATTGTACAGGCATGACAGATCGAACAGAGGATACGCAGATATAACAGACATGATAGACTGGACAGATTGGACTGACATGATAGATTGGACAAATGGAACAGTCATGACAAATTAGACATATTGGACAGGCATGACAGATAGGACAGACATGACAGATTGGACAGACATGTCAGATTGGACAGACATGACAGATTGGACTGACTGAACAGATTGAATAGACATGACAGACTGGACATATTGGACAAACGGACAGATTGGACAGATTGGACATACATTACAGATTGTACAGATTTGACAGCAATGACATTGTACAGATTGGACATTTTTATACAGACATGACAGACATGTTAGACTGGACAGATTGGTCAGACATGACGGATATGACAGACATGACAGATATGACAGACATGACAGACTGGACAGATTGGACAGATTGGACATACATAACAGATGACAGACTGGACAGATTGGAAAGGCATGACAGACATGACAGACTGGGCAGATTGGACAGATTGGACAGACATGACAGAGTGGACAGACTAGACAAATATTACAGACATGACAGACATGACATATTGGACAGACATGACAAATTAGACAGACGAGACAGATTGGTCAGATTGGACAGACTTGATATACATGACAGACCTGACAGACTGGATATACATGACAGACCTGACAGACTAGACAAATTGGACACACTGGTCAGACATAACAGTTTTGACAGATTGGACAGATTGGATAGATTTGGCAGATTGGACAGATATGACAGACACGACAGACTGGACAGACATGACAGACTGTACAGAGATGAAAGACATGAGACATGACAAATTGGACAGACTGGACAGTTTGGACAGATTAGACAGACGGGGCAGACATGACAGACTAGACAAATTGGACAGACAGGACATATATGACAGATTTGAAAGACTGGACAGACAGTACAGACATGACAGACATGTCAGACTAGACAAATTGGACAGACTGGACAGACATGAGAGACGTCACAAACATAACAGACATGATAGACTGGATAGATTGGACAGACTGGACAGACATGATAGACTGGATAGATTGGACAGACTGGACAGACATGGTAGACAAGGCAGACTAGAAAGATATGACATGCAGCAGAAAAAAAGCACAACTTAACTATTTCTCGCCATGTTTTAACGGGCGACTTACTTGAATATTAATTACACTGACAAACAACATTTTTCTTTCTTATATAAGAATAAGTGTTCTTAGGTCAGTTTCTTGCGCTGATTTCAAATTTGAAATTCGTTTATCTCTATCACATCGGGTTCTTAAGATATTTGTGAATAAATATATTTTTGGGAAACCGTTATTTACTCCGTTTCATTTTTACTATATAACTTATTAAAAATTAATAAAATGCAAAATAATTCTACTTTTTATACTGCTAAAAGATGCATGACATATGTTACGCTATTTTTCAGATAGTTACTGTATTTTGAAATGATTCTGAGCGAAATATGGCTTCTAGAAGTTGTAGAAATTCGGCTGATCTGTTCTGTTACGTGTGCGGATATTTTACCGATCGTGTTCACCAGAAAAACTTTACACCATTACTAAAGAAAGCATATGAACTTTATTTCGATTCGAAAGTTGATGATGCAAATACATCTTGGAAGCCAAATGCAGTTTGTTCGACTTGTGCAAATACATTGGCACGTTGGTTACGAAAATCGCCGAAGCATAAATCGATGCCTTTTGGAGTGCCAGTAATATGGCGTGAACCGACAAATCACGCTACTGATTGTTACTTCTGCTTGACAAATATCCATGGTTTCACTTTTAAAACTAGAAAGTCTGTGGTTTATCCAAATATTGAATTGGTTTCGAAACCAGTGCCTCATGATCCAATCACGTGTCCGATCCCAGTTCCACCAGAACAATATCCGTTGGACGTGAATGAACCATCAGAAAGTGATAGTTTACCTGCTTTAGAAACTAATTCTGACTTGGATTATATACCGGTGAATGATGGTGTTCACTTAATTAACCATTCAGAACTTTCAGATCTAATACGTGATCTCGCTCTTACCAAAGGACAAGCGGAATTACTCGGTTCGCGACTCAAAGAATGGAATCTTTTAGCGCCCAATACTACGATATCTAAATTTCGTCATAGACACAGAGAACTTGTTCAATACTTTGAGATGGATGATGACATTTGCTATTGCAAAGATGTAAACGGTCTAATGGTGCACCTCAGTCATGAGCACATAGTCAACGAATGGCGACTTTTCATCGACTCTTCCAAGACTAGTCTAAAAGCCGTGTTATTGCATAACGGAAATTTATTTTCATCAATTCCAGTCGCCTACTCTGTTCATATGAAAGAAACTTATGACAATATGGCTATACTTTTGGCAAAAATAAAGTACAATGACTACCAATGGCGGATTTGTGGAGACCTAAAGGTCATTGCAATTCTCACGGGCATGCAGACTGGGTATACTAAATTTTGTTGCTTCCTATGTGAATGGGACAGCCACAACAGACAGGAACATTATGCAAGAAAGGTGTGTCCTATCAGGGATCATATGCAGCTCGGGCATAAAAATGTAATACTCGAGTCATTAGTTAACAAAGACAGCATCATTTTACCACCGTTACATATAAAGTTGGGGTTCATGAAGAATTTCGTAAAAGCGTTAGATAAAACGAGCAAAGCTCTCACATATCTTCGAGAAAAGTTTCCGCAAGTTAGCGATGCAAAGATAAAGGAAGGTATCTTTGTAGGACCTCAGATTAGGAAAGTTATTGCAGACAAACAATTCGAGAACTTGTTACATGGTAGTGAACTTCGCGCATAGATGGCATTCAAATTGATCGTCGATAACTTTCTGGGAAATCACAAATCTGTCGACTATGTGCATATTGTTAAGCAGTGCATAGATGCATACAGAATTATGGGCTGTAACATGTCCCTCCAAATCCATTTGCTCGATTCGCATCTTGACTTTTCCCCTGACAACCTTGGCGAAGTCAGCGATGAACATGGAGAACGATTCCATCAAGATATCGCCGTAATGGAGTCACGTTATCAAGGACGGTGGAGTGTGACCATGCTTGCCGATTATTGTTCGATGCTTCATCGCGATGTACCACATGCGATTCACCGACGAAAGTCGACTGTAAAGAAATTCAAGCCTACATAACTGTTATACTTCTTGTACTAATGATGTTGTAATACTGTATGCGTTGTTAAAAAACTTCAATTGCGTATTTCTAGAGATCCCGACCTGATAGAGAAAAACGGTTTGCAGATTTAAAAACAGCGCATTAAAATTGACCAAAAAAACATAGAAATGTTAGAGAAAGAAAAAAATTTTTGTTGTTGTTAGCCAGTGTTACCAATAACTCACGACCATATGTCAAAATTGGTTGTATATAATCCAAATATCTACAGAAAACGGAGTAACATGTACTAGACTTTACTTCTTACTGTTTGAGTCAAGCGTGTCGCACTTGCTGGTATGAGTCCATGTTGTTGTAGGATTTGTGTGATGTTGTCGGGCGAGATCCCAAATGGCGCTTGATCAATAACAACAACAACAATAACAGTAACAACAACAACAACAACCTTCCTCTTGGTCATTCTTGTGCTCTAAAAATATATCTAGCACTGTTTGGTTTGGTTTGGTTTGGTTTGGTTTGGTTTTAAGGACTATCTTCATTGCACACGGTCAACTCCATCAGTGCTCCGATCTTCTCCCTTAGATCACACAAGGAGGATCTCGGCACAGTGCACGAACTCCGTAGCACAGGCGAGAATCCCAATGTGTGTATATAGGAATCTCACGTTCTATAAATATTTTTGTGGTGATAATGGTGATGATGATCTAGGTGTTGATGATGATGGTGATGATTATGATGATGGTGGTGATGTCTTGCACTGTATTATTATATAGTGCCGAATTTTAAGGCATTCCACGGCCTTAAGTACGACAAATGTTATAATTACATGTTCTCTCTCTCTCTCTCTCTCTCTCTCTCTCTCTCTCTCTCTCTCTCTCTCTCTCTCTCTCTTTAATTCTCTCTCTGTATCTCTCCCTCATTGTCTCCCCCTCCCCAACACACACGCAATTTGAAAATAAAACAATAAAATTTAGGCCAAAAAAAAAAAAAGCTTTTTATAGTTTTAATTTAAATAAAAATAGTATTAAATTTTGTATTTGAAATAACTTCTTTCTCCGTTTTCCAATTGCTAAATCACTTGTGTACTGAATAATTAACAGCTTACAAAAAAGTGGGAAAAATACAAGTGTTGCCATCATTACCAATCAAAGTACTATAACAAGCAGATCAAAGAGGTCATTGTCACGAGTGGAGAAAAAGAGTCTGTCTGCGACAAGACAAAAGTCTGAGTGAGAGTGAGATAAAAGATGTGTGTCTCAAATAGAGAATGAGAATGTTAAGTGTAACAGTCAGAAGTACAAAGCAAATAAACAATCTTTTATCCCGCCACTCGGACTTCTTTTAAATGTTAACACCACTCCCCCTCTCCTCCACACATATTTCAACAATTGAGTATATATTGGGTAAGGGACTCATGCTCAACAAGTGACGTCATATTCAACAATACAAAAAATAGAGATAGAAAGAGAATTTTGATCAGCTAATAGTCTTTCTATGTTTATTTAAAGTATAAATATAAAAAAAAACTATTATGCCTGAGCGATGTCCGGGACACCAAATAAATTCACAATAACTAACTTAAAGGAAACCAAAGAACAGAAAAACACCTCAACCAGATTCTGGTTTACAATCCAGAATAGCATCCTAAGTTGAATAATAATAAATTAGGAAATCCACAGCATGTACCTGGAATAACACAAACACCCACTACTAATCTATGTCCCTCCAACAGTCCTCGGTAATTCATTAACTCCCACCCCGTCTCCGAGTCTCTGAGTCTATATTTTCCCTTTCCGTCAGTGATGTATTATTCATCTATACTTGCAAAAGTATCCTGTCCTCTTTCTCTCTTCCGACGAGGTGTGGAAATCAATTTAATCCAAGGATAACGGACGTCAGTGGAGAATATATCCACGAGTGACTCCAATATAAATAAACCCTGATATCCAGCGGGTTTAACTAGTCCAAAATCAGGTTTTTTGAAAGCAATGCGCCCTACTATAACCGAGAGACGCTGGCCAGTCAGAATGTGACTGCGCGTGGAGTGAACAGGGCCAAAGCTACCTACAAATGGAGTTAGGATTGGTGCACTATTCTGAAGTTGGGTGCGCTTGATCGTTGGCTGTCTCTGGGGTTTGCTGCGGCTGGAGCCTTGGGTCCTATTAGCTGTGTACTGAAATCTTTGTACTGCAAGAACTGGTTTAGGTTCCCAAAAAACAAACTGGACCCAAATCCTGAACCCATTTTGGACCAGTAAATTCCAAACCGGGACGGTAATTCAGGTGGGACTTATTGCCTCCCAGTTTTCGTTTGGTAGTGTATGGGAGCTTCACTGAAAATACAAATACATGCAACAGCTATAAGCATCTATTCTTACAGAAGGGTTCAATATATAGTTACAAAAGTTTATAGTACATCAGATACTGTTTACAGTAAACAACAATGTACGTTCCCCTACACATTAGCTTTGGATTTCCCGCCGGTCAGCGCTGGCTGACCCGGTCACAAAATCATCTTACCTTTTCTTATTATCGGCCAATCGCTTGCCACGCAAAAAGTTAGGTGACTGGAGGCAGGCCACATTGAGAAATAACATCAGGCGTACTCCTCGGTTTACGGTAACGAAAATGCTGAATACCTGGGTATGTAAACAACGTTTGCTCTGTGAGCTCGCCTTACAACGACCTTCATGATAATTATTTCACCCACATGAAGCGTCTTCAAAGATTATTAACGTTAAATCAATGGCCCGTATCTGGTTACAACCACAGGGCTGATACACACTAACCAACAACAATATTTACATATAAGACATATGGCAATAGACCTTATAAAGGTACTCATGGGTAATCCTCTATGTTGTTTGTACAATATACTCTTAGGAGTGATCAATATAGCACAATTATTTACAACACTAGGAATATTTTTTACAGGAGCTTGTAGCAGTACTTTAAGTTGGGTTTACCGTTGTTTAGGAAAAATTGACATAAACTCACACCCACTTTCCTTCGAACAAAAAGTTACTTGTTGACACATCTTCGTGGTCTAGTAGTAGGTAGTGAACATAACAATTATTCACTTTCCCGTCATGATAGAAAAAAAACTTAATACTATACGCGTTAGCCCCTGATGAAGATTATGACTATGTTCCTAATACATCCACTGTCTATTTAATTAAGAGCTCTTACCGAGATGTAAAGAATTGCAATAACACCAAAATGTAGATGGTCGTCAGTACTAGTTATTGAACAGCGCCCACTCTACAGTAGAGAGTCCTGGAGACTATAAGTGCTAGAAAAAGTGAGTTGCCCAATTATATAAGAACATAAAACCTGCAGATTTTCGTCTCACCTGCGTGTCGAAGTCCCAGGAAACATGGTGCGTGCGTATTACTGACGCAAGGCCCCCTGGAACTTGGTTTCCCGTGTTTCCTGGATGAAAGCAATACTAAAGCTGGACCGTCATTCTGGCGAAGAGTTTCTAGCCATGCACGGTCACATGAAAGACAACGTCTTTCTCCCGTGTCAAAGTTCAGGGAACTCGGCCACACTCTTCCAGAAAGAGAGTGCAGTGACTAAGCTAGGTGTCAAAGAACTCTACGAATGTCGCCGCCATTAACAACAAAAGAGTCCCGGGACGCCTTACAATTTATGCCGACCAGCATGCAGAAGACATACAAAGACTAAAGATACTCCACCGCTCACCCACGCTAGAGAATGGGAGTTAACCTGTCCAATTACACAGTGAGAGGCCAGTTTCCCCAATCTACCGCTGTCAAGAGACAAAGATAATAGGAAATGGGATGGACCAAAAGACTAGGGTGGTCTTAACCGACAGAGTGCCAGAATTTTCTTAGCTATGCGTGACAGTCATATATAATTCATTCAACGTTATCATCAATAGTTAATTTTAATTCTTTTTTCTGTTGGTATCCCTGTTAAGCGTCCTATTGCAAAGCGGTTAGAGCGTTTTCTTCTCGCTGCAGTTTCCGGGTGCCGTCATCAAAACCAGGGTGGCTTCACGCGCTAGTCTACACAGCTGTTAATGGGTACCTAACTCTGCTCGTGAATTATGGAAGGCAAATGCAGCGAGGAAGGGGACTGGTCACCCTATCTCATAAAATTCTGGACGTAGTATGATGAAGTCAGTAACACTTATTTCCCCTACGGCAGTATCCGGTATAGGATTACGTATCTTGTTATCCCTGATAGCCTAG
Organism: Oreohelix idahoensis; assembly: GCA_024509875.1. Classification (NCBI taxonomy): domain Eukaryota; kingdom Metazoa; phylum Mollusca; class Gastropoda; order Stylommatophora; family Oreohelicidae; genus Oreohelix; species Oreohelix idahoensis. Next base: position 226,181 of record JAMPIV010020053.1, on the reverse strand, counting down.
TGCGCTAAGCACGTGCTTAAGTTCAATCAACATGCTTTAGCTCTCCGAAGGAGCATAGGCCTTCAAGAAACACATGCCAAGTCCTCCTGTCACGTGCCATCAGCTCAAGTTCTTTCCACGCCTTCCTCATCATTTGTATTTCAGTCCCCAGTTATCTTCTCCGTGTGTTTTTGGTCTACCTCTGCCTTTATCACCCTGGGGTTTCCAGAACAAAAACTGCCTTGTAATACTATCAACAGGTTTCCGCTATGTATGTCATATCCATCGCCACTGTGCTCAACGGAAAATCCAGCCCTGGTTGTACATATACTTAAAGAGGTGCGGAAAGAGAAAAGATACACAGTAAAGATATAAACAGTGACAAGTTACAAACATGGAAAAGATTCAAACATAGAAAAGATACAAACATAGAAAAGATAGAGTGAAAAGATGCAAACATAGAAAAAATACAAGCACAGAAAAGATACAAACACAGAAAAGATACTGTGAAAAGAGCCAGTGAAAAGATACAAACATATAATAAATACACACATAGAAAAGATACAATAACAGAAAAAATACAAACATAGAGAAGATGCAAAAAAATAAAAGATACAAAAAAAACGAAAAGATCCAAACAAAGTAAATATACAAACAAAGAAACGATACAGTGAAAAGATACAAACACAGAAAAGATACAGTGAAAAGATACAAACATAGAAAAGATACAAACATAGAAAAGATACAAACACAGAAAAGATACAAACACAGAAAAGATACAAACACAGAAAAGATACAGTGAAAAGATCTAACATAAAAGAAACAAACACAGAAAAGATACAAACATAGAAAAGATACAAACATAGAAAATATACAAACATAGAAAAGATACAACCACAGAAAAGATACAGTGAAAAGATCCAACATAAAAGAAACAAACATAGAAAAGATACAAACATAGAAAAGATACAAACATAGAAAAGGCAAAAAAAGTAAAGATACAAAAAAAGAAAAGATACAAATAAAGAAAAGATACAAACACAGAAAAGATACAAACAAAGAAAAGATACAAACATAGAAAAGATACAGTGAAAAGATACAAGCACAGAAAAGATAGAAACATAGAAAAGATACAATGAAAAGATACAAGCACAGAAAAGATACAAACATAGAAAAGATACAGTGAAAAGATACAAGCACAGAAAAGATACAAACACAGAAAAGATACAGTGCAAAGATACAAGCACAGAAAAGATACAAACATAGAAAAAATACAAACACAAATGATAGAATTATAGACAAGATACCCACAAAAAAGAAAAGATACAAACAGAGTAAAGATACAAACACATAGAAACAAAGTAACCATACAAATACAGAACAGATACAAACACAGAAATTATACATACAGTATACAAGATGCAAACAGTAGAAAGACCCATAACAGTTAGTGACGCTGGGATTGAAAGCGTTGAATCTAAATTGCCTCCACTGGACATGTCTGGCTAGATAAAGTAACGACTTAGATAGTATAAATAACGAATTGGCAAGTCGAAATACCGAACAAAATCAAAGACACACCATTCTGTTTGTCTGCTGGGTTGGTAGAAACCATTTCTTTAATTGCTCTGGCAAGCTGTTAGATCACAAGGGATTACGCGGGATTGATACATTCTGTCGCCAGGTTACCCCGACGTCCGAATGTGTAATTTCCAGGGCTAAAGTTGGAGTCATAGATGTCTTCGTCCACTGATATACAAGCTAAACCACATGGACTTTTATGTTTGAACCCGCACCTTAGTATAACCGATGGACCAGGTGTTTAGGTTGAATGGAACGCCTCACCAAAACGAGGCAAAAACGCCTATTAATATATTTGTCCACTTGAGCTGTTGATCTGCTCGTCAGTGTTGGGAACAAATAAATCGATGAATAGGCTAGAGACTGTATTCGGTGTTTGTCCTCTTGTGGCGAGATAAGCGTTAACTCTTTGACTCCGGAACAACGCTCAGAGCGTTGGTCAGTTTTGACACCCGTGCCAAAACAACTCTCTGAGCGTTGTTTTTAGTCTATCACGAATTAAAATTACGGCACAGGGTGGAAAACAATTGCGGAGTCAAAGATTTAAGACTATAGCCAGAAGCCTTTCGGTTATATTAGAGCGCAAGTGCTTGTCAAGGAAGAGAACCCAGTGCTTGAACCTTAGTGAAGTGCTCAAAATGCAAAGCCCCGAAAAGAGCAACTAGTGTCTATCAGCTGCCATTTTGAACTATTAAGATTTATTATTATTATTTTTTTTTTTACCTGACTTAGTGTGCTCTATATGTGTTACAAGGTGTGGACAATTATAACTTGCATTTTTCCCTTAAGTATCATTGTCGTAGATTTTTAGATAGGAGTATTAAGACTTGGGTTTGGTCCCTTCTGAATAGGTTGGAATGAGTGATAGACACAGTGTGAGCTGGTGAGAAGCAATGGAATTTCCACACGTGAGGTGATAGAATGTGATAAAGAAGCTGTCTTTGAGAATCGAGATAATCTTCTCTCTCTCACCTATCTTCTACGACCGCTTTTAAAGGGCGTCAGACAGTCTAAACACAGATATATATATATATATATATATATATATATATATATATATATATATATATATATATATATATATATATATATATTAATATCTCTATCTACTCACGGGCACGCACATACACGTGACGACAGGTAACACACAGACGTGGGAAACTATAACAATGATATACAGATAATTGGGATCGAGCTGACCAACGCACTGATTTTTTTTTTGTTCAAGAGAGATATTTTAATTATCATATCAAAATTTCTCACAACACCAAAAAATTACATCAAGGAAAAAACATATACAAATAGTCATAAATTTTAAGAAAATGCTACAAGGATGATAGCCCGTTAAAATCTTACTCTAGGTTTAGCCCACAGCCCCGCTAAGAGAACAGATGATGGCCCAAAGAGTTATAGATACGTAGGGTTGAGGCTAAGAGTTTTTCTTCTTTTCTCGTAAATGTATGCACAGAGTTGAATAATCTGATTTAGCCTAAGAAGTAAAGAAACTCTAGCAAATAGTAACAAATTCTGCAGGTTAAACAAAAAGAATTAAGACAGTAAATGGGTGACAATCTGTAACTGTAAAATAACACTCTGATCTGCGTACACTCATTCATTCAGCCATGGCCATGCAGTTATACTCACAACTTTGCTCGCTGCCTCTGGGAACATACTCAATTCTAGGACCTTCACACAGACCCGAAATGCAGTCCTTGACCAAGAAATCCCCAGTTCCAAAAGACGTACTAAACTCTCAGGGAACGATTCCTTGGGTGTTCTAATTTTTCGAATGTCTGATTAAGTCACATAAAATATTGTCCAGGCACGAAAGTTAGCAGAGCACAATGTCATTAGCTTTGGTTTCTAGAATTTAAGGAATGTCAGATCGGTGTCTACTTTCAGGAAGTTACTATATTTGGTCACCACAGTACTAGTCAAAACTCTGTCGGAATGTTTCTGATCTTTGCTTGCCACAACGGGCTGAATTGTACTGAAGAGTTATTCTGGAAGAATTAATTCTGGCGCGAAGGCCTCTTACTTCATTTAACTGTTACAGTTCAGGTAATGAAAGTGATTTGTTTCTTCCCAAATAAAGTTTACGTACTAGAACGCTGGTAAAGTTGGGTACCACCGTTTCAATATATAAAAAAAAGAACACATATCAAATAATTTTACAATATGTACCCACTATAACTTACATTATTAAACCGCAAGTGTACTGCTTGACTTATCATTTAAATTTCCCGTAAAGTAAGTTATATCTTTAAAAAAAATCATCAATCCCCATGAATTTAGGAACACGTGCGTGTTCCGTCAACATCTCATGAGGTTTCTAGCATTTGTAAGTTAGCTTAGAAAAATATGATCTCGTCTGATTTCTTAGCAGTAAAATTAACTTCATTATAGCTACATTATTGTTTAGTAAGCTAAGATATAATTTATTCTGCTATCCACTGAAACACGTCACTAGAAAATAATACAGACTATATAAATTTTGCACTCTGCGCAAAATCTAACTAGTGAAATATGAAATAAGCGACTTAACACTTTATCATTTCACAAAATACTAGATATAATATATATTACCTCACACAGAACTACAGGTAGTCGCACAACTTAAGAATTATATGCTGAATATTTAAGGAAGTCTAGAAGTTCGACAAATTGCCGAAACAAACTGAGAAACTTCGCTAACAGCTATTCTGTTTCGAACAACCTGTCTACTGCGAATATAGGAGCGAGAATGAAATTAAAGTTTCAAACTCGGGCCAATATCTTAAAATCAGACAAAGGGCCCCAACTTATTTCGCCAAGCGAAATTATCTCCCCTACTCCCAACATTTACGTCAGCTTAACGCGTGACGTAACTGCCACCAGTGACCGAGAAATGCGCGTGACAGTTGCAAATCTCAGACAACCGTCTACAACTGCGTCGTACAGATGCCGGGTTTGACACCTTAAGCTAGTGACAGGTGAACAAAATGGTAGACCAAAAGTCTGCTCTATGTCCAGCGAAACGAATTTCTCACACCTCAGGCCCAGAAATCTGGTCGGGCCGCGTTCTGACCGGGGGAAACTGCAGACGTATGTCTGGCGAGAACCGTATCTTCACAGCTATCTGCGCGACTGACATCTGATGCAATAAGGTTACTAGTCAGTATGAGAAAGAAAAACGATGATGGGAAAGAAATATATTTTTCGCAACGAATGATGCGAAAAAATACAGGAAAAACAAGTACGGAAAAGTAATAAAATGAAAGGATTAGGGTGAGAGAATAGGAAGAAGATGTAGGTAATTTAATGATATAAAGACCCACGTGACAGGACGTCCCCCCTTAAGATATGGAAGCACTCCATGTCTACGTTATGGAATTAAATTTCCTATAACCGTAGCTTCGGGGTGTCTGTCTTCTTCCCTCTCATCTTCCCCCTCCCTCTCTCTCCAATTCCTACTCAAGTCTACTCCCAAAGTTTCCTTTCTCTGGAATGTTTCCCATGCGCGCTTGAAAGAGCGTCGCCGCTTCTGACATTTTTGAAAGATTTCCTGTGATAGCGGTGGAATATCCCTGCCACTATCGTCATCTTCGTCAGTTTTGGCGATCGTCAGGAGATGGTCGGAGGTTGGCACTGGTTTTTCCAAGTATCTCTTTAAGAGATTTAAATGGAAAACCTTTTCCTTTCCTTGAATAGATATCTGGTAGTTAGCCTTAGAAATCTTTTTCAGGACGGTAAACGGCCCTTGCCATCCGATCTTCAGTTGGTTGTTCTCGGTAGGGAGTAACACCACAACTTTCTCTCCTGCTTCCAGTTCTCTCTCTTCCGCGACTTTCCTGTATCGGTTAGCGTGCTTGGTGCGTGCTCGCTTAAAGTTAGTCGTTGCTAGGTCCCACCCTAGTTTCAACCGTTCCTTTAAAACCGACACATATTTACTGGCTGAGACAACTGTCTCATCCGCCTTCTCGTCTGTCAGAGACTGAAGTAAGGCTTCAAGCGGGCCCTTAATGGGTCTGCCGAATAAGAGTGTAGCTGGCGGAAATCCTGTGGAAGTATGAGGAGATTCTCTGTAGCCAAATAATGCTGCAGGAATACAGAGATCCCAATCTTCAGGTTTCACTTGTGCCAGCTTACTTAGCATCATGTTGAGGTTTCCATTAGCACGTTCCACGAGCCCATTTCCGGCCGGAGTATATGGCTTTGTGTGGATGTGTTGGGTCCTCAAGATCTTAACGATCTCATCCATCAACAGGTTTCGGTATGGAGATCCATTATCCGTCAACACTTGCTGAGGGAATCCCAACCGAGTGAAAATCTGCACGAGGGCTTCTGCGACATGCTTGGCATCTGCGCATGTTAGCGGGATAGCTTCTGCCCATAAAGTGCATGTATCGACTAAGGTCAGGATAAACCTGTTCCTTCTTTTAGTCCTTTCGAAAGGCCCTAAAATGTCGATCACAACCCGTTCGAATGGTGTTCCCATTATTGGCATTTCACCCAAAGAGACTGGGGGTGCTCGTTGCTTGGGTGGCACACGTTGGCACTGGGCACAGGATTTGACATATCTGATAATATCAGTATTTACTCCTGGCCACCAATAATGAGTGGTTATACGTTGGTTTGTGGCGTTCTGTCCCATATGTCCGCTGAAGGGGAGAGAGTGCCCCATTTCTAGGATTTGGCTTCTGTACTGTTTCGGTACTAGGAGCTGGTTGTAACCTTGGTCAGGCTTGCCCGTTCTCCGATAAAGTACGCCATCCTCAGAAAAAATGTCCCCGTGCTGTTTGGGTTCCTTAGCCATGGGCAGTTTCCTAAAGCAGGGTGCCAAGGTAGGGTCCTTGTATTGCGCTTCTTTAAGTTCCATAGGTAACAAATTAGGCGCAGGCTCCCGTTCCTTCTTGGTTTGCCCTCTTGTAGTTACTGCTGCCACAATCGGCTCTTCCGGTTTCCCAATACACACGTATCTCCCGCCAAGTATGACTGGGTAGATGGGATCATCCATAACAGCCGCTTTGATCACACCTCTGACGAAATCAGAGTGGATCTCCACCAATGCGATGGGAAGCGCTGTAGGTGCATCACTCTTACGAACTCCACAAAGTTGGACGGTCTCTGCTGTCTCTTGACCGGGTTTGACCAGGTTCCTGGCAACAATGCAATCATAAGAAAGCCCCGTGTCAAATAAGCAAGAAGTTTGAGAACCGTTCAACATAACAGTACCTCGCGTTGAGGGTCTATCCCCAACAGGTTGGGAATCACTGTCAATAATTCCACCTTGCGAGACTGTCAATAAGCATCCGATGCGTTTCGGCTCGGTGTGCTCGGTCTGATCATATGTCCCGTGCTCAGGGGTTCTCCCTTTGCCACCTTGTCCTTTCTGGCTACGCTGCCATGTAGGGCGGTCGGGTTGATCAGACTGTTTGGGGTGGTTGGGGTACTTGTTCTTGTAGAACTTGGATTTTTCAGGAGGGGGGTTTTGAGGTCCAGTTTCTCTGTGGTTATTCTGATTCGAAGCATGAGAAGATTGCTCTAGGTTATGTTTTCGAAAATGCTCCTCTGACGGTTTCCGCTTTGTGGCCGGTAGTTCAGCCAGCGCATTGTGGTAACGCTCAGACTTCTCTAAGATGTCTTCAAGTTTTTCTGCCTCCTGCTCAGCGAGAAATCTCCGGGTATCTGCAGACAATGTGTTCTTGATTTGTTCTGTTAAAACAAATTCCTCAAGACCTTCATAGGTAGAGGGGAGCTGCGAGAGCTCTAGGCACTTTGTCAAATATCCCTTTAGACGGGAAGAGAACTGGTGAAAAGATTCAGAATTCTCCTTTCTGCTGTTGCGAAACAGTTGCAAAAACTTTCGCGCGTTCATTTCAAAGCGCTCCAGTAACGCTTTCTTCAACAGATCATAGTTGTCTTGTTGGCTGCTTTCCAGTTTGGCGTAAACATCATACGCAGAACTTTTCAAAGCCTGGGAAAGCTTCATGTTCCAACGCGACCTCTCTAAACCGTACAGAGTTGCAATTTTCTCAAATTTTTCTAGCCAAGTGTCAATCTTCTCATTTGGACAAGGGAAAGATTCTAGCGGAAAAGACATAGCAGTTAGGTGAAGAGATTGACTGTTAGCAGGATCAGTTAAGGAAGAATGAGGAGAAGACTCTCCATTGCTGGAGGTAGAGGCAGCACCACGGCTTTGGAACTCTAGAGTTTTAAGAGCTAACTCATGCTGTCTCTCCTTCTCCTTCTCTCTTTCCTCATGCTGCATCCTGCGAATTTCCATTTCTTCATCCATCTTTTTCTGCTGTAATAGACGGTCTACTTCTTCTTTCCTCTCTGCTGCTTTTTCCTTCTGCTCCGCATCATATCTCTCCAGTTCGTCCCTGACGAAAGCTTTCGCTTCGTCGCCGTCCAGTCCTTCTTCCATTGCTTCCTGTCTGAGCATTTGTCTCAGTTTCGCCCTTTCCGCCATAGTAAATAGGTGCCTGAGACTTGGACGAGACAGAAATTAAGAAAAGGATACACTGGTTCCTACCACTTACGAGAAAAAAATTACCAAAAAATCAAAAGATGATATATATTTAACCCTGGGATACCTCCTCCAAAAATAAAAATCTAACTATCGCTGCTACTAATCGGCAATAAAGCACCTAATGCAAAACACGACTACGCCAACTAAATGGTAGTTAAGATTAATTCTGAAAAATAGGTTGCTACAGTGGAAAAACAAAATAATTATTGCAAAAATTAAAGAGAAAAATAATCCCTTAATTTTAATCCACTATCAAGTTTCACCCCTGAAGACAGTTAGGGTAAGGGAGGCAATTAATCTGGACAAAAGTCCGAAACGCACTCCTTAACTTTAGTTCAAACACCTTCCTGCTTCAGAACCCTTGTGAATGTTATACACTCATAAAACTTTACCAGCGTTTAGTATTACAAAATCATTAATTAACATGTATTCCGACAAAATCAACCTGTAACCCAATGTATATTATTCAAAATGCTGTGGAAAAAAACTTATCAGTTTGTGTGGTCAGCACGCCCGTAAACAGATCGTTAGTCTAGGGGATACATTATTTAAAGATATAACAACTCACAAGACATCACACTCCTACTCTATTTCAGAATAAAGAATCTCAAAGACGAGCTGATATTTGTCGTCTCGTCTTCCTATTCAAAGTTCAAAAACCGGAAACGAGCAACCATTTGTCGTACTCGTCTTCCTATTCTAAGTTCAAAAATCCGTCGGGCGAGACCACATTTGTCGTAGCGCCTTAGGATTTTGGGTTCAATTCCCGGTAACGAACGACAATTTGTCATACTCGTCTTCCTATTCTAAGTTCAAAAATCCTACGGACGAGAACCCATTTATCGTAGCGCCTTAGGATTTTGGGTTCAATTCCCGGTAACGAGCGACCATTTGTCGTAGATTTTTAGATAGGAGTATTAAGACTTGGGTTTGGTCCCTTCTGAATAGGTTGGAATGAGTGATAGACACAGTGTGAGCTGGTGAGAAGCAATGGAATTTCCACACGTGAGGTGATAGAATGTGATAAAGAAGCTGTCTTTGAGAATCGAGATAATCTTCTCTCTCTCACCTATCTTCTACGACCGCTTTTAAAGGGCGTCAGACAGTCTAAACACACACACACACACACATATATATATATATATATATATATATATATTAATATCTCTATCTACTCACGGGCACGCACATACACGTGACGACAGGTAACACACAGACGTGGGAAACTATAACAATGATATACAGATAATTGGGATCGAGCTGACCAACGCACTGATTTTTTTTTTGTTCAAGAGAGATATTTTAATTATCATATCAACATTTCTCACAACACCAAAAAATTACATCAAGGAAAAAACATATACAAATAGTCATAAATTTTAAGAAAATGCTACAAGGATGATAGCCCGTTAAAATCTTACTCTAGGTTTAGCCCACAGCCCCGCTAAGAGAACAGATGATGGCCCAAAGAGTTATAGATACGTAGGGTTGAGGCTAAGAGTTTTTATTCTTTTCTCGTAAATGTATGCACAGAGTTGAATAATCTGATTTAGCCTAAGAAGTAAAGAAACTCTAGCAAATAGTAACAAATTCTGCAGGTTAAACAAAAAGAATTAAGACAGTAAATGGGTGACAATCTATAACTGTAAAATAACACTCTGATCTGCGTACACTCATTCATTCAGCCATGGCCATGCAGTTATACTCACAACTTTGCTCGCTGCCTCTGGGAACATACTCAATTCTAGGACCTTCACACAGACCCGAAAATGCAGTCCTTGACCAAGAAATCCCCAGTTCCAAAAGACGTACTAAAGTCTCAGGGAACGATTCCTTGGGTGTTCTAATTTTTCGAATGTCTGATTAAGTCACATAAAATATTGTCCAGGCACGAAAGTTAGCAGAGCACAATGTCATTAGCTTTGGTTTCTAGAATTTAAGGAATGTCAGATCGGTGTCTACTTTCAGGAAGTTACTATATTTGGTCACCACAGTACTAGTCAAAACTCTGTCGGAATGTTTCTGATCTTTGCTTGCCACAACGGGCTGAATTGTACTGAAGAGTTATTCTGGAAGAATTAATTCTGGCGCGAAGGCCTCTTACTTCATTTAACTGTTACAGTTCAGGTAATGAAAGTGATTTGTTTCTTCCCAAATAAAGTTTACGTACTAGAACGCTGGTAAAGTTGGGTACCACCGTTTCACTATATAAAAGAAAGAACACATATCAAATAATTTTACAATATGTACCCACTATAACTTACATTTATTAAACCGCAAGTGTACTGCTTGACTTATCATTTAAATTTCCCGTAAAGTAAGTTATATCTTAAAAAAAAATCATCAATCCCCATGAATTTAGGAACACGTGCGTGTTCCGTCAACATCTCATGAGGTTTCTAGCATTTGTAAGTTAGCTTAGAAAAATATGATCTCGTCTGATTTCTTAGCAGTAAAATTAACTTCATTATAGCTACATTATTGTTTAGTAAGCTAAGATATAATTGATTCTGCTATCCACTGAAACACGTCACTAGAAAATAATACAGACTTTATAAATTTTGCACTCTGCGCAAAATCTAACTAGTGAAATATGAAATAAGCGACTTAACACTTTATCATTTCACAAAATACTAGATATAATATATATTACCTCACACAGAACTACAGGGAGTCGCACAACTTAAGAATTATATGCTGAATATTTAAGGAAGTCTAGAAGTTCGACAAATTGCCGAAACAAACTGAGAAACTTCGCTAACAGCTATTCTGTTTCGAACAACCTGTCTACTGCGAATATAGGAGCGAGAATGAAATTAAAGTTTCAAACTCGGGCCAATATCTTAAAATCAGACAAAGGGCCCCAACTTATTTCGCCAAGCGAAATTATCTCCCCTACTCCCAACATTTACGTCAGCTTAACGCGTGACGTAGCTGCCACCAGTGACCGAGAAATGCGCGTGACAGTTGCAAATCTCAGACAACCGTCTACAACTGCGTCGTACAGATGCCGGGTTCGACACCTTAAGCTAGTGACAGGTGAACAAAATGGTAGACCAAAAGTCTGCTCTATGTCCAGCGAAACGAATTTCTCACACCTCAGGCCCAGAAATCTGGTCGGGCCGCGTTCTGACCGGGGGAAACTGCAGACGTATGTCTGGCGAGAACCGTATCTTCACAGCTATCTGCGCGACTGACATCTGATGCAATAAGGTTACTAGTCAGTATGAGAAAGAAAAACGATGATGGGAAAGAAATATATTTTTCGCAACGAATGATGCGAAAAAATACAGGAAAAACAAGTACGGAAAAGTAATAAAATGAAAGGATTAGGGTGAGAGAATAGGAAGAAGATGTAGGTAATTTAATGATATAAAGACCCACGTGACAATCATTATGATGGGAAAAGATATCTTGAGTGTATGAGCTTCTCAAAGCCCCGCTGTAAGGGTTTTCCTCTTTGATTTTTAGCCGCCGACTGTCAAAGCAGTCAGTGGCTATCACGCCTGGTGGCGTCATGTAGGGCCGCAACAAACTGCCCCCACTTCATTCGGTCGGAGGCCATCCTTCTTACAGTGCCCCAGCTCTGGTTCATTCTTTGCATCTCGGCCTCCATAGTTCTCCGCCCAACTGTTTTTGGTTGGCTTACCTTCAGGGGTCCATAGCATAGCTGTTCTTGTGATCGCATCAGGGTCTCTTCTGAGGACGTGGCCAACCCAACTCCAGCGTCTGCCAACTACGATGGTGTGCACGTTCTCTTTGTTCCTCCAAGTAAGTAGTTCTTGGTTGCCAGTGTAAGGGTGCATGAAGCAAAAACGTTATGAAGACCACTGATCAAGTCAATCAATCAATACTGTCACAGAATGTTTTGCATCTCTTTGCTCACCTGGGCTGAACAGTGAGTGCGCATGAAATATCGAATATGAGCTGAACTGAATATGAATGACCATGCGTCTAGAAGCCGTGCAAATGTGTGCAAAAGAAAGATTATTGAAACAAGAAGCCTGTTGAGGAAGGAAGAGTGTCTATTGGTCATCCGGAAAGGATGTACAAGATTTATGATATGTATTTGATGGCTGCTGAGTTTTGTGCAGAGCAGGGGTTTTGCATCTTTGATTATTGACAGCCTACTTGTCATTCTAGTAACATAATATATTTAGCGGTAATGATCAGAAGTCTATTGACCATATGGTTACAGTTTATTCTCAGATATCAGCTGTACGCCATAATGTAATGTTGAGCTTAAAAAAGGTTAGAGAGCTATCTATTTTTGGAGTTATACAGTAACAGGGAACACTGTATTTCTCGTATTTGTATATGTGTTCGTTACAGTTCTGGAGATTGTCAGAGAGTCGTTGAGTTATGTTTTGTGTGTGGCGTCTGTGAGTGATTTGATTGCGCGACCTCTCGCAGTACGTCACGAGCTAAGTCTGGAGGACGATGTCGAAAGGTTATATGTTTTAATTATGCTGCGACAAATACCCGTCAGCTCCCCAAAGAACATAGACCTTCAAAGAACATAGACCTTCAACGAACAGATGCCATGTTCTCCTGTCGCGTGTCATCAACTCAAGTACTTTCTGTGTTCTTTCTCAACATTTTAACCTCTGTCTTAAGTTATCTCCACATGTGTTCTTTGTTCTGGCTCTAGCAATCTTATCGTAGGCACTCCAGAACAAAACCTGCCTAGTAATGATATCAACAGGTGTCTTCAGTATGTGTCTAAATAGACACGTTCCTGGTTCTTGTTATCACATCCGCATTGGTAACCTTGTTGCACCATTTCAAATCTTCTATTCAACGCAAGCACCCATTTATGAAAGTCTGTAACAACTTGGCTGTTGTTTTTGTTACTCTACACAGCCATAAAACGAACTGGCACGACATTTGAGTCGAAGAGTGTTATGTTCGTAGATTCCATTTCTTTTTATCTCCATATATTTTCCAATGCAATGGAAGCTCCACTCGCCTTTTGAATTCTTATTTTGATACTAGTGTAAAAGCCCGTCATAAGACGGGAATTACATTCAAAAGTACCAATACCTAACGGCAACAAAAGTATTGAAAAAAAGACCGCTGTGCATCACCACAGTACACGAACTACGTAGCAGCAGCGAAGATCCCAATGTGTGTATACGAGATCACACATTCTATAAATATATTTTTGTGCACACCTTCATTTGCGCATTCTTCTTTGGTAAGTAAGTATTACTATTTTCGGGAGAGTACATATAAGGGAAATAATACAATTAATGTCTAACTTTCAACCAAAGTTGCTTCCTTTAGCGTTACGTACTGACAGAAAAAGCTGGAATTTTATATATAGGATAATTATCTGTCCCTCCAGCGGTGTCTCTATTGCTGTCAAAATATGTGTATTAGTCCACATCTTGGGGGAGTGTTTCGTTAGTGCATTCATGTTATTCACTGATCTAATTTGAGGGAGAAACTGTACGGTGACTAGAGAAGCCTGAGACAGACTGCCAGCTTTATAAAAGAATTAGATGTGGTTATATGAGTGCGAACGGAACCGAAGAAGAATGGATCTAGTAGATATCACTACATCAACAGCCAGTCTGCTCATAAAATGTTGACTCTAATAAAAAAAAACATTCTGCATTAACATAATTTTTATATGATTGTAAACGGACAGAACACTTCTTGCTTATCTCATTATGCTTCCTTTGTGCTTTCATCGAAATGGTTTTTTTCTCGTTTTAGTTCAACCTTTTCATCGACTATTAAAAAACAAAACAAAAAGTAAAATATTAGCATACTTTGTTGCAATAATTTATTTGTTTGATTTTATCTAGTCGGGTCATCACTATCCTTTCAATATTTTCTTTATGGACCTCAGTGTTTATTTCTTTTACGTACTATGGCTGCCTCGGATTGTTGTAAAGTTTCAACGCCACTAGTTGTGAGTCAAGAGCAAGGATTCAACCCTAACTGCCTACATTGGACGAGATGTGTGGAGAAGTGCCCTCATCATAAAAGAATTGACGAAACCACGGCTGCAGGACTCACCTAGACCAGCTAAGTTCTTATTAAAGGAAACAGCAAAAGGGCAATTTTGTTTTATAAATCCTCACCCCTGTCTCAGTGAAGACACTTTATATATACATCTAAAATTCATCATCATTCCATCATTATTTTAACCTGTTAAAGACTAATTGATTATTAAATTTGTTATTTTAAAACAAAACAATCTTAGCTGATTCAGTTATTATAGGTATGAAAGCAAACATATGACTTTAATATATGTACATCTAGACATATATTTACAGCTATAGAGCACATACTTGTAAAAGAATTTCGCTGGATTACACCAGCTGGTGGCTTGAACGGGCTAAAACTATTGCTTAATTCTTCACAAAAGGCGACGGATCAGATATAAGTTAATAGTGCTCGGCCCTAAGCAGCATTGTTCTTGAGTTCTGAAAATATCTTGTGATAGAAGCATCATTATCCTTCTATCTACAACTCTGCCAACAGTAATCTTGTGCGAAGGTAGATACTATTGAGTGCTGGCCACTGGTGGACCACTATTGCAGAGCTAAGGGGAGGCAATCCGTGACATCCAGGACCTTATTTCTTTTTTCCCGCTACTAGTTCACTGATAGTCTTTCCGTTGCATTTAGTATAGTGAATGGGGTTATTCTAATGTTTAAACTACCGGTTCCGTCAGATTAGGGCTCTCATAACCACTTTTGTTTAAGATCTAAATCGCATTGTGTAATTGTCGGGTTCAAAATCCTTGACGCTCAAAATCTCTGTGTTCCACTTAAATAAATAAATTCACTCTCTCGCTCACTCACTCACTCACTCACTCACTCACTCACTCACTCACTCACTCACTCACTCACTCACTCACTCACTCACTCACTCACTCACTCACTCACTCACTCACTCACTCACTCACTCACTCACTCACTCACTCACTCACTCACTCACTCACTCACTCACTCACTCACTCACTCACTCACTCACTCACTCACTCACTCACTCACTCACACACTCACTCACTCACTCACTCACTCACTCACACACACACTCACTCACCCATCCACCCACTCACTCACTCACTCACCCACCCATCCACCAACACACTCACTCACTCACTCACTCACCCATCCACCCACTCACTCACTCACTCACTCACCCACCCATCCACCCACACACTCACTCACTCATGCACAAACCAGCCAATTACTCATTCATTCACTCATTCATTCATTCACTTTCATTCATAATACATCAATACTTCACCCATGTGACAGAGTGTAATGTCTAACTGATTGACATTTGTTCTAGTGTGGTGTTCATGTGACTGTCTTCTGTGGTAGTGAGTAATGTATAACTGACTGATATTTGTTGTAGAGTGTGCTGTCCAAGTGATTGTCTTTTTGTGGTAGAGTGTAATGTCTTACTGACTAATATTTACGGTGGAGTGTAATGTCTTACGGACTGATATTTACAGTAGATTGTAGTGTCTAACTGGCTGATATTTACGTTAGCGTGTAATGTCTACCTGACTGATATTCGCAGTAGAGTGTAATGTCTTAGTGGCTGATATTTACGGTAGAGTTTAATTTCTAACTGACTGATATTTACGGCAGAGTATAATGTCTAACTGACTGATATTTACGGTAGAGTTTAATGTCTTACTGACATATTTACGGTAGAGTGTAATGTCTAGTTTGCTGATATTTACGGTAGAGTGTAATGTCTAACAGGAAATATTTACGGTAGAGTATAATGTCTAACAGACTGATATTTACCGTATAGAGTAATGTCTAACTGACTGATATTTACGGCAGAGTGTAATGTCTATCTAACTGATATTTATGGTAGAGTATAATGTCTGACTGACTGATATTTACAGTAGAGTGTAATGTCTAACTGACTGATATTTACAGTAGAGTGTAATGTCTAACTGACTGATATTTACAGTAGAGTGTAATGTCTAACTGGCTGATATTTAGTGTGCTGTCCATGCAATTGCCTTTTGTGGTAGAGTGTAATGTCTAAGTGGCTGATATATGTAGTAGACTTTAATGTCTAACTGACATATATTTGTGACAGGGTGTAATGTCCAACTGAAAGATATCTGATGTAGAGTGTGGCTTCCTTATGACTGTCCTTTGGAGTAGAGTGTTGTGTCCATATGATTGTCTTTTGCGGTAGAGTGTGATATCAATGTGATTGCGGTTTGTGGTAGAGTGGGATGTCAATGTGATTGCCGTTTGTGGTAGAGTGTGATGTCAATGGGATTGTCGTTTGTGGTAGAGTGTAATGTCAAGGTGATTGCCGTTTGTGGTAGAGTGGGATGTCAATGTGATTGCCGTTTGTGGTAGAGTGGGATGTCAATGTGATTGTCGTTTGTGGTAGAATGTTATGTCCATCTGACTGTCAATCTCATCGTGCAAAAAAAAGCAAAACAAGCTACATAACTGATAACTGCAAAAGTGCGTGATGTTTTTATTAATGTGGTTCAGAATCGGCATTACAGCAATCCGGGCAAACCCATTGGTGCGCTGTCTCAGCTAATGTCGAAGGATGCGAATGCTGATTGTTCCTGTGCGAGCTGGTTGTATACACGCTCGACTAATCCTCGCATGTGTCCATCCCTGTTGATTTTACATTTGATGTGACTTTACAAATGTCTGTGTCGTGTTGAATCATCGATTGCCGTGTCGTTCTTTAACAGGCGATCGTTATTGTTCTTATTATCTCTGCCTTATACATATCTAGTGTACCCGCCTTCGTTGCTCTCGTTGAATTTGTTTTATATCCATGTAATATTATTATATAATGTAATGTATGTGAGAATGTACCCGCATACCACTGTACTTTAGACATGTGAATCGTGAGAATGTACCCGCATACCACTGTACTTTAGAGATGTGAATGTTTTCGTTTGCTTAAATGGGATGATGTATATGAGAATAAGCAGATATACATTTTTATTTCTATTTTTTTTTAAACTGCTGAAAGACTTTTCCTGCTACAGAAGTGCGTAAGAAAGTGTTATTATTATTATTATTATTTCATTTTCCACCAAGAATGTATGGTATATAAGCGAGAATGTGTTTATGTAATTTTTGTATAGATGATTGATGACACATACACAAATACAGATTACTTGTAGACGTTTTGACCGCATACGTGAGTGTCGGTATACAGAATTTATTTATTTATTGTTTTGTTTATATTATATTATGTTATTTTTTATTTATTATTATTATTTTTCTTCCGTCACTATCTTGTTTATTTAAAAAAAAAAAAAACCTACTCATTTTTTATTATGATTGCATACTGTAAATGAATGCTGTTATGTTAACTTTATAATGTTGCATGCCTTTAAATTAATGCTTAAAGTAACATGTGAGAATAAAATGATATAGTGTGCAAGATAAATGAGAGTGAAAGGGCAGAATGTTAGACGGGCCTGCGCGCCCAATTCGTAACTCTTCGAAAATAAAGATCGTTCGTTCGTACCCCTCCATGACCAGGACAGTAGATCCATACCAGTTCGTGAAGGGTTGAGGCCTCTGTGTATGTTCTTCTTTCATGTCCTACCACGTGAAGTTCTTCTGTACAAGCTTTCAGTAAGAATGGTGGCTTTATTCTCTACAGTAAGGAGCATAAAAAGTACAAAGAGTTTCAAGTTGTTCAGTGGAAACATTCAACAGCAATGACATCATAGATCGCTAAGGTTTGGTTTAGTTTGGTTTTGAAGACTATCTTCATTGCACACGGACAACTCCATCAGTGCTCCGATCTCCTCCCTGTCACGGATTGTCTCCCCTTATCTATGCAGTAGTGGTTTATGAAATCATCATTCCATGTGCTGAGGTTGCCAGCCTCAAATGACATGGACATCCACTTAGCAATTTTCTCATATTAATATTCACGGGTCAATATATAAATATTATTTCACGTGTTCATAATGCACAATATATATAGAATTTTAAATGCACAACTCACCACAAATCTTTGGGTTTATCTTTGGGCCCAGAGAAATAGCTAAAGCAACTTGTTGAAGGTGCCTCTTACACGTGTTCTGGGGTTGTTACTTTATAATAAGCTCCAAATTTGACTCCGTGATTCAGATCCCTCAGATTCCGGTGTTCCTTGCTAATAATGGTAGAGTTTTCCTGGGCTTTTAAGTCCTCAAGTGGCTCAATCCGATAAATGGATTCTGATTCTATTCTTAACTCTGGCAGGTCTGGTTGTTTTCTTGACGAGGTGAATTTTCACAGTGCTCTAAACTTGCTGTGGTGAATTAGTTGTTATTATTGGTTTCAATATTATATTAATGGTATCTGGTGTGAGGTCAGCTATGCAAGTCCCTGAGGTTTATTAAATATAAATAAGTTTACAGGGAACTTGTCTGCTTCCACCACGACCTCACCCGATTATATATCTTCCCCTACTGAAGTGTATTGGTGTGTGTAGGTTGTCTAGCAAGTGTCTAGGGTATATGCAATGTGATGAAGTGTATGAACAGGACAACAACTACACCTATTACTAATAAACAATGATTAAACAAGTCACTGGGTAAAGTTTGGAATGTAACTTATTTTTTTTATAATTTATTTTCCTGTATCTAGTTATTCTTCTGACACAGGACTAATCAACTCAACATGATAATGAAATTATTTACAACCAATTATTTTACAACTGTCCTTGAGTCGATGTTATCCCACAATTACTTATATGTTTCAAGCTGGGAAAATGTCAAGTATTTCTTGCTCCTAGAAAAGGGTACAAGTTTATTGAACGTTTTTGTTCCTCACTGTCCGATACACTAGCTTTTGTAAAAACTGAGAGAGTGGAGTGTTTGTGATATCAATTTCCCAGACAAGTCTTATCTGAGGTCTCTGGAACCAGGCTGGTTGAAGTATGTATAAAACGCCAGTCTCCACTGCCAAGACACGATTCTGCTTCTATAGGTAAATCACTGGGTAGACACTCAGTAGTTAGGCCTCACTGCAGTACTTAGGGACAGGTGTTAGATCACCTGGGCTCACCTTCACTCGTAGATGAAACTCTGGAACAATACAAATGTGTCCCACTCAGCATCTAATAATCTCTCTCTTTCATTATTCTAACATGGCAATATCATCAGACATCAGTATGGTAACTAAACAATTAGTTAACGTTCTCAATCTGGTTGGTACCCCCTTCTGGATAAATAACTTTCAAACCCCGTTTGACATTTTCCTTGATAAAGGAAACATTTTACCTTAATACTATCAAGTCATGTACAATCACGGTGACTTGCTGAAGAAGACGGCCAGTGATCTTCCTGGTCTTATGTCATAACACAACTTTTTTTTTTCATCATAAATATTTAATTTTCTTTTCTCCCCATATGGCCGAAAGCCTGTCTGGCTTTTCTATACCAGGTTAATACAGTTCCTAACAACGCTGTGAAACAACACAGAGTGATGTTGCCTTCCCTCCAGATAAATGTTTCCCCTTTAAGGTTCATACAACTTCAATAATGCATACATAATAATGATAAAAATGACAATATAAATGTTAATATAAAGGTTTCAATATTTACCGCATCAAAGAAATCTACACACTAAACAGTTGAATATTGCGGTATATGGCATAATCCAAATCGCTGCTTGTGCAGAATTATCAACCAAGACAGTACTCTTGCCTTGTCTATAACAACTTCTTTAGTGTATAAATTTTAGTTAACAAGTGGCCCCGAATACCAACTACTAATTGGTTTTATACAACCGTTTAGTCTAGTACACTACAGCCAATCAGAGACTGTTTAATGAATAGCGTTCCTTTTCAAATAAAACTGACCTCAAATATTCAAATTAAGGACTCCTTCCCCGTTTACTACACCTACCTACGTTTACCCCACCTACCTACGGGCGAAACTGAGAAAGATTTTCAAGTCTATCTGTCTTCTGTCCAACTTCTTTATTTCTTAATAGTTTTAAATACTCCTTATCGGACATTAACCTTAATTTTTCCTTTTATTTTAAACTACCTTATCGGACGTTAACCTTACGGCGCCACGTCACATTGCGTGTGTGTATATATATATCGTCTGCTAAAACCAGCGTGTGAATATATGTCCAGAACGCGGGTCGAGAAAAAGGGGGTCTTTCGAACGCCCGTCATGGTATTAATGTTAAACCGCGGCAAATCGTTTAGGCCCTTACTTCGGTATGCAAATTGAACGTGCTGTGGAATTTAGCGTTTGTTCACACAGATTTCACTACACACCTCCTTTCCTAAAACATGCATTCACTGCAAGTTATTATCTGTGAGACAATTAGCGTAAATAAAGTACTATTCCCTAGGCTTTTCCTGCTTTGCCTCACAAGGATGTCTACTCAGGAAATCCGCTCCCACGTTTTCCGAACCGGGTATATATTCGATGGAAAATGTATAAGGTTGGATCAATAAAGACCACCTTAATAAACGTGCATTTTCATGCTTGGCCTGAGATAAGAACACTAAAGGCTGGTGATCTGTTTGCACCACAAATGACCTACCATAAAGATAAATTTGGAACTTTTTTATGGCCCAGATCAATGCTAAACACTCTTTTTCACTTGTTGAGTAATTTTTTTCCGCTTTGTTTAACTTGCGGCTAGCGTAAGCAACTGGGTTCAGTTCTCCATCCTGTGAGGTGGACCTCTGTAACAAAGTGGCCCCTAATCCTATGTTACTCGCATCCGTTCTCACCACAAATTCCTGACTTAGATCAGGCAATTTCAATATCGGCTTGCTAGTGAGTTTATCTTTTAACTCTTGGTATGCCAATTCACACTGCGCTGACCAAATGATTTTTTCAGGTTGACCTTTTCTAGTTAAGTCTGTCAGCGGTGCACAAATAGAGTAAAAGTTCTTTATGTATTTTTGATAAAATCCACATAAAGATACAAAAGACCTCACATCTTTTTTGGTTTATGGCCTCGGTGCGTTTTGTAATTTCTCCAGGTTCTTGGGGTCAGGGGTCATGTTTCCCTGATACACTGTGTGTCCCAAGAATTCGAGTTCTTTACACCCCACACTACATTTGGTTGGTCTAGCCGTCAAATTTGCTTCCCTGAGCCTATCAAATAGCATATTCAGAGAGTTTATGTGTTCTTCGAATGTCTCAGTAGCAATAAGAATGTCGTCCATGAAATTGGTTATACATGGGTTATTCAGGGGATCCAATAACTTGCGCATCATTCTGGAAAACACACTCGGGGCGTTTTTCAAGCCAAATGGTAACATGTTGAATTCATAATGGCCTTCCGATGTGCTAAATGCCAGATAAGGTCGAACCTCAGGCTTCACTGGAATTTGGTAATAGCCTTTGCTCAGATCCACCTTAGAAAAATATTTTGCCTTATTCAGCCTGGCAAACAGCTGATTGGTATCCGGCAATGGATCCACCTGATTTTCTGTGATAGCATTCAGTTTTCTATAATCTATACACAGACGGTGTTCTCCAGAAGGTTTCCTTAGTAAAACCACACTGGAACTGTAAGGAGATTCACTGTGAGAAATGATTCCTTCCTTTAACAGATACTCAATTTCCTCCTTCAAAGCTTTCTCCTTAGCGAAAGGAATGGAATAGGCCCTCATACAGATGGGTGTTGGGTCTATTACTTTCATGTCATACTCTAATAGATTGGTATGCCCCGGCTTATCTGTTAGCACGTCTGTATGTTCAACCAGAACCTTTTGAACCTGCTCCCTCTGGGCTTTAGTCAGGTGCTTACTGATCTTCACCTGTGCCTGTGTTTCCTCTGTTTTTAAGGGATACTCGTGAGAGGCGAGTGGTTCCTTTTTCATTCCTGTGGCTATCGACAAGGTCATGAGATGTGTCTCATCCTGGATCTCTCTTTCCAGGTATTTCTTTAGGAGATTCACATGATAAATTTTCTCCTTACCTTTTTTGTCGATTTTATAATTAGTTCTAGATATCCTTTCTAGAACCGTGTATGGCCCTTGCCATCCAATTTGTAACTTGTTACTGCTGCCGGGTAGAAGAAGGAGCACCTTCTCTCCCACATGAAGCTCTCTATCCTTAGCTTTCTTGTTAAAGTAAGCAGCATGTTTCTTCCTGGCTTGTCTGAGATTGTCATTTGCCAGTTTCCATCCAGTTTTAAGACGAGTGGTCAGTTCGTTCACATAGTTATAAGATGAGGTAACAGTTTCCTCTGCCTTCTCATCAGTCCATGTCCTTAACAAGGCTTCCAATGGACCTTTTATTGGCCTCCCGAATAACAGGGTTGCGGGTGCCATCCCGGTTGAATTATGTGGAACTTCCCGATACGCAAACAACGCAGCGGGCAAAAATTGGTCCCATGTATCAGGTTTCTCATGTGCCAGCTTTCTCAGGATAGAAATGAGAGTCCCATTGAACCTCTCCACCTGGCCGTTCCCTTGGGGATGGTACGGGCTACAATGAAAGTGCTTGGCCTGGAAGAGCCTGAAAACTTCTTCCGTTAGTTTCCCCTTGAACTGAGATCCGTTATCAGTCAAGATTTGGTGCGGGAAACCTAACCTTGTGAATATGGTGAGTAATGCCTCTGCCACATGCTTTGAATCTATAGATGACAGGGCTACAGCCTCTCCCCACATCGAACAAGTGTCCACCAGAGTGAGAATATAACTGTTCCTCCTCTTGGTTCGAGTGAGAGGTCCCACAATATCCACTGCAACCCTCTCAAAAGGGGTTCCCACTATGGGCATCTCCCCTAGAGTTGCAGGAGCAGTCCAATGCTTTGGAGCTACCCTTTGACACTCTGGACAGGATTTCACATATCTTTTTATATCTTCAGTTATCCCTGGCCAGAAGTAATGACAAGCTATACGCTGTCCTGTTGCACTGATCCCCATATGACCACTGAAAGGAATCGCGTGCCCTAGTTCCAACACTTTATTCCTATATGAAGTAGGAAGAACCAGCTGGCCATGACCATTGGATCCAGTTCCGGCCTTCCTATACAACAGTTTATTCTTCATATAGTAGTCTCCTTTCGTAGGAGGTGTATGGCACTTAGGTAATTTCTTAAAACACGGGTTGAGTGACCTATCTTCCGCCTGTGCCTTCCTCATCTCCTCTGGATGAGTATTTATGGGTTCATCCTCCTCCTTTCGTGACTGTGACCTGGTCTGCACTGTTGCCATGATCACAGGTTTCCTGGGATTCCCCAAGAATACATAACGACACCCCAATATCAGAGGATAGATGGGTTCGTTTATCACGGCTGCCTTGATTACTCCTTCCACATAGCGAGTTTTTACACAGATTCTAGCAATGGGAAGTGTCATGGTTGCTACGTCCTTGGTTGCGGCTTGGATCTCCACTGTTTCTGTGGTGTATTGATCTGCTCGCACCAGGTGAGAGCTCACGACTGAGTCATAATCTAAACCTGTATCGTAAAGGCACCTAATGATGACACCATTACATACAACATCCTCACACACTGGGGGGTGGTAAGGTTCCTGCTGTCCAACAGGTTTAACCTTGTGTCCCTTTCTCCCCATTTTCATTGCAGCAAAGTTAGGAGGTTTTCGAGTACACATTGTGGTGTCATGATTATTTTTCTTGCACCACTTACACCATTTATTTCCCTGAGGAAAATGTTTCTTATCATTCAATTGCGAGTTTCTATCTCGTTGGTCAAACTTGGCTTTATCATAATAGGCTTTACCCGTGTTAAATTTATCTCTGTGCTCAAATTTAGGTTGATTTTGGTTTTGTGGAGCTTTATTATGGTCTATAGGCTTCTTCTTTAAACTTGCTATCTCAGACTGGGCTGCCTGATATCTCTCAGCCACATTTACGATCTCCCCTAGCCTCTCAGCACCCTGTTCCGTGAGAAATTTTCTCAGGTCTGGAGCCATGGACTCTCTTAACTGCTCAGTCATAATCATTTCCTTTAAATCTTGGGTTTTCCCCAGAGCAGTCCATTTCTCCAGGTATGTCTCCAGGCGAGCAGAGAACTGGTGGTAAGTCTCTCCAGTCAACAGTTTTGCATCCCTAATTTTTTTTCTGTAAAATTCACTGTTTTTCTCATATCTAACTAGAAGAGCTTGCTTAAGAATGTCGTAGTCATCCTGATCATCCTTGCTCAGTTTGGCGAAGACCTCATAAGAGGTTCCCCTAAGCCCCTGAGATACCTTCATACTCCATCTCTCTTTCTCTAGCCCATACATAGTAGCTAATGCCTCAAATCTAGAGAGGAATGATTCAATATCATCCTCTTTTTCTACAAATGGGTCCAACTGGAACCCCATGGCTGAGGTTGAGGCGACCTGGCTTGCAGCAGAGTCTGAGGTGGATGAGCTACTTCCATTATCAGGAGCATGGCCTTGTAACTCCATCTCCCTTAGTCGCAACTCATGTTCCCTTTGTAACCGTTTCTCTTCTTTCTCAGCCTCCATCTGTAATCTCTTCTCCTCCTTTGCAGCCTCCAACCTCTTTTCTTCTTTCCTGGCCTCAGCCTCAAGATTCTTCTCCTCCAACTGCAGCCTCTTGATCTCAGCCTCCCTATCAGCCTCTAATTTCTTAAGCTCCCTAGCATCCTCTAACAAAATTCTCTTCTCCTCAGCTAATCTCTTATCTTCCCTTTCCATATACTTATCGCACTCTGATGTCACATACTGAATTAGAGCTTGCCCATCTAAATTCATTTCCTTTGCAGTCTGCACAGCAGCAGATCTGTATTTGGCCATATCCGCCATGTTATAGTTAACAATATGAAATACTATCCACTACCTTAACTAATTAACCAACTCTAAACACAAGACAAAGGGCAATGATATCTCAAACCACTCTCAGATTATTTTTACTATTATATTTTACAAATACTGGGACTAGTGACTCACTTAATGTAGGGTACTAAGAACCTTTAAATCCCGGAAGAGCGTCCCAATTAATGTGGTGAATTAGTTGTTATTATTGGTTTCAATATTATATTAATGGTATCTGGTGTGAGGTCAGCTATGCAAGTCCCTGAGGTTTATTAAATATAAATAAGTTTACAGGGTACTTGTCTGCTTCCACCACGACCTCACCCGATTATATATCTTCCCCTACTGAAGTGTATTGGTGTGTGTAGGTTGTCTAGCAAGTGTCTAGGGTATATGCAATGTGATGAAGTGTATGAACAGGACAACAACTACACCTATTACTAATAAACAATGATTAAACAAGTCACCGGGTAAAGTTTGGAATGTAACTTATTTTTTTATAATTTATTTTCCTGTATCTAGTTATTCTTCTGACACAGGACTAATCAACTCAACATGATAATGAAATTATTTACAACCAATTATTTTACAACTGTCCTTGAGTCGATGTTATCCCACAATTACTTATATGTTTCAAGCTGGGAAAATGTCAAGTATTTCTTGCTCCTAGAAAAGGGTACAAGTTTATTGAACGTTTTTGTTCCTCACTGTCCGATACACTAGCTTTTGTAAAAACTGAGAGAGTGGAGTGTTTGTGATATCAATTTCCCAGACAAGTCTTATCTGAGGTCTCTGGAACCAGGCTGGTTGAAGTATGTATAAAACGCCAGTCTCCACTGCCAAGACACGATTCTGCTTCTATAGGTAAATCACTGGGTAGACACTCAGTAGTTAGGCCTCACTGCAGTACTTAGGGACAGGTGTTAGATCACCTGGGCTCACCTTCACTCGTAGATGAAACTCTGGAACAATACAAATGTGTCCCACTCAGCATCTAATAATCTCTCTCTTTCATTATTCTAACATGGCAATATCATCAGACATCAGTATGGTAACTAAACAATTAGTTAACGTTCTCAATTTGGTTGGTACCCCCTTCTGGATAAATAACTTTCAAACCCCGTTTGACATTTTCCTTGATAAAGGAAACATTTTACCTTAATACTATCAAGTCATGTACAGTCACGGTGACTTGCTGAAGAAGACGGCCAGTGATCTTCCTGGTCTTATGTCATAACACAACTTTTTCTTTTCATCATAAATATTTAATTTTCTTTTCTCCCCATATGGCCGAAAGCCTGTCTGGCTTTTCTATACCAGGTTAATACAGTTCCTAACAACGCTGTGAAACAACACAGAGTGATGTTGCCTTCCCTCCAGATAAATGTTTCCCCTTTAAGGTTCATACAACTTCAATAATGCATACATAATAATGATAAAAATGACAATATAAATGTTAATATAAAGGTTTCAATATTTACCGCATCAAAGAAATCTACACACTAAACAGTTGAATATTGCGGTATATGGCATAATCCAAATCGCTGCTTGTGCAGAATTATCAACCAAGACAGTACTCTTGCCTTGTCTATAACAACTTCTTTAGTGTATAAATTTTAGTTAACAAGTGGCCCCGAATACCAACTACTAATTGGTTTTATACAACCGTTTAGTCTAGTACACTACAGCCAATCAGAGACTGTTTAATGAATAGCGTTCCTTTTCAAATAAAACTGACCTCAAATATTCAAATTAAGGACTCCTTCCCCGTTTACTACACCTACCTACGTTTACCCCACCTACCTACGGGCGAAACTGAGAAAGATTTTCAAGTCTATCTGTCTTCTGTCCAACTTCTTTATTTCTTAATAGTTTTAAATACTCCTTATCGGACATTAACCTTAATTTTTCCTTTTATTTTAAACTACCTTATCGGACGTTAACCTTACGGCGCCACGTCACATTGCGTGTGTGTATATATATATCGTCTGCTAAAACCAGCGTGTGAATATATGTCCAGAACGCGGGTCGAGAAAAAGGGGGTCTTTCGAACGCCCGTCATGGTATTAATGTTAAACCTCGGCAAATCGTTTAGGCCCTTACTTCGGTATGCAAATTGAACGTGCTGTGGAATTTAGCGTTTGTTCACACAGATTTCACTACACATGCAAAAGTGTCAGGTTAAATTGCAACTTTCGTCCCACTCAAGTTGTTGTTTACTATTAGACCAGGCTCCAATAAGAGATGTTCTTATGTTTACATCTCGAATGACGGCCAATAGTTACTATCATATTTGGGTTGATGGCGTCTATTCAAAAGATTTCCTCATAGGAAAATTCTGCATGTTATTAAAAAGGTCATTTTCCGTATAAGGAGTTGTTATATCCGTCAATTCGCGGTAATGATTGCACTACAACTCCCTACATTATTACAAATAATGTCCTTGTAACACTTCTGTCCGGAAGCTATTACGACATTCCGTCTGTCAGGTGCATGTCTGTAATATGTCAGCAGACGGGTAATTTATATCCCCGTCCTTGTGCAAACACCGAACCTCATGTAACTATCTGGGCTGTGACTCTTCACGACAGTAACTAGTGAATCACAATAGCCATATCATCGCTAAATAAACTTGCTGGGGCGTTCGTCGAGTTAATCTGGCGCGGCCAAGGTTTAATACAGGAGAATTTTATCAACCTGACTGTCGGTCAATATTGCATCACCTGTCTACTCTCTCAGCAGGGATGGTCAGGTAAACAGACAAGACGAATTATTACGGAGAAGAAGTGCAAACTATGACTCTAAAATAACAAAACTGCCGGAGAGGAAAAGAGAGCGAACCCAATTAAGTGACACTCCCTTAGATCACACAAGGATGATCTCACCGCGGTGCACGAACTCCGTAGCACCGGCTGGAATCCCAATGTGTGTATACAGGAATCACACATTCTATAAATATTTTTGTGGTGGGTAGGTTTCTAATCTTTAAATTTTGTCAGGACAGCGGCCTGATAGGCCTACTCTTTACGATTTTCAACTGCCGTGGGATTTTTAACGTGCGCAACTTGCACATGGGACCTCCTATTTTATATATCGCGAAAGTAAAACCAGGAAAGTGCAGTTTTCACCGGACCCATCAGTACTGCTGTTATCATCGTCAGATATCTTTATCACATGACATTTGACCTTTGGTGTCCCCTCAAATCGATTTTTGTACTTACTTCATCGATCAACTGCATTGATGGTTTGAGAGTCCAAACCGGCATATTGTACGGAAACGGAAACCCCACTTTACAGAGATAGCCAATGATTTCTCTTATCGCAAGTTAATGATGTCCTGTCCGTCTGTAAACGCTAATTGTTAAGGTTACCACAAAACCAGGATTGTG
The DNA here is from genome assembly GCA_024509875.1 of Oreohelix idahoensis. Lineage (NCBI taxonomy): Eukaryota > Metazoa > Mollusca > Gastropoda > Stylommatophora > Oreohelicidae > Oreohelix > Oreohelix idahoensis. The sequence continues at coordinate 197,981 of JAMPIV010020053.1, read as the reverse complement.
TCAATATATTGAGATACCGAGTTCGCGTGGGCAAAAAAAAAAAAAAAAAAAAAAAAAGAAAAATACAACCAAGGTTAAATTTTGCTCAAAACGCACACGCAATACACATGCAGCTTTGTTACAAATATCTTCCTCAGCAATTAGCAAAAGTACAACACAAAGACCAATGGCGTATTTAAATAAAAGTAAATAACACTTTGTTGATTATATGAGAAGATCTCGAATGAGTGAGTTAAAAAACGAAACAAGAAAATTGAACTTCCTAACATGTGTTATTTATTGTTAATTTTTTTTTTAACGTACGCCCGCTATTACTCGAAGCGAAATCTCAGGTTAGTATGTCTAACATGAGATTAATTTTTACGTGAGTATCCTATTTTCCCTGTACGCTGACAGGTGTCCTCTCGCCATTCAGGCAGATATTCGCCGTCTTCGGAGGTACCCATTAGATCTGGGTCGGCTCAGGAGCCGTTCAGGTTATTCCAGTCCCTGGTCGACGAAACTCCTTCAAATGTCCACGACAGGGCTCGAAATAATCCAGTCCACGGCACTCTTTCAAATGTTCTCGCCCGGGCTTGATCCTGGATCACCCGATCGCCAGATCAGTGCGGTAACCGTTACACCAGCGCGGCTCCCGTGTCATTTATAATCCCCTATATATTGATAAGGGCAGTGACTATCGACCATAAGTCATGATAATTTTGACTACATAGATCATATGAAGTTGAAAAGGAATGAAAAGGAATAAAGTAACAACACGAGAATTAGTGCTGTCATCAGGACAAGCAGCAGACAGAGTCCAGCAGTTATCTCCCGTCAAGTTTTGACTGGTTACTTTCTCGTAATTGTATAAAATGCTAATTCAAGAAACATAACTCTACGACCTGAGGAAAAAAAATTGTATTGATAAAAAATATATAAATAAATTAGGTAAAAATAGCGGGCAGACGCTGGGGTTGGGTTGGCCACGTCCACAGAAGACACCCTGAAACCATCACAAGAACAATTATGCTAAGGACCCCTTAAATAAAGCGAAAGAGAGGCCGACCAAAAATAACTTGGCCGAGAACTGTGGAGGCCGAGATGCAAAGGGGATGAACCAGAGCTGAGGCACTGCACGAAGGATGGCAGCCGACCGAGCAAAATGGAAGCAGATTGTTGCTGCCGTACAAGATGATACCATGCGAGATGGCCACTGACTGCTTTGTCAGTCGGCGGCTAAGGATAAAAGAAGAGGAAGGTAAACAGTGTGCGTTTTTTTTTTTTTTTTTTTTTTTTTTTTTTCGTACGCCCGCTAATACTCGAGGCGAAATCTCAGGTTATTATTAATGTCTAACCTGACATTGATTTTACGTGAGTATCCCTTTTTTTCTTGTACAGAGACAGGTGTCCCTCGCCATTCAGGCAGATACTCGCCGATTTCGGAGGTACCCATTAGAGCTGGGTCGGCTCAGGAGCCGCCAATCCCTGGTCGACGACACTCCTTCAAATGTCCTCGCCAGGTCTCGAGTTAATCCAGTCCAATTCCCGGTCGACGAAAAATCCTCAAATGCCGTCGCCCGGGTTTGATCCTGAATCACCCGGTCGCCAGAGCGGTGTTGTAACCACTACGCTAGCGCGGCTCCCTAACAGTGTGCGTGTTCTGGGACTGTGTGCAGAACGTATTCCTTCTGATAGATCCCCTGACATGATAATGAATATAACTAACACATAACTAACACACAACTAACACATAACTAACACATAACTAATTCTCCAGACCTAAAGGTCTTTTATATGTGGACATGCGCCCTAATATAACCGGCTAGGTTGAACGTGGGTTTCGTATTTAAAACTGCTTTTGTTATTTTCATTTTTAAACCCCTCGCCAAAAAAAAAAAATGCATACCTATCAGACACAATGGCCAATTAAGGATGGTCTACGGCTGGGCCACCTGAACATTTAAGATTTATTAGGCAAACTTTCTGAGCTTACACGAATTCTAAATAAAAATTTTCATGTTTTTGGACTTTCCGAAAGTCGTTTAAACGACAAAATATCAGATGATGAAATTGCCCTAAATGGCTTTAAAACTGTTCGGCGAGACTCAAGTAGAAAGCTAGAAACAGGTATAGTAGTTTATATTTCCACTTCTATTAGTTATCGTTGCAGAAGCGATTTAGAGACAGCAGAGACCGAGTGTATATGGTTAGAAATAAAACTACCGACTCAGGGACAATTTCTAGTCGGGTATCTTTATAGAAATCCCAGTGGAGGAGCCATCTGGTATAAAGATTTCACCACTGTGATGGAGAAAGTATTTACCACTGCCAAAGAAATTATTCTTCTAGGCGATTTGAACATCGACATGCACAACACAAACCAAAAGTGGGAAAACATCATACTACCATACAACCTAAAACAAATAGTCAACCAGCCTACTAGGATAACAAAAACATCATCCACAACAATTGACCTTATCTACGTCACCTGTGCAGAAAACATTATAGAATGATCTGTTCCTACTGTCGCAATGAGTGACCACTATCTTATATGTTGCACGTGGTCAAAGAATAAATATAAAGCTCCAAGAAATAAACACATCAGTATTACATTTAGAAGTTTTACAAATTTCAACCGTGAATTATTTTTACGTGATTTGCGAACTGCACCTCTTGCCAGTGTTTACCAGCTTTCTGATCCAGATGACGCCATTGCCCATTGAATGCGTATCTTTCGTTGTGTATTTGATAACCACGCACCAACTAAAGAAGTTCGTGTGAAACGACAGATCAAATCTCCTTGGATCAAACAAGCAGTGCTAGGAGCCACGAGGCAGAGAGATCAAGCTCACAAAAACAAGGACTTTAACATATACAGAGCACAGAGGAACAACGTGCAATATTTAATTCGTAGAGAGAATAAAATTACTTTCAAAATTTGGTTCAGAAACAAACAGTTTATGGAAAGCAATCAACACTTTAGCGAACAAGCAAAATCTGTCAGTCTCGTCAACTCCTAATACTTCATTTACTTGCACAGACTTCAACAATTACCTTCAGGCAGAAATAAACAGTTTTAAATCTACAATACCAAATTCACCTTGTGACTTAAGCAGGCTGTCAGTTTTTTGTGAGAACAAATGTACCAACACAATCCCATCCAACATTCCGTTTATGACAGTTAATGAAGTGTATAACTATCTTCTAGGCCTTAAAGATAATAACTTATCAGGACTTGACGGAGTCAGTAATCGAATACTGCGTTATGCGGCTCCAGCTATTAGTGATTCGCTTACATACATATACAATCAATGTATCGCAAGGAGTTACTTTCCAACACAAAAAGACTCCATTCATTACAAAAGCGTGCAGTGCGTCTAGTTTCTCACAACTGCCAAACACAGTGTGCAGATCTATATAAAGATCTCAAAATACTGCCTCTAAGAAAGCGCTTTCTGTTCAACAAAGCTACATTTGTTCACAAAATCCTGTCACAGAATGCTCCAACATATCTGTGGCCAATGTTCAAATACAATGAAAGTGCACAAGCCTAGGCTTGACTTATTCAAGGAAAGCTTAGCTTACTCTGCTGCTCATCTTTGGAGCTATCTTCCAAATTATGTAAAAAATAATAACCTCAGTCCCTATTCATACAATCGTAGACTTTTCGAATATTTTATGAGTTCTGATTATCTGCCCTCCTAATGTGATTATTTTTCCGAGAAAATGGTATAATATCGAATGTACTCTGTAGCGAGATTTGATAACACTTGCTTGGTTGTAGCGCGACACACGCCCACAGCGCACACACACACACACCGTCGCAAGGACAGCGCGGCGGTCTTTCTTTGAAGTTTGAAGACGGGAAATGTGAATTACGGTTAAGCTAGACAATATTACGGAAGAATGAGGAAATAGCTATATAGGAATGTATGGCGGACTTTAAAAGTTTGCATTTACTGGACATTAAATTATTAACTACAAGAGAACGCCTGGTTGGAATACAATTAAATAAAAATAATTCAACAAAGGAGATAGACTAGGAATTATATCCAAAAGGATATTATTCAAATATAAATAGTTTTAAAGATAATTAATATTTTTCACCTTCATCACATCTGCTAAAAGTTAGCTAATAATCTTTAAAAATTTATTATAACTGCATACCTAAACGGATTTAAATATAAATTGGATAGAATGGAAGCCTCATATGGGGAAAAGGAAATGATACCTAGGAAGGAATGAAGGATATAAGTGTGTAGTGAACAGAAGAAAAAAACAAGTACAGGAAAAGCACAGATCGCCTCAAATCGCCTCAAACCGAGAGATTAAACGAAAATCTTTTGGGATTTTTAGAGGTGCTTTCTCGTACGGGCGAGAGACTGAAATATAAGGACAGAGCGGCGCATTGGAAATCACACACACCAAATCCAGAAGCCAGAGTGAGAAACTGGAAGACAGTACCTGCAAGAAAAGTTATTTTTTCACGCTGCAGGCAGGCAGATTAACTTCAACCAAAACAGTCTCACCGTGAGCTTATAAATCCTGAGAGGGTATGTAAGTTTATTAAAGATATATGTATTACTAATATCATTTTATTTTAGATTTTATTTCTGATTGATTTTATCAGATATAATAAAAAAGGGAATGACGCTAACCAGAGATAACCTTCACCGGCGTTGTCAGGAAGCATAACCATTAATTGGTTAGCCAAATATATCATGGCTAGTTCTTGCCTGGAAGCTTACGACATACCAGCAAGTACATAAGTGACTTGACATCCATAAGTGGAAGGCAAAGGTTATATCGTACCCATGTATCATAACATGTCATTATTCATGTATTTTGTTAATTCTGCACAGTATACATTATCTTATCATGCTATCTCTGTAACATCCTACCATGATTCATTCATTTATATACAAACACTGAAGACATGGTCGCATCATGAACAGCAGTGGGTGGTGAGATTGTTGGAACACCATGGCCACCTATTACCTCTTGTTCCAGGTTTTTATGATCAATGTTTATGATCATTCCTGATCGAGAAACTAAAGACTTGAGGATCGTTGATCCAGCTAACTGAAGCCTAGAGGTCAACCAATCTTCAACACCTTAGTCCCCCGTAGTTATAGGGCGGGCTGAAGGAAAGTCTTCCGTATTCAAGTGTGTCTCAGGAATCTCGAGCAAACGTGGCTAATAACATAAGATGAGTTTTATGTGTATCCATCCAACAAACACTGTGAGCAGTTTCTAAAACGATTGTCTAATGATGACAACTAGATGGCAAGAGATAATGTGACAATCCTTTTGTTGTAATTTCAGTGGAAGATAAATCCAAGACTTTTTCTATTACTTATTTTAATTTGTAACTATAAATAATCATTCATTTTACCATCTTCCAACACCCATTTCTCATTACAAGAATATATAGATGTACATAATAAATTATGAAATTGTACTCATTTGACTTGTTAAATTTTTAACTGTTAAATTTTGAGTTACCTTTTCAAATTTAATTATATTATCACATAGGGTTACTATAGCGAAAGTAGCAGCTTATACTTCTGAAGCCTAAATCTATTGTCCAGCTCAGAGTATTCACAGCTATAACTCACTTGTGATACCAGTGTACTTCTCAGGCACTGGAACTTCATTCTTCTGGAGAGAGATTCTACTTCTGCTCTACCACTATTATCATATTAGGAAAACCTTTCGCTACATACTCGAATGTTTAATGATGATGTTTGTACTTTCAACATATTTTATTTCATGGTGATACTTAATTTGTACTTTTCAACATATTTTATTTCATGGTGATACTTAATTTGTACTTTTCAACATATTTTATTTCATGGTGATACTTAATTTGTGCTTTTCAACATATTTTATTTCATGTTTATAATTAGATACTGTGAATGTGAGTATGCTATTATTTTACCTTTACAACGTTGAATTCTTTTACATTGATGGGTAAAATGCATGTGAGAATAAATAAAATCAGTATAAAAGACGAGAGAAAGGAAGGGCAGAATGTCAGACGGGCCTGTGTGCCCAATTCTCAATCCTTTGAAAATAAAGTTCGTTCGTTCGTTCGTTCTCCTTCTTCTTCTTCTTCCTTCTTCTTCTTCTTTCTTTCTTTGTCTCTTTCTTTCGTTCTTTCTTCTTTCTTCTTATTCTCTTTCTTCTTTCTTCTTCTCTATCTTCTTCTTATTCTCCTGTTCCTTCTTCTTCTACGTCTTCTTCTCCTTTTTCTTCCCTTCTTCTTCTTATTCTTCCTCTTCTTCATCTTGTCCTCACTCTTAATCATCATCTTCTTCTGTCTCATTTTTTTCTTCTTCTCAGCCTTCTTCTTCTTCTTCTTCTTGTTCTTCCGCTTCTTCTTTTTCATCCTCTCCTTCTTCCTCTTCTCCTTCTTCTTGTTAATTCTCTTCTTCCTTGTTACCCTTTCTTCTTCTCCTTCTTCGTCTTCTCCTTATTTCTCTTCTTCTTCCTTTCCTTCCTCTTCCACTTCTTCTTCTCCGTCTTCTTTATCTCCTTCTTCTTCTTGTTCTTTCTCTTCACCTTCACTTTAAAACTTCACAAGTAGCATTGGCCTTGAACAAATTTCCTGTCTCGTACCATCAACACAAAGTTCTTCTATGTCTTCTCCTTCCTCTTCACGTCTGTCTCCATTTCTCTTCTCCATCCTCTTCACGTCTGTCTCCATTTCTCTTCTCCATACTCTTCACGTCTGTCTCCATTTCTCTTCTCCGTGTGCCCCCTGGGTCTTCCTCGACCTTTCTTACCCTGGGGATTCCAGAACAAGGTTCAATTTTGGGTTTATTTTAAGGACCACGTTCATTGCACGCGGACAACTCAATCAATGTTCCGATCTCCTCCCTTAGAACACACAAGAATGATCTCAGCACAGTCCAGAAAAGGAATGCATGGTAACGCTGTCAACAGGTTTCCTCAATGTGTGACTTATCCACCCCCAGCGTCTACTTCTTGTCTTTGTGTATTACATGGGGTGTCGGGTGCAGGCAGATTTCAGTTGCCAGCTCGCAGTGGCTTCACGCCTCGTCGGCTTCTTGCAGGTGTCTCAGTGTCAGTCCCTGGTCGTGGTGTGCTGTGGAACGACCGCAATTGGCGATGGAAATCGGGACAATAATTTGTGTTCAACTGTCGTAGATTTGGATAGGTATTTAAGATAGATTCTGGTCCCGTCTGAACAGAACTGAAGAAGTGGTAACTCAGTGAGAGATAAGGTAAAGAAATAGATTTTTCACCAGTGAATAGTTTAAGGGTAGAATCTGTCTCTGGATTGAGAAGATACTCTAGTCCAGCCTATCTTTACGACTGTAGTTAGTTATCAGACAATTCTCCTTCCTGTACATATTAACATTATATACTATTAACCACTCACATACATACACACAGATAAGTGACGACAACCAGACGCACAAACGTGAAACTATAGTAAATGGGGTATGTATATTGAGCTGAGCTGACCAACACAAGTAATTAGGTTTTGTTTAAAGTTTATTATCATATAAAAAAACTCTTCATGACATCCAACATAAATATCAATAGACAAATCATAGGTTACAGAAATTTAACAAAATAAACCCATAAGTGCAATCCCCTCTGTTGAGACAAGATCCCGCAAGAAGAAGTTAATAACCCCAAAAGGTCAAAAGATTTGCGCTATGGTATAGGAATAGATGATACTGTAAAGAACAGAGTTCCTAGTTAATCTATCCCTGAAAAAAGATAACAGTATTGGCGAACAGATCAAGAAGTGCGTACAATGAGTATACAAAAAAAAATTATTCACTCCTCTGATTCATACTTCTGTCAGTCTGAGGCCACATTCAGTCTCGCTTACCTACTCGTTGTTTTAACAACATCTTGAACATATCTCCATGATACATATACAAATCCAGCGTTGGGTTTCGCCGAAATAAGCCCCAGTTCCTCTAAGACTGATTAATCCTCCTAATGGGGAACGCTTACTTTGGTGGTGATGATTGGATAAGTTTATGTCACATGATGATGATAGGAAACTCTTTACAGAGCGATACAACAGGAGGCAATCTGATGATCAGAAGGAGTCCCCCCATCGGACAAGTGTTTCGGCCCAGTATACTCATTTACACTCTAAGGGGGGCGGGCACACTTGGGTCATGACTCCCAAGTGTCTCAGCCTACTGTTGTCTTGTATCGAAAATGAACCCATTTCACTTTGGTAGCAACTTTAAAATCCACAACTCCGCCAGCCGTGGAGGCAATTGTGAAAGTAACAAAGAGAAGACAAATTACTCCGTTCGTTCCGTCGCACACAACTAGGGACAGACACGGACACACCTGCGCGAAGCCGACGAGGCTAGCCACTGCGCGCTAGCAACTGAAATTCTGTGCCTAACACCTCTTATAATATACACCGCGTGTTGCTCATCAGTCACAACCCTTTCATCAGTACAATGAAAAACTCAACGTACTGCAGAGTTTACTGTCCTGGTGTTTTCTGTACCGCAGAGTTTACTGTCACGCTTTCCATAGCCCATTGCGGTTGTTCCACAGCAAGCACGATGCTTTTTCGGCAGTTTCCCTAAGCCTCTTCAGTGCCCTTGTTCTCGACTGTCCCCTCAGCCCCAACAGTTTCAATAAATCATACACTGATGCATCCATGAGCCCTCTTGCGCCCACCTCAACAGCCATGACCCTTGCACTGAACCCATCGTGTCTCAGATCCGCGGCCAGACCATTATACTTGGCCGCTTTGAACGAATGTTGCTCGTCTAATCTGGATTCAAATGGCATGGTCAGTTCAATCAGTATAACCTGAAGCGATGCTGAAGAATGAAGCACTATATTCGGCCGTCTCCGCGATTTTCTGATACTCTCTGGATATGCCCCTCGTCCAGGTAGGTCTACCGCCATCTCCCAGTCGTTTGCACAATCAAGAAGAGATGGTAAACTGCAACCTGGTTTACTCGAATTGGGGTGTGCTGACTTACCTGCCCTCAGAAAGTATGTATTTTTTTGGTGCTCAGCCTGGCTTTGCTATCCGCCTTCATCCTAGCCAGGTCTATTGTCGAAGCAAGCTCATTTAACCCCTTGTTGTGGCGCCAAGTGTATCGCCCTTGCCCTAATGACACCTTACACGCTGAGAGTACGTGTTCAAGTGTCTGCCTCCCCTGGCACAGGGGGCACTGCTCATAATCCGACTTTCCCCATCTCACAAGGTTTGTGGCCGACAGCAGCAGGTCATACATTGATCTAACAACAAAGCTGAGCCTAAGAGGTGCAATATGCCATATATCATTCCATGTCAAGGACCTCTGCAGGGCTCCTTCCCATGTAGTCCATTGGCCTTGTTCGGCCTGCTGCACTGCTTTTTGCAACCTTTTATCATTTTCAGCTCCTCGTATCTCATGAACTACTATGTCTCTGCGCTCCCTGCTTGATGCCTTGGATCAATTAGTCCAGGTAGAACAAAATAATTACCGAGATCTAGTGTTCACAGTGTACAGCAGCTAGTAATTCCGATAGTTAAAAAGAATGTCAGGTGGGTAAATCTTTCTGGATAAATCCTCGCCACAACACAGTGGTCAGTAGTCGGGTAGTGTTAGGTTTTATATTTCGCCACAGCGGGCTAAATGTAATGAAAAATAAAAAGAAATTCCAATCGCCCAATTGCTCGCGTGATAATTCAGTTAACGGCTCTTACTCGCTGGCTGTTACCTGTCCGGTCGTGGACTAGCTAATAGGTCTGTTTGTAAACACTCACTAGTGCCTGTAATACAGAGAAAAAGAAATAGGCGTGGCTAAAACTATGAGTTAGACAGCTATCGAGAAGGCATGGATTATGCGTAACAAACGTGCATACTAATTGAGGAAAGCAAAGGTGGTAAACAAGGTTGAGGGGCAACGATGGGAACTCAGTGGACTGATCAATGTAGTCTATTCTCATAACCTGTCACAATGGGAATTCAGTGGACTGATCAATGTAGTCTATTCTCATAACCTGTCACATCAACATAGAGGTTACTTTCACAATTGCCTCCGGCTGGCGGAAAAGTGTTTTTTTTAAGCTGCAAGGTGGTGTGGGTTCAATTTTCTACACAAACAACAGGAGGCTGACACTTGGGAGTCATGACCCAGGTGGGCCCGCCCCCTTAGAATGTAAAGGAGAGTAAAGGGCCGAAACACTTGATCGACGGGAGAACCCTTCTGATGATCATATTGCCTCCTGTTGTATCGCTCTGTATAGAGTTTCCTATCATCTATTGTTCCATAACACTTGTCTGATTCTTGTCATCATTTCCACATGAATGATCTTGTCAATCCATTTCAATCCTTCTATTCAACGCAAGCAATCATTTATGAAAATCTGCAGCTTCTTGTTTGTTGTTTTTGTTGTTCTCCATGTTTTACAGCCATACAATAGGACTGACATGTAGCGGTATGTTATTCTTAATTCTAAAGGAAACCTTCAACTAGATTTCTCTGCACGTTTCTTTGTTCGTTTGTGGTTTCCTTTTTTAAATAAAGTAAACCTATTAACAAATTTAAACCAGACAACGAAGAATGCTGAGTTAATATCGCGGTTGTTAAATTTTCATGTCTTCAAGTTGCAGTCTGTTGTGAAATACGCCCAGACAGGGGGGAAACAATTATCCTTTCTTCATAACAATATCGTGTTTCGATATTGGGTTTATTCCCAAGACGAGGTGATCTGATATTTTGATGTTCCTGTGTTAATTTGACACGGCTGTGTGAGTTCAAGAAGACAGATAGAAGCGAGGGGATCCGTAAGGAAATTACCGAGATCTTATTTGTTTGTTGTGTCTATTAAAATGGGTCAGGTGACAGCCTCCGATATAAGAAGATTCGAGCTAAGCCCATTATAATGACGTCGCTATTTAAGCAATATAGACGGGCTTAATTTACGTGAATTATGCCCGCTGTCGGAAGGGCTATGTGGTGACATTAGTGTAATGGACACACACGCAAGGGAGGCCGATGCTTAAAATTAGCTTATTGTAGTCCGAGGGTTTTAGAGAGGGCAAACAGAATCAATGTAAAGCGTTTGATTACGAAACAGACTAGTTTAACTATCATTCATTCATAACCCTCCACTCCCAAAGGAGCATATGCCTTCAACAAACACATGCCAAGTCCTCCTGTCATGTGCCATTATCTCAAGTTCTTTCCACGTTCTCCTCATCATTTTCACCTCTGTTTCCAGCTGTCTTCTCCATGTGCTTCTTGGTCTACCTCTGCCTCTCTTGCCTTGGGGTTCCAGAACAAGGACTGCCTTGTAATGCTATCAACAGGTTTCCTCAGTGTGTGTCCTATCCATCGCCATCGTCTTCTTCTCATCTCTTGTTCCACTGGCACTTGTCTAGTTCTTGTCCTCAGTTCCACGTTGGTAACCTTGTCATACCATTTTAATCCCTCTATTCTACGCAGGCACCCATTTATGAAAGTCTGTAGCGTTTTGGTTGCTGTCTTTGTTGTTCTCCATGTCTCAGAACCATACAATAGGACTGACTTCACATTTGAGTTGACGATTCTTATTTTCGTGTTGGATCCAATTTCTTTTGATCTCCATATATTTCCCAATGCAATGAAAGCTCCTCTTGCTTTTTGTATTCTTAGTTTGATATCAGTGTCTGTCCCTCCAACTTTGTCTATATTGCTGCCAAGATATGTGTACGATTCTACATCTTGTATTGGTGTTTCTTCAAGTTCAACCCTGTTATCATTACCTGCATTTATTCTCATTATCTTTGTCTTTTCCCTGTGTATTTTCAGACCCAATTGCTGTGATCTCTCATCGAGTGTTTTCAATTTGTCCTGCATCTGATTTCGATGATGGGACAGAAGAGCCAAGTCATCAGCAAAATCCAGATCATCCAACTGCTTAGTCATAGTCTACTGGATTCCATTTCTTAAGTTTAAGTTTAACTATCATACAATACTTATTTGCTTCTTATTATATTTGACTTACTGTTTTCTTCTCACGGTTCGTAATTTACACATCAATATGGTTTTAAGCGTTGTCCAAAACTGTCGTCTTCATGAGAGGACCAGTGTTGGCAGTATGGACTTCTCCAACCCAGTTGAGGGCGATACTGTATGGTGTTGAGAGAAGCCTGAGGCATATTGACAGCTTTATAAGAGAGATAGATGTGGTTATTCGAGAGCGACCGACGAAGAAGGAGAAGACAAACATGGAACTGATGAAAAGAACCAGACAAGTGCCAGTGGAATTAGAGATGACACGACGACAAAGGCGATAGACAAGGACACACATTGAGGAAACCTGTTGAGTCCTTTCTCTGGTATCCACTGGGTAAGAGAGACAGAAAACATAAGGAGAAGATAACTGGAGACAGTAATGAAAGGGCATGAAGACGTGGAAAGACCTTGACCTGATGGCATGGAATAAATGGAATTTGCACGCGTTTGTTTGAAGGCCTATGCTCCTTCTGGAGCAGAAAGGTACTTACTAAATGAATGAACATAAACTAAATTTGAATACAGATGTGACCGCATGGCCTACCACGATAGCATTATCGGTGTTACTACAATAGCACGTATTATGCTACTGTAGTAGCACCGATAATGCTAGCGTGGTAGGCCATGCGGTCATACAGATTCCCACATGGTGTACCAAATACACATTGTAAACTTTGGAATCCTATACTTGAATTTCTATTTTATTTCTTTTGTTGGCTCTTGTAAGCCATGCTGGTGACTATGTTTTGTTTGTTTGTTTGTAGCGATTCCCACGGGTTCGAGTTTTTCACTCTTTTACCCTTGCAACAAAATTTGGGGTAGAGGTTTTTAGGCTTTCTTGCAACCCCAGAGAGCTTCCTAGACTCAGCGGCATGTTCCACCAGGCCCACCTTGGCGTGTGTGGAATGTTAACCATAATTTTGTCTTCCCCAATCGACTTCTATCTGTTCTTGCACTCGTCACATTTATTTGTCATTTGTTTCATACGGTGACAATTATTTACATGTCTTTGACGTATTTACAGAGATTATGTTTCTTTGATGGAGTAACACTGTTTTTTGTTTCTTTAATTAATAAACGTCAATTATTTTCTTGTCTTGTTAGAGGCGTAGTCGTTTTAATTGCTTTAATCGTTACAGTGAATTTCATTTTAGTGAATGAGTTACAACGATTTTCGTTGTTTGTTTGTTTGTTTCTTTTTGGTAGAAACATAGTGGTTTCATTTATTTTATATAGTAACAGTGATTTTAGTTTATTTGATAGAGATAGATCAATTTTCATTTCTTTGATAGAGTTACAGTATGTTACATATCTTTGTTTCAGTAACAATGATTTTCGTTTCTTTGTCCATGTATAATATAGTTATTCGATAGAGTGATTTTGATTTTAATTTCTTTGATGTGGTTACAGTAATTTTTATTCACGTGTTTAGAAAAACAGTGATTTTCACATGTGTGATACGGTTATATCGACTTTTCTTTCCGAGCTAGAATTACGGTAATTACCATTACACTAATAACCTCTACACATCACGGTAGACGAGGAAAGCCTAAGTAAGTAAGTAAGTAAGTCATTATACGAATAGAGTTACACTGATCTTCATTTCCATGTTAAAGTTACAATGGTTTTCATTTCTGTGATAGAGTAACAATGATTATCCTTTGTTTGATAGAGTTATAATGTTTCCAGTATTTGCTAGAGTTACAATAATTTTTATTTCCATGATAGAGTTGCAATTTTCTTGACCTTTTGACTGCGTTGCAGTGATTTTGAGTTCTTTGATGCTGTTACAGTATTCATCAAATCTATAGTAGAATTACTATAATTTACGTTTGATCTATAGAGTTACAAAGATTTTGATTTCTTTAATAGAGTTACAGTGCTTTTTTTTTGCCTTCCGTGTTAAAGCTAACGGGATCTTGTTTTCCTTGCCAGAGTTGTTGATTTTTATTTACTACATACAGAAACAATGATTTTAATTTTTTTGGTTGAGTTACATATATTTTCACACTGTTTATTTATTACAACTGTCGCAGATTTTCGATAGGGGAATTAAGACATAGATTGGTCCCTTCTGAATAGAAATAGAACAGGTGATAGCTCAGTGAGAGGTAATGTAAAGAAAATAGATTTTCACGAGTGAGATGGTGGAAACTAATTAGAATCTGTCCTTGAAATAGAGAATTCTCTCTCTTTCAGCCTATCTCTACAACAGAAAGTATTTGTCAGACAGATTAATAGCATATATATATTAATATATATATATATATATATATATATATATATATATATATATATATATATATATATATATATAGCACCACTTCACTCACATACGCACACATACGCACACATACGTGACGACAGTTAGACGCACAGACGTGAAAAAAACTATAACAATGGAATATAGATATTTTGGAACGAGCTGACCGACACACTTGAATAAAATTTATGTAAATTTTACTAACATAAAGAAAATTGTCCACAACAAATAAGTTTGCTTATCAAGCACATATAAATACACATAGGTTAATGAATTACTAAAAGAATAATAGACCTATAGGCGTAATCCTTTCCCCCTTTGTTTAGCCCACGATCCCGTTAGAAGAAAAGTTATAGCCACAACGAATCACAGATTTATACGCTATGGTCTAGGATTTCCCTCTACCGTTAAGAACAGAGTTGATATATTAATCTATCCTAAGAGGAAATCAGCCTATGCAACAAAAATTGCATAAAGAAATTTCAAAGCGGGTGCATGAATATATAAAAAATGAAAGAATCACTCGTTCTGCTTTCTCTCTGTTCATTCAGTAGGGGCCCCTGACATACTTTCTTACCGACAAACGTGATGTTTCACGCCGTCTGGCGCAAACTTCAGGACACTTCTCTTCAGTGAATCTGTATTCTCTTGATAAAGAGAATCCCAGCTCTGCAGATACAGGTTTCTTCCAATGTTCCGGGGAGCGTCCCCTTTATAACTATATTTTTAGATTACTGGTTGTTACGCTGGAATAAATTAGAGGATCATGCATGGATACGCGAATGATAGCAGGTGTTCTTTCAGGACATTATTGTCTGTATACATAACAAAAGCCGGTAGGTGAATAGGTCCACGGGAAACATGGTTGACATTTAATAAATAAATTCACTTCACAATAACGTCCATCAAAACATCAAAAGTACATGGCAATGGATAAGCGTAGCAGATTATCTCTGGTCCGTCAATAGGTTTCAATCGTTAGGCATCTTAAGTGGCAATAATATAATAATAATACACTCCTCTCATCTCCACTCAATCTTGGCCGTTGTACTAAAGGTTCGGACAATCCACGAAAGCCAAAGTAATGCAGCAGACACAAATCAGGGCAAACAAAATGTTAGTTGCCTCATATCTCAAAGGTACACTTGTAGTAAATTATGGTATGAACTTCTAGATAAGTTCGTGAACCATCTTGCACATAACGTTGCGACCTCCGAAAATCAACAATGCCACAAGGTATATTTATATATCATTCTCCATTATCCCGGAGCTCGAAAATTACATCTCTCTCGGACGCAAACACAAAGACGGAAGGCCAATTAATTAACACACTGAACCCGACGACATGTGACAGAAACGTCACTAGTTGACCATCGCTCAACACGGGTGAACGCCTCGCTCACCACGGGTGGACGCTTCGTGCAAACCGTAGTTTGTCTACAGGCGAACACAGTTCCTCACATAAAAATGGAAATGTGCTAGCGTGTAGTAACATGCCACACTATTTTATCTGCATCCCAAATCTATCTTTTTTTTTTTTCGTACGCCCGCTAATACTCGAGGCGAAATCTCAGGTTATTATTTTTTAATGTCTAACCTGACATTGATGTTTATGTGAGTATCCTATTTTCTTGTACAGAGACAAGTGTCCCTCGCCATTCAGACATATACTCGCCGTTTTCGGAGGTACTCATTAGAGCTGGGTCGGCTCAGGAGCCGCCAGTCCCTGGTCGACGACACTTTTTCAAATGTCCTCGCCAGGTCTCGAGTTAATCCAGTCCAAATCCCGGTCGACGAAAAATCCTCAAATGCCGTCGCCCGGGTTTGATCCTGAATCACCCGGTCGCCAGAGCGGTGTTGTAACCACTACGCTAGCGCGGTTTAAATCTATCCTTAACACTGGTAATGTCGCTTGAATCAGTTTAGGTAAGACATTTTAAACGGGCTCACAGTGTCAGAATCACGAGGTTTCCACTACTTAGGAAAATGACAGGTTGGTAAACTTCTCTCAGATGTAAAATTCTTGGTCACACCACAATTAGTCAAAAAGTCGGAAATGTTACTGTTTGTAATTTCTCTCGCCACGGGGGCTGAATGTACAATGAGATTGTTGGGAAGAATTATAATCTGGCTCGATAGGCCCAGTTATTGCATTTAGTATTAAAGTTCGTGAGATGAGTACTCTGTCTTTTTCTGGATGCAAACACAAAGCCAGACAGGTTGTAACTTGGAAACTGACTTATTTAAATTACAAAAAATGGTTCTTCTAGGTTCTTCTCATATACTGAAACCGCTGGTAGATGTTGGGCTTTACCCAGAATACTGTATAAAGAAAAAAGAAACATACAGAATACTTAAACTTAATATTATACACATCCTATCCTACCCTCGCGTAAAACATAATATTCACTTCGGTTATTAACTTTAAGTTAAAAACTATAAGCTTAGCGCTTGTCTCATCGTTTAAACTTCCGTGAAATAAATTCTAGTCATTAACAAAAATCATTCATCATGAATTAGAAATACGTAAGTATCTCATCAATACTCAATGATGAATCAGTGCATTTACTAGTAGTTAAAATATTCTCGGACTAGTTACTAGCAATTTAATTAAATTTATTTATAGCTGTATGAGTTTTAGCTAGAAATTTTAATTTATTTGCTATCCACTGTAACACAGTAAACTTTAGAGAATTATCATTTAATCACTCATGCACAAAAATTAAACTATGTAAAAAATGAAATAGGGGATCTACCACTAAAATCACCCAACACTACTAGACATATATATCTACCATTAGCGCAGAAGTAAAACGATCTCCAATCGACCAACTAAATGATGCTTCTATTAACAGAGATGTTAGGAATCGAAAGCTAAATGGTTCTAGTCTTTCTGGCTGTACTGGATGAATTAAGTTAGAATTCTGGAGTATATATCTCTCCGAAATCAGGGGAAGGTTACGTCTATAACCCGACCCGACTCATTTGCCAGATATTAGCACCTACGTCCAGATTTACATATTTACTTGCTCATTCTACGAATGAAACGAATTCTACACACCCTTACCGAAACCAGACTTAACACCTACAGTACATTCTCTCGATCTGATCAGACATCGGCAATAAAACTCACAGTGTGCGTTTTACACGTTCTGCTTCATATGGCCGTTCCCAGCGATCAATGTCTTTCATCTCAAATCATTCACCGAGAATAATTAACTATAGGCGGACAGATCAGAGAAAAATAATAGACGATAGTCTTACTTCTTATCCCTGTCGAAAACGAATTAACACGTTTCGGTCTCATCAAAGAACTTAGCTTAACAGCAATAAAATGCGTTGCTAAATTAGAAAGGAAAAGACAAAGGTATGAATGGGAGAGTATATCTTAACAATCGAGCGTATGCGAAAAAAGACGGGTAAAAGAGCGAAAGAAAGGTAAAAGACAAATGCAGAATAAAGAATAAATATCTGAAATTTATTAATCATAATATCTCTGCCACAACAACTTTTCTGCTTAACTTCTGAAATAAGAATCTTCAACTCAAATATCAAATAAGTCCAACTGAATGGCTCTGAAACATGTAAAAAGAAGAATTAAAATGCTTTGACAAGATCACTAATGCGGAACTGATGACAAGAACCAGATAAGTACCAGAGGAACTGATGACAAGAACCAGACAAGTGCCAGTGGAACTGATGACAAGAACCAGACAAATGCCAGTGGAACTGATGACAGGAACCAGACAAGTAGCAGGGGAACTGATGAAGAGAACCAGACAAGTGCCAGTGGAACTGATGACAAGAACCAGACAAGTACCAGGGGAACTGATGACAAGAACCAGACAAATGCCAGTGGAACTGATGACAGGAACCAGACAAGTACCAGGGGAACTGATGAAGAGAACCAGACAAATGACAGTGGAACTGATGACAAGAACCAGACAAGTGCCAGTGAAACAAGAGATGAGAAGAAGACGATGGCGATGGATGGGACACACATTGAGAAAGCCCATGGATAGTATTACAAAGCGGTCCTTGTTCTGGAACCCCCGGTGGAAGACACGCAGAGGTAGACAAAACACACGGAGAAGAGAGCTGGAGTCAGAAGTGAAAATGAACAGGAAGACGTGGAAAGAACGTGAGCTGATGGCACGTGACAAGAGGACCTGGCATGTGTTTATCGAAGGCCTTTGCTCATTGGGGAGCTAAAGGATATTGTTTGATTGATTTAATTGATTACAATTATTTTCATTTCTTTCATAGCTACAAAAATTAATTTTTCTTTGCTCCAGTTTCAACCATCTTTATTTGTTAAACAGAGTAAGATTTATTTTCCTTTCCTTGTTAGAGTTGTAGTTACAACTTTGTGGATCATAGATCTGAAACAAAAAATTTACCAAACTTTTCTGTCTTGTGTCATTCGTGGGATTTTATATCTTTCATATATGTCTCCAGTTCTCTTCTTCATGTGTTTTTGGTTTCCCTTTTTGAAATCTTATGCTGGTCATTCCACAACAAATATGGCTGGCTTGGCCATGTCCGCGCATGATCGCATCCCGAAGATATGTTCTACGAACAACTGACAGATGGCAAAAGAATAGTTGGACGACCGCAGCTGAGGTTCAAAGATGTGTGCATGAGAGACATAATGCTCTAGACATAAATCCAGCAACCTGGGAGGATGAAGCTGCTGATCACAGTAAGTGGCGATGGTCTCTACGGTGCCACCTCAGATTGGACGAAAAGAAGCTCTCACGGCAAGCAGAAGAGAGGAGAAAACGTCGAAAAGAGTACCGGGAAAATAAGCAGCTGAGAGCTGTCACCTCAGGGGCGCATTCCCATAGTCAGTTATGACTGAAGGAGCTATTATTATTATTATGGAAGGAGCCGCGCTGGTGTAGTGGTTACCAAACTGCGCTGGGGAAGGTGTGATCCAGGTTTAAACCGGGGCGAGGATATTTGAAGATTTTTCGTCGACCGGGATGTGGACTGGATTAACTCGAGACCTGGCGAGAACATTTGAAAAAGTGTCGTCGACCAGGGACTGGCGGCTCCTGAGCCGACCCACCTCTAGTGGGTACCTCCGAAAACGGCGAGTATCTGCCTGAATGGCGAGGGACACCTGTCTCTGTACAAGAAAAATAGGGATACTCACGTAAAAATCAGTCTCTGGTTACACATACTAACCTGAGATTTCGCCTCGAGTAATAGCGGGCGTACGCAAAAAAAAAAAAAAAATTATTATGGGAAAACTAAGAGCCAGGGATCCAGATCTCCAGGACGACCCAGACTTCGCTGGGAGGACAACATTAGACAATCTCTGAAGGACTGATGACTAGATTGGAACCAGGCCAGGAAGAAGATAGCCTAGTGTGACACTGTCTCTGGCAAACTTCTACACTCCAGGATAGAAGAGGAACGACTAAATTGTAGCAAAGTTTGATTTTGCAGGGGAGGTTATGATGGTATCCTAAAAGAATGAAATCCGTGTATGTATTAACCGTGTGAGGTCAAGCACATGTAGGCCCCTGATTCTATAAGTGATGATGATGAATTATGTGCAGGGAACCTAACGCTACCTCCCTAGATCTCACACGGTCACTATTTTGGCTCTAGTGTCTAGGGGAGAAATGAAATGATGGTACACAACACAAAAACATTTTAAGTTTCTATGAGGAAGTGAATAAAACCTGTGGTTAAGTTTTTCTTTAAAATTTGATAATTTTTTATACAATTTATTTTGCCTGTCCAGTCATATCGTTTGGACAGGTCTTTGAAAATGAGGACAAGATAGTTTACATAAAAGATTAACTAAAAGTGTGTGGACAATCTGCCCAAATAATTACAATGTTAATATATGTCTTTCCTGTTGGAATGTTCACAGCTTAAATTTATTCTTCTAAGAAGGAGAGTCACTGTGTATGAGGGGCTGTATTATCATCATACCCCATCACTTCCTGAGTATGATTTGAAATAATAGTGTTTATTTAACACGAAAGTGTCAGATATACCCAGGTCCTTAACATATCACCTGGGGTTTCTTGTTGAAAGATAAGATATTGTGTAATTGCAGAAATATCGATATCACATCACACGCCCAAGCTCCTGCTGTTATCTCTTGAAAGCATACATGCAATTTCGGAGACCTCTTGGCGTTCTCGTCACTCCTCAGGTTTCCTGTCACCAGCCGGCAACAGGAAACAAAACCTCTGCAACAAAAGGACACCCTGGCCTTTTACATCTGATCACTTATTCTTTTATTTAATTTCATACGTGGGTATGGGGTCAGCCTCGCGTGCATTTCAGGTGCACTCACCCCCTAATTTTTTATAACTCCCACCTTGCTGTGACTACCCCTCAGGTACCTATGGCAGATACGCCACTGTACGTGTACCTAGTTTTCCTCAATAATATAATGTGGGGTAACCACATTTCCTTTTATATATTTTTCTCATCTTTTTCTTTTTAAATATATATGCTTCAGACATGTGAGAACAGTGTTCCTTGAACACGGAGGCTTACTAATATACTCTAATACAATAATATTCAAACATAATCATGACAACATACATTAGTTAGATACATTTCAACGTGAGGACTCAACAATGTCTGCTCCCGGCACGTCCTTCACTTTTTCCCAATAGCAGTATCTAACTTTGGTAATGGGATTAAACATATTAAATTCATAAAGCATTCTTACCACAAATCAAGAAAAATAAACAAATGACGCTGACTTTGCAAAGAAATGGCCTCAGTTTCTTCTGCTCCGTCCAGACTGTGAAATACTTATTTAGTTATTTAATTTACTTTTAAATTTTATCACAGCTGTTCTCAGCGTATCTGAATAAAAAATACTGTTCAACTGGCAATGAATAGTGAAAGCTTTTTGCTAATATTTAGTAGCACTGGCCAATCGAAAGCTTGCGACCACCAGAATTCAAAAGCAGTTTTTGTTTTGAAAAAACAAAATTAATTTCAAACATACTCTGCGTCTGGTAGTCGATTGGCCAGTCTGCTTTAGTTATGCCAATGCAAAACGATGTTAGTTTTTGGTAACAATTTTCCTACCGCTCCCCTCTCCTCCTATACTCTTGTTACCCAAGCGAATTTGAATTTCCACAAGGCCTCCCTTCTAAGCTGGTGTCCCCACTAACGTTATGAAAAAAAACAAGCAGGAACAACAGTCCGTCTGGTCGTGCTTCCGTAGACATTTAGTATTTCCTCAATAACTTGTCTAATACTGGGACTATCATATTATTTAAAACACATTCTTGCTCAGTGAATTCTAAGCTATACTACCATATATTTTTTATGTTCAGTTTCATTATGGTTTTAGATTTTCAATTTTGTCACCGGTCATCGTCAAATAAATATTTTACACAAGACGGCCATCTTTCCCTCTCGCTAGCATGTATTTTTCAAATAACTAACTTGTTTTTGTGACGTCAGAAACATTACCGCGAGGAGGCAATAAAATTGTCTGCGTGTTTTGCCTCTGTTGGCTTTGTTCCAGCGTGTATATATGCATGGCGGACTATCAAGCGAAGCGGGGTGTTGGCGTAGCGGGTTAAGAATTGGCGTTAATAATTTGTATTGTATCGTGTAACACTACCAAAAAATGTAAGGATTACTACTTATTACACTGACAAACAACATTTTTCTTTCTTATATAAGAATAAGTGTTCTTAGGTCAGTTTCTTGCGCTGATTTCAAATCTGAAATCCGTTTATCTCTATCACATCGGTTTCTTAAGATATGTGTGAATAAATATATTTTTGGGAAACCGTTATTTGCTTCGTTTCATTTTTACTATATAACTTATTAAAAATTAATAAAAAGCAACATAATTCTACTTTTTATACTGCTATATATATGCTACATATGTTACGCGATTTTTCAAATAGTTACTGTATTTTGAAATAATTCTGAGCAAAATATGGCTTCTAGAAGTTGTAGAAATTCGGCTGATCTGTTCTGTTACGTGTGCGGATATTTTACCGATCGTGTTGACCAGAAAAACTTTACACCATTACTAAAGAAAGCATATGAACTTTATTTCGATTCGAAAGTTGATGATGCAAATAAATCTTGGAAGCCAAATGCAGTTTGTTCGATACATTGGCAGGTTGGTTACGAAAATCGCCGAAGCATAAGTCGATGCTTTTTGGAGTGCCAGTAATATGGCGTGAACCGACAAATCACGCTACTGATTGTTACTTCTGCTTGACACATATCCATGGTTTCACTTTTAAAACTAGAAAGTCTGTGGTTTATCCAAATATTGAATCGGTTTCGAAACCAGTGCCTCATGATCCAATCACGTGTCCGATCCCAGTACCACCAGAACAATATCCGTTGGACGTGAATGAACCATCAGAAAGTGATAGTTTACCTGCTTTAGAAACTAATTCTGACTCGGATTACATACCGGTGAATGATGGTGTTTACTTAATTAACCATTCAGAACTTTCAGATCTAATACGTGATCTCGCTCTTACCAAAGGACAAGCGGAATTACTCGGTTCGCGACTTAAAGAATGGAATCTTTTAGCGCCCAATACTCCGATATCTAAATTTCGTCATAGACACAGAGAACTTGTTCAATACTTTGAGATGGATGATGACATTTGCTATTGCAAAGATGTAAACGGTCTAATGGTGCACCTCGGTCATGAGCACATAGTCAACGAATGGCGACTTTTCATCGACTCTTCCAAGACTAGTCTAAAAGCCGTGTTATTGCATAACGGAAATTTATTTTCATCAATTCCAGTCGCCTACTCTGTTCATATGAAAGAAACTTATGACAATATGGCTATACGTTTGGAAAAAATAAAGTACAATGACTACCAATGGCGGATTTGTGGAGACCTAAAGGTCATTGCAATTCTCACGGGCATGCAGACTGGGTATACTAAATTTTGTTGCTTCCTATGTGAATGGGACAGCCGCAACAGACAGGAACATTATGCAAGAAAGGTGTGGCCTATCAGGGATCGTATGCAGCTCGGGCATAAAAATGTAATACACGAGCCATTAGTTAACAAAGACAGCTTCATTTTACCACTGTTACATATAAAGTTGGGGCTCATGAAGAATTTCGTAAAAGCGTTAGATAAAACGAGCAAAGCTTTCACTTATCTTCGAGAAAAGTTTCCGCAAGTTAGCGATGCAAAGATAAAGGAAGGTATCTTTGTAGGACCTCAGATTAGGAAAGTTATTGCAGACAAACAATTCGAGAACTTGTTACATGGTAGTGAACTTCGCGCATGGATGGCATTCAAATCGATCGTCGATAACTTTCTGGGAAATCACAAATCTGTCGACTATGTGCATATTGTTAAGCAGTGCATAGATGCATACAGAATTATGGGCTGTAACATGTCCCTCAAAATCCATTTGCTCGATTCGCATCTTGACTTTTTCCCTGACAACCTTGGCGAAGTCAGCGATGAACATGGAGAACGATTCCATCAAGATATCGCCGTAATGGAGTCACGTTATCAAGGACGGTGGAGTGTGACCATGCTTGCCGATTATTGTTGGATGCTTCATCGCGATGTACCACATGCCATTCACCGATGAAAGTCGACTGCAAAGAAATTCAAGCCTACATAACTGTTATACTTCTTGTACGAATGATGTTGTAATACTGTATGCGTTGTTAAAAATCTTCTATTGCGTATTTCTAGAGATCCCGACCTGATAGAGAAAAACGGTTTGCAGATTTAAAAACAGCGCATTAAAATTGACCAGAAAAACATAGAAAAGTTAGAGAAAGAAAAAAAAAGTTTTTTTTGTTAGCCAGTGTTACCAGCGTTAAAGTTGACAGAATACGTTAATTCAGATAGTTATTTTGCGGCACACGTCCGCAAAATCGTTAATTATAAGTCTAGGCTGCAAAATGTATGCAGCAGATCTGGCAAAATGTTAAATGTTGGTAGTACGTTTTCGAAACCGAAACTAAAACGCGTGTTAGATTTTTACCGTGGAATCGTTCTATAGGCTTTAGCACTGCACAAAAGGCAGCGTTGCTGGCGTGTGAGAGCATCACCGTCAGACACTATATGGCGGATTTATTTATTATCATTTTATGACTAAAATCTTACTGAAATGAGCGATTATTCTCGCAGATTTTACTACACACCTCCCATCCTAAAACATGCAATCATTAGCAGGTTATAATCTGCGAGATAACTTAGCTCCATGAAGTCTTACGCGTTTTTCTGATCTTCATCATAAGGATGTCTACTTAAAAAGTCTGCACCTACGTTCCGAGGGCCGGGAATATATTATATCAGAAATGAGTATGGCTGCAATAACAAGGACCATCTCAATAATCTGGAATTTTCATGCTTGGCCTGTGACAAGAATACGAGTGGTGAATGATCCGTTTGGACCACAAATGTCCTGCCATACAAAAAAATCTGGAATTTTTTTATAGCCCATATCAAAGCTAGACATTCCTTTTCACTTGTTGAATAATTTTTTCCGCCTTGTTGAACTTGCGGCTTGCATAAGCGACTGGGTTCAATTCCCCATCCTGTGAGGAGGACCTTTGCAACAATGTAGCACCTAGGCCCACATTGCTTGCGTCACTTCTCACGATAAATTCTTGATTCAAGTCAGGCAATTGCAATACTGGCCTGCTTGTAAGTTTCTCTTTTAACTCCTGGTAAGCCAATTCACACTGTGCTGACCAATTTATTGTATCAGGTTGTCCTTTGCGAGTTAAATCCGTCAGAGGAGCACATATAGAGTTAAAATTGTTAATGTACTTTTGGTAGAAACCACACAATGACACGAAAGATCGCACATCTTTCTTTGTTTGTGGTCTAGGTGCTCTTTTCAATTTTTTCTGATTCTTGGGATCAGGGGTCATGCTACCCTGATGTACAGTATGTCCCAAGAATTCCAACTCTTTGCAACCAATACAACATTTTGTTGGCCTAGCGGTTAAGTTAGCCTCTCTGAGTCTATCAAACAGCATATTCAAAGAGGTAACGTGTTCCTCAAATGTTTTCGTCGCAATGAGGATATAGTCCATAAAATTCGAAATACATGGATTTTTCAGGGGATCCAATAATTTTCGCATCATCCTTGAAAACACACTCGGGCATTTTTCAACCCAAACGGTAACATGTTGAACTCATAATGACCTTCCGAGGTGCTAAATGCTAAATAAGGTCGAACCTTAGGCTTTACTGGAATTTGGTAATAGCCTTTGCTAAGATCCACCTTAGAAAAATATTTTGCCTTGTTTAGCCTGGCAAATAGTTGAGTAGTATCAGGTAATGGATCCACCTGACCTTCTGTGACAGCATTCAGTTTCCTGTAATCTATGCACAGTCTATGTTCTCCCGATGGTTTCCGCAACAAAACCACACAGGAACTATAAGGAGACTCACTGTGAGAAATAATCCCTTCTTTTAACAAATAATCAATCTCCTCTTTCAAAGCTTTTTCCTTAGCGAAAGAAATAGAATAGGGCCTCATACAGATAGGTGCTGGGTCTAGTAGTTTCATATCATATTCCAACAAATTTGTGTGCCCCGGTTTATCCGTTAACACATCTGTATGTTTCTCAAGGACCTGTTGAACCTTCTCCCTCTGTCCTTTTGTTAGGTGATTACTGATCTTCACCTGGGCAAACGTTTCACTGGGTTTCAGTGGATATTCAAATGAGGAGAGAGGGTCATTTTTCATTTCGGTTGCAATAGACAAGGCCAATAGGTGTGTTCCTTCCTGGATTTGTCTGTCCAGATATTTCTTCAAAAGGTTCACATGATAGACTTTTTCCTTTCCCTTTTTGTCTATCTTATAATTTGTTCTGGATACCTTTTCCAAAACTGTATATGGCCCTTGCCATCCGATCTGAAGTTTATTGTTGCTGCCTGGCAATAGAAGAAGCACCTTCTCCCCATACAGCAAGTTCCCTATCCTTAGCTTTTTTATTATAATAAGCAGCATGCTTTTTCCTGGCTTGTCTCAAATTATCATTTGCCAGTTTCCAACTAGTTTTTAAACGAGTGGTCAGTTCGGTCACATACTGATAAGATGAGGTAACAGTCTCCTCTGCCTTCTCATCTGTCCAGGTCCTTAACAAACTAAATGTGGACTTTTAATTTTTCATACTTATTTTTCATGGCACCCGTCAGGTCCTTTACATTAGAAGCTTTGTAGTGAGGACTTTTCTACCTAGAATCATCACTCACAAATCGTCCACTACCAATTCTTTTCTTGGGGTTTCTTCCCACTTTAAGTTCATTGTGAGAGATCTTCGCTCTCTTTTCGTTTCCTCCAGTTTATATAATTCTGACCGAGGGATTGTCAGTTTAGTCTGGGGTAAAACTACTCGTCGCATAGTGGCCATTCTAATACCTTCGAGTGAAGACTGTGTGTGAAAAGGGGGCTCCCATTCCACGTTGTCTACTTTATTACAATTATTTTTAATTCCAGGCCTAAGTTTGCCCCGTGGCATGTCTAGGTTCTGATCAATTTTCCCACTTGTGGGTGTTCCCTCATGAAATACGCCACATGCTTCTACATAATTCTCAACCATGACCATCATATCTGGCCAATAATATTTTTGAGCTACTTTTTGGCAGATGGTACCTACTTTCTCGTGGTCCCCATCCTTTCCAACATGTAAACTCCGTATTACGTCTGCCCTATACATTTTAGGAAGAACCAGCTGTCCATGACCAGCTGAACCAGTTCCGGCCTTCCCATATAACAATTTATTCTTTATGTAAAATTCTCCTTTTCTGGGAGGTGTATGGCAGTTACGCAATTTTTGAAAGCACGGCTTCAGTGACCTATCTTGAGCCTGTGCCTTCCTCATCTTCTCTGGATGAGTATTTATAGGTTCATCTTCTTCCTTTCTGGATTGTGATCGGGTCTGGACTGCTTCCAAGACCACATGTCTCTTGGGATTTCCCAAGTAGACATAACGACACCCCAATATCAGAGGGTAGATGGGTGCGTCTATCACTGCTGCTCTGATTATCCCTTCCACATAGCGAGTTTTCACTGTTATCCTTGCAATGGGAAGTTTCATGAGTGGTAGGTCCTTGGTCGCCCCTTGTATCTCCACTGTTTCTGTGGTATACTGATCTGGGTTCACCAAGTGCGCGCTCACGACAGCATCAAAATCTAGACCTGTATCATAGAGACACCTTATGGTGACCTCATTGCATACAACATCCTCACAAACTGGGGGGTGATAAGGTTCCTGCTGTCCAGCAGGTTTGTCCTTTACTTCCTGGTTCCCCCTTCTCATAGCAGTACATCCAGAAGGTTTACTTTTACAGAATTCGGTGTTATGGTTGTCCTTCCTACAATATTTACACCACCTATTTCCTTGGTTAAAATGCTTTCTTTCATCATTCTTTCTGTCATTGAAATGTGAGGTTTTATTTTTAAAATCATTCCGAGGCCTATCAAAGTTCTGCTTACTTCTGTTATCAAATTTATTATTGTTTTGAGGAACCTTATACTGATCTACTGGTTTTTTCTTGATACCAGCTACCTCTGCCTGGGCTGCCTGATACCTCTCAGCGACATTTATGATCTCACCCAGTCTCTCCGCGCCCTGTTCCATGAGAAATTTTCTCATGTCTGGAGCCATGGACTCTCTCATCTGTTCAATGAGTATCATCTGTTTGAGATCTTGGGTTTTCCCCAAAGAAGCCCATTTCTCCATATACGTCTCTAACCGGGCGGAGAACTGGTGATAGGTCTCACCCGACAGTAGCCTGGCATTCCTAAATTTCTTTCTATAAAACTCTCCGTTCTTTTCGTATCTTAACAGAAGAGCCTGCTTCAACATGTCATAGTTGTCTTGGGCATCCCTGCTCATTTTGGAAAACACTTCATAAGCTGTTCCCCGAAGACCCTGAGACAACTTTACACCCCATTTTTCTCTTTCTAACCCATAAGTAGTGGCTAATATTTCGTATCTGCTTAAATACGACTCAATGTCATCATCCTTTTCCACAAAGTAATCTAAATGGAACCCCATGGTTGATGAGGAGGCCCCCTGGCTTGCAGCTGAGTCAGAAGTGGAGGGGCTAGTTCCATTTTCAGGAGCATGGCCTTGCAGCTCTAACTCACTTAGTCGTATCTCATGTTCTCTTTGTAATCTTTTTTCTTCTGCTTCTGCTTCCCTCTGCAGTCGTTTTTCTTCTCTTTCTGCCTCCAATTTCCTTTCTTCTTTCTCAGCCTCAAGTTTCTTTGCCTCAGCCTCCTCAACTGCAGCCTCCTAATCTCAGCCTCCATATCAGCCTCTAATTTCTTAGTCTCCCTAGCATCTTCTAATTGCATTTTCCTTTCCTCAGCTAACCTATGTTCTTCCCTAGTAATAAATTTATCACATTCTGAGGTGACATAGTCAATTAAGATTTGACCCTCCATATTCATTTCTTTTGCAGTCTGAACAGCCGCAGATCGAAACTTGGCCAGATCTGCCATTCTGATAAATGCAAAATATTCTAACAAAGTTTCTAAATAAGTATAATTTTATCTAATTAAATCTGGGTTCTGACAGTTTCTTGACTTCCCAAATAATGGGCAATAATGATTATGGGGATTCCCTGGGACAATAGAATGTTGTTTATGCTAAGACCCAGACCCCAATGTATGTAGTACTAGGAGAAATTCAAATGCCCGGACAAGCCTACCAATTTATGTAGCAAAGTTTGATTTTGCTGGGGAGGTTATGATGGTATCCTAAAAGAATGAAATCCGTGTATGTATTAACCGTGTGAGGTCAAGCACATGTAGGCCCCTGACTCTATAAATGATGATGATGAATTATGTGCAGGGAACCTAACGCTACCTCCCTAGATCTCACACGGTCACTATTTTGGCTCTAGTGTCTGGTGTATGATGTACCTAGTGTCTAGGGGAGAAATGAAATGATGGTACACAACACAAAAACACTTTAAGTTTCTATGAGGAAGTGAATAAAACCTGTGGTTAAGTTTTTCTTTAAATTTGATAATTTTTTATACAATTTATTTTGCCTGTCCAGTCATATCGTTTGGACAGGTCTTTGAAAATGAGGACAAGATAGTTTACATAAAAGATTAACTAAAATTGTGTGGACAATCTGCCCAAATAACTACAATGTTAATATATGTCTTTCCTGTTGGAATGTTCACAGCTTAAATTTATTCTTCTAAGAAGGAGAGTCACTGTGTATGAGGGGCTGTATTATCATCATACCCATCACTTCCTGAGTATGATTTGAAATAATAGTGTTTATTTAACACGAAACTGTCAGATATACCCAGGTCCTTAACATATCACTTGGGGTTTCTTGTTGAAAGATAAGATATTGTGTAGTCGCAGAAATATCGATATCACATCACACGCCCAAGCTCCTGCTGTTATCTCTTGAAAGCATACATGCAATTTCGGAGACTTCTTGGCGTTATCGTCACTCCTCAGGTTTCCTGTCACCAGCTGGCAACAGAAAACAAAACCTCTGCAACAAAAGGACACCCTGGCCTTTTACATCTGATCACTTATTCTTTTATTTCATTTCATACGTGGGTATGGGGTCAGCCTCGCGTGCATTTCAGGTGCACTCACCCCCTAATTTTTCATGACTCCCACCTTGCTGTGACCACCCCTCAGGTCCCTATGGCAGATACGCCACTGTACGTTTACCTAGTTTTCCTCAATAATATAATGTGGGGTAACCACATTTCCTTTTATATATTTTTCTCATCTTTTTCTTTTTAAATATATATGCTTCAGGCATGTTGAACAGTGTTCCTTGAACACGGAGGCTTACTAATATACTCTAATACAATAATATTCAAACATAATCATGACAACATACATTAGTTAGATACATTTCAACGTGAGGACTCAACAATGTCTGCTCCCGGCACGTCCTTCACTTTTTCCCAATAGCAGTATCTAACTTTGGTAATGGGATTAAACATATTAAATTCATAAAGCATTCTTACCACAAATCAAGAAAAATAAACAAATGACGCTGACTTTGCAAAGAAATGGCCTCAGTTTCTTCTGCTCCGTCCAAACTGTGAAATACTTATTTAGTTATTTAATTTACTTTTAAATTTTATCACAGCTGTTCTCAGCGTATCTGAATAAAAAATACTGTTCAACTGGCAATGAATAGTGAAAGCTTTTTGCTAATATTTAGTAGCACTGGCCAATCGAAAGCCTGCGACCACCAGAATTCAAAAGCAGTTTTTTTTTGAAAAAACAAAATTAATTTCAAACATACTCTGCGTCTGGTAGTCGATTGGCCAGTCTGCTTTAGTTATGCCAATGCAAAACGATGTTACTTTTTGGTAACAATTTTCCTACCGCTTCCCTCTCCTCCTATACTCTTGTTACCCAAGCGAATTTGAATTTCCTCAAGGCCTCCCTTCTAAGCTGGTGTCCCCACTAACGTTATGAAAAAAAAAACAAGCAGGAACAACAGTCCGTCTGGTCGTGCTTCCGTAGACATTTAGTATTTCCTCAATAACTTGTCTAATACTGGGACTATCATATTATTTAAAACACATTCTTGCTCAGTGAATTCTAAGCTATACTACCATATATTTTTTATGTTCAGTTTCATTATGGTTTTAGATTTTCAATTTTGTCACCGGTCATCGTCAAATAAATATTTTACACAAGACGGCCATCTTCCCCTCTCGCTAGCATGTATTTTTCAAATAACTAACTTGTTTTTGTAACGTCAGAAACATTACCGCGAGGAGGCAATAAAATTGTCTGCGTGTTTTGCCTCTGTTGGATTTGTTCCAGCGTGTATATATGCATGGCGGACTATCAAGCGAAGCGGGGTGTTGGCGTGGCGGGTTAAGAATTGGCGTTAATAATTTGTATTGTATCGTGTAACACTACCAAAAAATGTAAGGATTACTACTTATTACCAGCGTTAAAGTTGACAGAATACGTTAATTCAGATAGTTATTTTGCGGCACACTTCCGCAAAATAGTTAATTATAAGTCTAGGCTGCAAAATATATGCAGCAGATCTGGCAAAATGTTAAATGTTGGTAGTACGTTTTCGAAACCGAAACTAAAACGCGTGTTAGATTTTTACCGTGGAATCGTTCTATAGGCTTTAGCACTGCACAAAAGGCAGCGTTGCTGGCGTGTGAGAGCATCACCGTCAGACACAATAGATCGGATTTATTTATTATCATTTTATGACTAAAATCTTACTGAAATGAGCGATTATTCTCGCAGATTTTACTACATAAATAAGTAAGTAAGTAATCTCTGGTGGTTCAAAAGCAAGGACTGCCTTGTAATACCAGGGGAATGGTTTTTATTATGTATTTCCTATCCAGCCCCAGTGTCTCTTCTCATCTTTCGCTCCACCTGTACTTGTTTGGTTCTTTCCATTAGTTCTTCACTAGTGATCGTGTTGTACTATTTCACTAGTTCTCTTCCACTTAAGAACCCAATTATGAAAATCTCTGTCTTTGAGTTGTCATTTTTGTTCCTCTCCATGTTCCACAGCCACACAATAGGACTAATCTGACATTCAAATTAAAGATTCTTATTTAGATCACATGGAAATTTTTTTTTTTTTTTTTTTTTTCCTTAACCAGCGGCACTTGGGCTTTCAGCCCTTCGGCCCAATGACATGTCATTGCGAGGCTGGGGAACCTGAGGACTTTCCTTCCAACCCGGTCAGGAGCTTCGCTCCTTCCCATCCACAGAGGGTTTATCACAGGAGCCGTTCAGGCTATTCAGTCAAATTTCCGGCCGTAAACATTTCTTCAAACGCCGACGCCCGGGTTTGAACCATGAACACCTGGTCGCCAGTACAACGCCGAAGCCATTACACCAGCGAGGCTCCCAATCACATGGAAATACATCCTTCCACTTGCTACACATTTTTACGTTAAACTTTAACCTTTTTCTATCCAACAGGTTTGAACACCGGACATTAACCCAGTTACCAGCGCTTGTCATTCGGACTCCGATCTCATTACTTTTAGCTACACGTCCGGATACATTACCACAACAGTGGTTGTGTGCACAACAGCGCAAAATTCACGGGAAGCCATAGAGTTAATGTGTCTTTCATAACAACAGTATGAGAAGAAATATAAATTCCAAGGAGATTCCTGTTCAATACCTGGAGTTTTAAATATCGCAATTTGTTTTTGCTTTATTAAATGGCTATAATAAAACTGGAATGAATATAAACAATTTTACTTCGCGGACCATCAAGTAGCGAGGCTTCATTTTCCGTCTGCAATTCGACGAGAACTTTTCTTCCCATGACATACAATATGTTCAGTAAAAAGGCTGATA
Source organism: Oreohelix idahoensis (assembly GCA_024509875.1). Taxonomy (NCBI): domain Eukaryota; kingdom Metazoa; phylum Mollusca; class Gastropoda; order Stylommatophora; family Oreohelicidae; genus Oreohelix; species Oreohelix idahoensis. The sequence goes on along the minus strand of JAMPIV010020053.1, from coordinate 165,400 downwards.
AAAAACAATATACTTGAATTCTATTGGAGACAACTGGCTTCAAAATAGTTGCAGACGAGCAGCTGACTTTCGCGTTGTGCTCTTATAGAACTTTCTTCTGGTACCTGAAGGAGCGGATATGGCTGGAAATCTATTGTCAAAATATTTTCCAAATTCCCGAGAGACAGACACATTTATTATGAACGGAGGTATTCATCACGGACTAGGAAGTAAAATTCCACCTTCCCATAAATCTTCAGATGCCACTAATCTTACTTCTGGGTCAAGTTTGGATGACCCTGATTCTCCCTCAGATCCTGCACAGGTGGGTGTATGTTTTTTTCTCTGTGTGTGTGTGTGCTTGCGTTTATGTAGGTGATTTTGCTTGGTTAAGTGTATCCACACACACACACACACACACACACACACATATATATATCTCATCACCGTGTCTCACACCCCCACCGGACAATAAAGGTAATTAGCTCATAACCACCCTTTTGACATTGGTGGAAGCTTTGGGCGAGTGGGCCCCTTACTGCTGCGGGTCCTCAAGCACTGCCCAATGGCCAAACCGCTCAGTCCACCCATGAATATATTTATGTTTATGTTGTCACGGATTGCCTCCCCTGCTTTGGGGTAGTGGTCCAACAGTGGCCAAAAGTCAAGAGTATCTAATATGGGCCTTCAAAGGTGTCTACCTTCGCACAAGATTACTCTTGGCAGAGTTGTAGATAGAAGGGTAATGACGCTTCTATCCCAAGGGATTCCAAGCTGCATAGTGTCAATCATAAAAAGCCTCTATGCCAACTTTACGTGTAGTGTTGGGCAGAGCAACCTAACCTTCGAGGTGAAGACAGGAGTACGACAGGGATGCCCCTTATCAACCACTCTATTTTTAACAGTCATAGACTGGGTGATGCGCCAGACAACAGAGGGCAGTCCAAGAGGAATAAGATGGACTACATTTTCAACATTGGAAGATCTGGAATATGCAGATGACATTGCACTGCTGGCACATTCACATCAACACATCCAGGAAAAAACGGACAGACTTAATAAATTTAGCCAGCAGGTGGGCTTGAACATCAATTTAAAGAAGTCTGAGGTCATGACGCTCAATGTGAGCAACCCTGAGCCCATATCAGTAAGGAATCAGCAACTGGTACAGACAGATACCTTCACATACCTAGGAAGCATAGTAACACCAGACGGTGGGGCAGGCAAAGACATCAACATCAGAATGAATAAGGCAAGAACAGCCTTCTTTAGCCTAAATAACATCTGGAAGTCCTCCCAATACAGCACAAGCACAAAATTAAGATTATACCAGAGTTGCGTGCTTTCTGTGCTTCTCTATGGTGCGGAATGCTGGAGAGTCACAGAGAAGGAAATGTCAAAATTGTCCTCTTTTCACACAACATGCCTAAGAAAAATTCACCGAATCTTTTGGCCGAATACCATCACCAACCAAGATCTGCTTACTCGTAGCAAGCAAGAGGACATGCATACCATCATAGCTGGCAGACGCTGGAGCTGGGTTGGTCATGTCCTCAGAAGAGACCCCGATGTCATCACAAGAACAGCTATGCTTTGGACCCCTGAAGGAAAGCGAAAGAGAGGCCGACCAAAAACAACTTGGCGGAGGACTGTGGAGGCTGAGATGCAAAGAATGAACCAGAGTTGGGGCACTGTACGAAGGATGGCCACCGACCGTGCAAAGTGGAATCAATTTGTTGTTGCCCTACAAGACGCCACTAGGCGTGATGGCCACTGACTGCTTTGACGGTCGGTAGTTAAGGATCGAAGAAGAAGAAGAAGATCCCAAGGGAGTGACCATATGATATTTCCAAAGTCAAGAACAATGCTGAATTGGCAGGGCATTTGTTAACTTTATATCGGTCCGCCGCCTTTTATGAAGAATTAAGCAATTATTAATTTCAGCTCGTTCAAGCCCCCACCTGATTTACTCAGTGGAATTCTTATTATTCTGGTATAGTTCTGTGTAGAGTTTATTTAGTAAATTGACTGAGACAAACATGCAGTACATTTAAAATGATTAAATCGAAGTTAAATTTGTATAATTACAAACAGCAAATTTAATAATCATTTAGGTTTAACAAGGTGTTAGAAAATTTGAATAATGATTTAACAGAAAGTTGTCATCAGTGTTGTGATGGGATGACAGTTTGTAAAGGAGTTCACATGGCAGCTTTAACGTTTAACCTATCTGCCAATGGTAGGTTCTGCTCCCACTGATGGTTTGGATCTTGTTAGACTGATCACGATCGTCGCTGGTCACGGTTGTTAAGGCGCAGCACGTTCCCAGAAATGTCAGGGAGTGCCTACAAAGTTATTCCCTCGTCTTAAAGCTCATGCCACTGTTCCCTTCTTGTTCCCGAGATAGTACCCTCAACTGGTACCACCAACAACTATGGTAAAAGAATAGAAACGAAACGCTCTCTTTAGTACTGCGTTTCCTGACACATACTTATGTGTCCCATTCTCTCTATTCCGCCATCCCATCTACCTCAGAATTTACTATCGATGAGAATTAAACTTAGTCCCTCGAGAGAAAACTTTCTTTACATTTAAATTAAATAGCTTTGTCTTTTTTTTACATTTAAATGAAAAGGTTAATAATACAGATAGAATATGTTTACATTTACATCTCCACTGATTGAAAAATGTTCACGATATAAATTGAATATGTTTTCATTTATATCTACACTTGTTGAACAGTTTGAAACTTTCATTAATTTTAAAGAGAATATGTTTACATAGACCTTTTCACTGGTTTGAAAATGTAAATCTTATACTTAGAATGTATATAATTTCTTTCATCTTTCCCTACCTGCTCCATATGGAACTTGGGACTACCTATGCTTTTAGTTCTCTTTAAGAAACTAGCGATAAAGTAGTCACCAGCCCTTGCAGTAGTGGTTCATGAAATCATCATTCCATACGTTGAGGTTGCCTGCCTGAAATGACTTGGACATCCACTAGCGATTTTCACATATTAATATTCATATAGGAATATACACATATTAGTTCACATGTTAGCAATGTAAAATGCACAACTTACGCCAATCCTGGCTCACAGACTTTTTGTTCAGAAGAGTAAAGGCACTTGAAAAGGCCTCTTACACGTGTTTTGGTTGTCGTTACTTTTAACATTAATTCCCACAATCCTGGCCTGTGTAAGTCCTTCGAAAATACTACCAATAAAAGTCCGGCCTTATAAATGGAATTCTGAATTCTAACTTCTGGCTGTCTGGTTGTGTCGTCTTGGCAAGCAATTTCTCACAGTGAACTAGACTTGCAAAAATTGTCAGATTATATACAAGTCTGCCCCCGCATTTGTTTGTTACGAGGCTAATCAGAACGCTAATCGTTTTCAAACATGCGTGTCGTGTGGGGAAATTTAAAATTATTTCCAATATGGACAAATTCTGTGCATGATGCAGAGGTCACCTCTCCCATATATACTAATAAAACATCCGATTGCCTGGCAGGCAAACTCACCAACACATATGTAACCTCATACGGCAATGTGTGTCAGATGTAACAACTTATTACTTTCATATAAAGTAATGTCTTCGTGCAAGTCGGACAGGAAACGATTACATCATTTATATCGGTCCATAAGGTGTTTCACATACGAGTAATTTCGTTATCTGTCGCTTGAGCACACCCATCCCTTCTTTTTATCACCTTGGCGAAGACGCACCATTGCCTTATCAGTGATTAAACAAATACGCTGGGGCAATTTTAGTGTTAATCTGTCGCCGCCAAGGTTTGGTACACGAGAATTACCAAAATGACTGCTGTTTCAATATTGCATCACCTGTCTACTCTCTCAAAAGGGATGGGCAGGTAAACAGACAGGACGAATTATTACTAAAAGGAGTGTAAGAATGAAAATACAGAATATCTGCTACATAGCAGATAAAGAAAGAGGTGCCGACCCTGGAAAAGCACGCAATTAATCAGTACAACAAATGTAACTGATTACTGCCTAGTAAAAGAGAGATCGAGAAGGGGTCGCTTCAAATCCATCCTTTCACATATGTGAAAATGTGTATATGTGTTATTCTGCACATACGTTCGTCTGTTTGTGTATGTTTATCATCATCACCATCATCTCTTTTTTCGCTCTTAATGATGCATGGGGTCCCAATTTCAGCTAGCCCACTGTGTCAATTTTGAAGCTCCTACAGCTGTGGTTTGTGTAGCAATTTATTTTACATAATGATTTTGCCAGCCCCATGCACAACATCATGGTAGTAGCCTTGTACGACATGCTTGAGGGAACAGTAGTCTTATTTTTTACTGGCTCATTAGAGACCCCAGGGAACTCTACGGGTCGGTGTATGTACATAGTCTTACAATAAGGTTCATATTTCTTCTACCGTTTACCCGTGGCAATTCTCACGGGGACTTATCAGAGCAGGATTTCTTCATCTATGTTTTTGTTCTATGGACCCCTTTGATTCTCCGATAAAAGCCATGGAACACTTTGATTGTCAGATAAAGGCTATGGACACCTTTGATTGTCAGACAAAGGTCATGGATCCCTTTGATTGTCAGACTAAGGTCATGGACCCCTTTGATTATCCGAATTTGGACGATAAAGGTTACGGACTCTTTTGAATGTCCAATAAAGACTATGGACCCCTTAGATTGTTCGATAAAGGCTATGGACCCCTTAATTTGGACGATAAAGGCTACGGACCCGTTTGATTGTCCGATAAAGGATATGAACTCTTTCTTTTGATGTCCGGTAAAGACTACGGACCTCTTAAATTGGCCGATAAAGGCTATGGACCCCTTATATTGGACGATAAAAGCTATTGAGCCCTTAGGTTGGCCGATTAGGGCTATGGACCCTTAGATTGTCCCATAATGGATCCCTTAGATTGGCCGATTAAGGCTATGGACCATTTAAATTGGACGATTAAGGCTATGGACCACTTTGATTGTCCGATAAAGGCTAAAGACCCCTTTGATTTTCCGATAAAGGCTAAAGACAACTTTGATTGTCCGATAAAGGTTTTGGACCCCTTAGATTGTCCAGTAAATACAATGGACCCTTTAGATTGGCCAATATAGGCTATGGATCTCCTAGATTGTCCGATAAAGGCTATGGATCACCTAAATTGTCCGATAAAGGCTATGGACCACATAGATTATCCTATGAAGGTTATAAACTATGAGCACATTCTTAAACAAAATTAACATAAAAGCAAATTTTAAAAAAGAAAAAAAAAAGTTACAGACTTTCATAAATGGATGCCTGCGTAGAATAGAAGAACTGAAGTGGTATGGCAAGATGACAAATGTGGAACTAATGACAAGAACTAGCCAAGTGGCAGCAGAACAAGAAATGAGAAGAAGACACTGGAGATGGATAGGATGCACGTTGAGAAAAACCTGTTGATAGCATTACCACATAATCCCTGTTATGGAATTCACAGAGTAAGATAGATCGAGGACAAACACACGGAGAAGAGATTTGGAGACAGACATGAAGGGGACGAACAAGACATGAAAATACCTTGAGCTGATGGCACGTGACAGGAAGATTTGACATTCGTTTCTTGAAGGCCTATGTTCCTTTCGGAGTTTCAATGACGATATTTAAAAAAAAAAAATATTTTAGGGTTTGTATACGGACCTCCTTTTTTTATTTTGTCCCTTAACCAGCAGCACTTGGGCTTTCAGCCCTTCGGCCCAATGACATATCATTGCGAGGCTGGGGAGCCTGTGGACTTTCCTTCCAACCCGGTCAGGAGCTTTGCTCCTTCCCATCCACAGAGGTTTTATCTCAGGAGCCGTTCACATTATTCAGTCAAAATCCCGGTCGTTGACACTCCTTCAAATGCTGACGCGCGGGCTTGAACCTTGAACATCTGATCGCCAGCGTAACGTTGTAACCATTACACCAGCGCAGCTCCCATCGGGCAGCGTAAAAGAGTAATGAGGATGTCCTGAAAGAGGCCAATGCAGAAAGGAAACCTATTTCCCAAGGAACACTATTTTAGGCATGTTATGAGAAGAGGAAAGATGGAATATATCGTAACAACAGGTAAGATTGGAGGAAAAACAGATAGGGGAAGACAAAGAGAGCAAATACTGGACAGTTTGACATCGTGGCATGGAACGAAGTCAACAGCAGAACTGATAAATTGTACTGGAGAAAGGAAGTTGTGGAGAGACATGATCTCCTACGCCACTAGGCATGGTACTTGAAGAAGAAAAAGAAGAAAGGGCTTAGTTTTCACTTTCTCTCCCATCTGTTTTCGATCGTTTGTCCCTGCCGAATACCTTGTGATTCTTGTGAATTCCATCTGATTGTTATTTATCAAGGTAAGACATAAGTTGCTATGTATTCGTTCTCCTCACCATATCGACACATTAAAAGTTTTCTTATGAACTAAGTGAAACGTAACGAGCAAATACACAACCCCAGGAATTTTCTTTTTTTAAAAGGGGCGCATAGCACGGTAATCACTAAATTTAACACTCGCAGAAAGAACTTACAGGCCTTATACCTCGTAATTAGTTTGTCGTGCAATATTCACATTATACAGATTTCCTCATCAAAACTATCGGCGGTACGTAGATTGGTACATATCACTAGAGAATGAATAGAGTTCATAAAAATTTGTAATCAAACGGATTTAATCACCACAAACAACTTTGCTGTAGGTAAGAAATCATCACAATAATGACGTTTGTGAACGAACGAACGAACTCTATTTTCAAAGAGTTAAGAATTGGGCATGCACGCCCGACTATTCTATCATTCTGAGGTTAAAATTAATTTGAGGCAGGCATATGTTCCATTTCGTCCAAATAATTATTACTACCTCGGCCGATTTAGCCACCCAAGTCGATATGCAATTAAATAATGATTGGAAGACTGAGTATTAAAAGGGTTATTTGGAAATTTAGTTCTGTGTGTGTTTTTTAAACCGTACCAAGGCAATATTTTAAAAACATATCCGCTCATTTTCAATAAATGTTGAAATAAAAGAGCTTTTAACTAATTAGTTAAATTTGAATCCTTTGGATTTTGTTTTCACTTTGCGCATTGTCATTTTTGACGGGTTGCTCCGTAGCTTCATAGCCAATGCTGTCACATTTCTGACAACAAAGATTCGATGAAGGTGCAATGCAATGGGAAGGAGTTAAATAACTACTGGAGAAATAAGACTATCATCAGCACAGGCAACAGAAAGATCACATCATAATTTATTTACGTCATTTTGTGGCGGGTTACTTGTATGTATTACAAGATTTTATGAAAATCTGGATGAACCAATTAAGAAAATTCCAAAGAAAGATCTTCTCATCGTGCTAGGAGATTGGAATGCTAAAATAGGGCCAGATGCATACGGTCAGTGGGCTGGCACGGCGGGGAAATTTGGGACAGGAGAAACCAACGATCGAGGACTAAGGCTACTAGAATTTGTCAGCAAGTATAAACTAATCCTTGCAAATACATTATTTCTTCATAAGTTATCAAGAAGAACAACGTGGCGTGCCCCGAAAACTGAGATACATAGCCAAATTGATTTTATTCTTGTATCCAAAAGATTCAAGTCCAGTATTAATAAAGCCAAGACTAGGACTTTTCCTGGTGCCGACATTGGTAGTGATCATGACATGGTTAAGATTCAATTTAGACAAAATGAAAGATCCAGAAATCACGGGAATCTTTGAGGCATCTGTTGGAGGAAAATTTGCAGCTCTCAACTTTCTGGAGGATGATATCAACTCAATCACAGAGAACATTAAAGACGTGCTCATTGAATCAGCAACAGAAATACTTGGTAAAAGAAAGAAAATAAACAAACCATGGGTTACAGATGACATTCTGAAGTTATGTGATACACGACGGGAAATGAAAAAGGCTAAGAAAGAGGTTCCTGAAGCAGCATTGCAATACAGTATGGTGAATAAAAATATTAGAAAGAAAATGAAACAGGCCAAAGAAAAATGGGTAGCTGGTCAATGTGAGTCCATTAATACGGGGCTAATAAAAGGTAACAGCAAGGCAGCTTTCGACACATTAAGAAGACTATCAAAACCCCAACAGCCCAGGATAACTGTCATAGAAGATAGCAATGGGGCTCTGCTGAATGAAAAAACAGCTGTAATGAGAAGGTGGACAGAATATTGTAAAAGAATTATATAACTGTAAACTCGACACTGACTATAGCATATTAAACAACATTAAGTGTGAAAACAGGGAATTCGGAAATGCTGCAATATTACGTGAAGAAGTGGAAGAGGCTGTATGTTCGGTGAAAGGAGGGAAGTCACCAGGTGTGGATAATATCCCAGCAGAGCTCTTGAAATATGGAGGACCAGATATAGTAAAAATCATGACAACAATTTGCCAGAAGATATGGAGTACAAAAAAGTGGCCAAAAGAGTGGACGCAGTCATTAGTAATACCGCTTCCTGTGACAGACGAACTCAGTTGACCCTGAATGACCCCTGAAGTGTTTTATGATATAGTACGACCCTTTGTAACGACCCCTTCGTATAGCATCAGTGCCCCCGAATATTGTGGTAACTCTTCGTCAAACGGGATTTTTTTTTACCTGGACTCATTAGCTATGCAACCGTTCCACACAGATGGTCAATACGTTTGCTGATTAATATGTGGACAGTTTATCTACCGTTCATTCTGGTCATCGCATTGATTTAAGGAGAGATTAAATCACGCCCACGGACATCTCTTGAGCAATCATATGCAGTATTTTCATTAACTTGGCCCAGTGGGGGCGGTGCCAGAATCAAACAGATAGTACCGGCACACGATCAAACAGACTGAGGGATCTCAGGAAAGACTATCGGCGCTATCAAAGGCAGTAGTGGTCCCTGAAACGAGCGACGCAAGTTTCCTGCCGGTATTTCGCATCTCGGTGTTAAACACGAAAGCGATCGCTGTGGGAGCGAACGGGAAAGCCGACGCGCAAGCAACGAGTGGAGATACGTCAGACCAAGGGCGGCTCCTCTCTTTAGTCTGGCGGTCAGATCCCCAAAAGTCTCCTGAGATCTAAAAAGGTGTCAATTTTCTCATGTCCCACTCATCTTGCATTTCAGCTAGATATATACAGACCACGTAGAAAGCCATGTTATCATTCAGTCGCCAGAGATTTAAGATTCACTAGCTATAGAAGAAATTCTGCTAGATTTCCATCTGAATTGGTGGCTACATTGGAGTGATTTCTGTTTCTGTGCACGGTATAATATATTTGTTAAAGTGATCAGTGGTCTGGTTGCTTTCATTTTATTTCACTGGATTTTGTGTTTATTTAAATCTATTAAATTAAACTCATCCCAAAAGTTCCAGTGGTAAAGTTAATGATATATCTATTATAATATTTCCAAAAATAATAGATGCTTTAATGTTAAAGTAACTTTTAAAGTCGCGAAGGAATTTATAATTAATAAATTTAGTTAAGTCCTATATATATAGAGGTGTATTTTAACCATTAGACTCGTGACGTAGTTTCTTAAATACATAATTAAATACGCGAGTGTATATAATAGCCTTAACGGTAAATTTATCGCGCGTTAGAATATTATTTGAATTTTGAGGTATGATTATGTTGTCATGGGTTTTCTATCTTTTTCTATAGAATGATCACCTTTGCAATCCCAGCATAAAGAAATCATACAGAGAGTTTCAGACTCGGTTCTTAAACTTCCAGACATATTGATGAAACATTTTTAAAAATTTAATCTTGTGGCGGTTCGATGCGACCTAGCTATCATAATTACATGAAAGAAAGCCTATCTAAGAACATTTAAAAAAATCAACAAATTTAATTTCAATCTGTAAGTTAAACTGGAAGATGAACAGTGCCAGTAGCGATATTTTATTTACTGCTCTACTGTGAGAGAATACCGATTTACCTGACTGTAACTGAGCCTAGTATTTCCTCACTGGATTAAAAACTTTACCGGACAGTTGCTATCATCACGCATTGAAGGAATTTTCCCACCACTTCATTTTCACCCCTGTGTCGAACTGTGTCAGTGTCGTCCCATAGACTCCTTTTTATATAATAAAACACAAGAACTCTTAGGCTTCAAGTCCGGCGATAAGTGGGAATATTTGCTATCAGCAAACCTCGCAACATCTGGGGCGGGACATCGAAGTACTAGACAGTTTCACATGTCTAGAGTGTAATTTCTGTTTATATAATTCTATGGATTGTCTGATGCTGCAATCGGTAAGTTTGAGTGAATATATGAGTGTGGATCCTCACGCGCGTGCATGAATGACAGGAGATTTTAATTTGTTTGAAAAACCATTTGTTAACTTGCCTACCGGGTAGTACATTTTCAGTATACCCTGCATTGTTCCTTTAATTGGAATATTTTGTTAACGCTGTTTACTCCCCCCCCCCCCTTTCATTTGTTTAGTAAAGGGAAGAACAATTTGGGATAACATGATTTTTTTCTACCACCCATACCTAATATTGTAACCCCTCTTTCAGAGTAATTAACTTCACTGTTAGGTTACAGTACCTATGTTCCTGATAACTATCTATCTTTGGACTGGGTTTATCTTTGTCTAATACAAGCGGGAAGGGCTTAGTCGATACTAATCTTCTGCACCCCCCCCCCCCCAACCTTGTTATTTGCATTTTCTGTACTTATGATAATTTTATGTAACACTTGATATTTGTTTGTGATTTGATTTTTAAGGTTAATAAACATCATAAACTTATTTAGTACTGTGTTGGAATACCCCCAGCCCAACATTTCCCCTATTTGTTTAATATAGTCTGTATTCACGTGCGTCTGTGTGTTTGGAGCACCAAATCGGTGTGAGCGCAGATGTGTGTCTGGAAACTGGCAAATAATTGTTTGACCAGGAGAGTCTGAAGAGTAGATTGAGAGAAACGATTTGTCGTAAATAAGTCTGTCTTTACTCTCCCCAGCACTCTGTGAAGCAACTATTTACTCTCTTCATTTTCTATCACTGAGCTTTTCACCACCATTCTCCACTCTAAACCGGACCACTATTTCTAAGACTCTTTCTCTCAAAATAAATTTACGACACTTCCAAAGAAAGGAAATCTAAAAATGTGCAAGAATTACAGAACCATTAGCCTTATTAGTCATCCAAGTAAAGTGATGTTAAGGATACTTTTGAACAGAATAAAACATAAATCAGAAGAAATCTTGTCCGAGGAACAAGCTGGCTTTAGACCAAAAAGAAGTACCTCAAAACAAATGTGATAGGGTGGGCGAGAGATGATGATGCTGTTGTGATATGTGATCACTTTCTTGCACACTCGCACCGACCCGAACAACAATAAAACTATTGATTCTAAGGCAGGGGCTGTATTTATTCATACAACCCTGTCAGTGACCTAAACCCACAAAGCAAACTAATGAACAAACATTAAACAAGTAAGCAAACAAACCAAACACCCAGCTAGTGCTCAATTGCTAGTCTGAAACGCAAAAAAAGCACTGACTAGTTAAAATCATAATAAAATTTTAATGAGAAACACCGTGTTATCACCTGCCAAACTGTCCGTTCTTCCAAGCCACCTGACACATCCCACTTATACATGCACATCCGCTCTCATACATGTCTTCCAATGAGACTAATGTGATGTTGTGCATGAGGCTGGCAAAGTCAACTTGTAACACAGATTGCTACCGAAACCACTACTGCAAGAGCATATGAATGCTTCATGCAGAAGCCAGCCACATTGGTGGCACCCTGCTCCATAAGGAGTGAGAAGAGAAATATATATCTCCAAGTGAACCCACGTGCTCTCATAAACCATTCTACACATAACAATAATTCAATAATACCAAAACAGTATTAAACGCTATGTACAACGAATACTCTCATTAATGAGCATAAACTACCACCTCGCAACTGATCCATATCAATATTCGTCCCTGCACTCTGCAGTCTTTGTAAGGTATGCTTAAAAACTTGCAGAGATTATCTTACTTCTGAGATAGAAAGCATCCTCGTACCACATCAAGGGGCCGAGAATAAATTTTTTGAAAAGGGTACAATCTTTTATGGACACCCTGTACAAAGACTAAAACAGAAAAACTACACGAATGTTTTGGTGCAAGTTTTCTGCCAGGTGCCTGTGCAGAAGTGGTCCTATGCCCCATGGGAAGTGTCAAGTACAAAGATAATTATCATGATGGCAATGATTATTTATAAAATATTATGTTCTTCAGATTAGGTTTTTGTCCAGCTTCGAAGGTAAGAGGTCACCAAGACTATGGTTCCGGCGATGGACACGAAAAGAAAAGTGTCTGACGTTTTCCTGCCTATGTTTGTGTATTCTGTGCGCCATCTTTGCCATCATCGCCTTCACAAAAGACGTGCAGTTAAAAAGTCACATCAGACGTGAGTATTTAAATCGTTTTTAGCAAAAATATTTATTATTATAATTACCAGGAGAGATTCCTTTATTTGTCCATGTCGTACTATGTGACTACCATAAGGTTGTGCATGGGACTAAAACATAATTATGTAAAAAGGGAGCCGCGCTGGTGTAATGGTTAGCACACTGCGCTGGCGATCGGGTGATCCAGGTTCAAGCCCGGGCGAGGACATTTGAAAGTGTGTGGTCGACCGGGATTAGGACTGGATTAATTCGAGCCCTGACGAAACATTTGAAGAAGTGTCGTCGACCAGGGACTGGAATAACCTGAATGGCTCCTGACCCGACCCAGCTCTAGTGGTACTCTCCGAAGACGGCGAGTATCTGCCTGATTGGCAAGAGGACTCCTGTCAGCGTATAGGGAAAATAGGATACTGACGTAAAATCAGTCTCAGGTTAGATATATACTACTGGACAAAAGTTAACGGCCACCATTCAGTTTACACAAGGTTTATATAATTGAATGGCAAACTGTAAAGACAAGTGAAAATGTCATTAAAACCGAGCTCAGAGAAATGTGTATACATTTCTGTGTGCACTAGGTTAATTTTTTTAAAATGTATAAAAACTGGGTCACTTTAACCCGCACGTGAAAATTGCCATTGTTGCTGCAAAAACTCGTGGTTTTTGCTACACGCCCCACTAGTTCAAAAGGTGAAAAAGTGAGTTGAATGCACGTGGAAAATGATCATCGGTAAAGAGTGTTCACCGTTGGTATGCAATAAATCAGTATGACAAGTGGTCGAAATGATCACTGCATTAGCCATACCACCAAGGAGAAGTCTCAGCACTGTAGACTGTGGTCGAGCCATGGCATGGATTCAGGATGGTCAATCTGTTCGTCATGTTGCAAGACGTTTAGCAGTGTCCCACTCTACCATTCAGAGACTTCTTGAGAGATTTCAAGCTACCGGACATTTGGAAAATCGACCCTGCTGACGAAGAATTATACGAGGGAAGGTCAAAAAGTAATGCCTCTTATTTTTTATGTATGTAAATACTGCATCGGTGTGCAATTTATAAATTTAGCAGGATTCCTCAAACACTCTTCTGCACTGTATAGCATTATCAACCTGTTTCAGTAACAAGTGGCACCACTGTAACAGTTTAAAAATGGCTACCATAAACGTTCGGTTAAAACAACGTTATGTCATAAAATTCCTCAATGCTGAAGGCGAGACCATAGTCATCAACCTCCTGCACCGTTATGAAACTGAAGGAGAAGAGTTTTTATCGAATATTGTGACAAGTGAAGAGACTTGGGTTCATTTTTTTTAACCAGAATCCAAGAGGCAGTCAATGGAATGGCATCACACAACATCGCCGACAAGAAAGAAGTTCAAAAGTTTACCATCTGTAGGGAAAGTTATGGCCTCCGTGTTTTGGTATGAGAAGGGTGTGATTCTTCTCGACTTCTTGGAACAGGGAAACACGCTGAATGCAGACCGTTACATTGAAACTTTGAAGAAGCTTAGAGGTCGTCTTCGGCGACTTTACCCATTAAAAGATCTGAGAACTGCACTACTGTTGCACGATAATGCCACGCCACACACCGCTAAATGCATCATTGATGCGATTGCAGAATTTGGATGGACATTATTACCACATCCAACTTACAGTCCCGATCTTGCACCTTCTGACTTCCATCTGTTTGGACACTGAAAGAAGATCTTCGCGGACATCATTTGAGGACAACGAGACACTTAAACGCGCCGTACGCCAGTGGTTTAGGAAAAAGGACACAAATTTTTACCGTGCGGGGATACATGCCCTTGTGAGAAGATGGACAAAAACTGTAACAAATAACGAAGACTACACTGAGAAATACATTTTTGAAGTTCAGACTTGGGGCTACATTTCAATGTGAATTTTATCTGTTTTCTTGCCTATTGAATGAAATTAAAAATTACGAGGCATTACTTTTTGACCGTCCCTCGTATAAACCTTGTCTAAACTGAATGGCGGCCCTTAACTTTTGTTCAGTAGTATACTAACCCGAGATTTCGCCTTGAGCAATAGTGGGAGTACGTTAAAAAAAAAAAAAATTATGTAAAATAATTTGTTTCAGAAAACCCAGCTGCGGAAAATTGCGCTTCGACATAGGATTCCTGTCTCCAGTTCTCTGGATCCCATTTCATTGTAGCACCCCCGGCTTTGAAGAAACTGACAGATTGGCAAAGGAAGCTGGAAAGATACCTCGGCCTGATGCAAGCAAAACTTGTGAAGAAGCAAAGAGTTTTATTAGATACATAAACAAATGGGATACAGAGTTTCGAGGCCACACATAAAATAATGCATATTACCAGCTCAACAGAAAAGAACAACTGGTAATCTTCAGACTCCGCACTGGCCACAACAGATTGAGATACCATCTATTCAACAAGCTAAAGATAGGAACTACCGATCAGTGTAACTGTGGCACTGATAAAATGACTGCTGAACATCTGCTTCAAAGATGCCCGACATATGAGGAACAGAGAAAGCACATGTGGCCGTCACTAGTACAATTTCTCATTCCTGGAAAAACCCCTAATGAAGATGCAAATAGTTTCAAGCTGACCACTGCTTTCTTTGAAAATATTCAAGGGAATGTCCAAGAGTTTTATTGTTAAACAGAATCGACGTCATTGAACTCTAGGCAGACCTATAGGTGCTTAGTCTTCCCCCAGCACATGTTGAAGAGTGTCAACTCTAACTGTTCCTGTAGCTGGCTGGTTGTATACACGACGGACGCATCCTCTCATACGTTCAACTCTGCTGGTCTTACTTTTTGTACCTGTCGTGAGAAATTCTAATCCACATATATAAATTAAAACGTAAATATAAAGCCTAACAAATAAATTTAATAAAAGGAAAGAAGAATGGTAAAGAACAGTGCTGTCACAATGACTGTACTCGAAATCCCCCTTGTTTTCTAATTCGTCTACAAATTGTAACGTTTCACGTTGATAGTAAAAGCCTTCTGCAGCATACACGCGTTTCCCCAACACAATAAAATGTGTACTCCATTTCTAAGAAAAACCTTGAGATACGCAAGATGACCTAGATTTAAAATTCCATTCATGTCATTTTATACACTACGTTACCAAAAAAACGAAAGACAGATGGACTAAAGATAGAAAGAAAGGGAGAGGCTGAAAGCTGGGACGCATGCAATACTAACACAGTCTCGCGATACACAATTACTACCATCACGCGTGTAAGGCCACAAGCACTAGCTTTTTTTCAAATCGACAGTGATAAAAAACACTACCCATACGAGAGTTAGTTTTTAAAAACCTGAAAATTCTTATTAGGAAACATGACATTATACTGGTTTACGTTTGAAAACATTACAGTACCCAGACACCACATCGTATTCGAAGTAAACAGGAGGTAGTAGAAAATGCATATTTTGAACGCAGCCACTTAGCTCCTTTAAATTTGTATATTTGGGTTCCTTAGGACTTGCTGACAAATAATATGTTAAACGTTACGCAAATAGTCTAGGAATTAACAAATTATAGCCAAAAGAAATAGTGAGGGATGTCAGACAACACCCAAATCAGAATTGCTCAGTGGCAGATTTTCACCCCACCATTGTACGGGAAATGGGTCTCTATGTTAAATCCGATTTGATTGGAGCGCAATAAATGTAAGGCTAAACACGATTAGTCGGGCTATAAATACTATCTTTTGTTGTCAGGAGAAACGTGAGTAGGAGTACTTTTTTGAAAAGCTGTGTAAACATGGCACGATTGGTTAGACCTGCCAATATAGTCAATTAGAGGCGTCAGGTCAGCACCACATTTGCAAATAAACTTACTACAGAACCAGTGCGTTGAGCGCCAGTGCATATTTTTCTAAATAAAAGCCTGGGACATCGGCAGATCGAAATTGTGCTATATTCAGTGCCAGTCAACGTAATTCTGTATTATTTCCATGAATTGTGGGACCGTGGTCCTAAAGTTATTGAGCAGCACCTGGTCAGAGCTGTGCTGAATCCAGAGGCAGACAGCATACTCCTTGGTCCATATAGCAAACAGTGAGGTGTCTCCAGAACACAGGGGAGCAATCGAGCAGAGGAGTCTTTTCCTGCCGACATCACGAAAGATAAGCCTATGTGGCCAGCGGAGCTCAACATTATGTAACCCCATCTTAAACTGACATTGTATAAAAATAAGAGGGGAAATTAATTGTTTTAATGCCAGGAACTGAGAACATCTCCAATACTAGTTCCAACAGAAACAAACACTTGAAGTCATGATGACAAATACCAACATAGCTTGAAAAACAAAACCAGTATTACCTCATAGTACCACTACACAACTGACACACATAGGATAATATTAATAAAATATGTCACTACAAGATTCATATTGATAAATTCTGTACATATAACTTGTAATTAAAATTGATTGTGATTCCTGGTTCACTTTGTATTTGAATCAGGACACATATATATTAATGAAAAGTACTTAATACATATTGATATTTGAAAATTTACCAGTGATTCATTTAAGATAGTCTCATAGAGTGTTATATGTATGTGAGTGTCACAGTGTTGTCAAGTGTGGTGGAATAAATTAAATTGTTTATCTGTCTGTTGTTGTTGTGACTTACACTTCATCATATACATACCCTAGACATTCAACGTAGTCATCACAATATTCCAGAATAATTCTGACTGAGGTATAAATATGTGGTAGCAAGTAAGGTCATCTGTAATACACTACCTTTATTAGATACAGATACCTTCACAGCTGATCTCAGTCAGTACACTAAGTCCCCTATAAATATTTATAATATCCCACTTTACCACATATATTGGGGTCTCGCTCTCGGGATTTTGAATCTTTCCCTATTAAACATATTGGGGGGTAATTCACTTCAGGGAATAAATAGAAATTAAAAAAGTATCCTTGGGTGAAAATAATTAAGGTTGAGCTCTCAGTGCCTGTAGTGTCCTTAGATAATTATTGAAAGATTGAATTGTTTACATTTATATGTTAGACAATGGCCGACTTGGCAAAATTTCGATCTGCTGCTGTACAGACTGCGAAAGAGTTAGGAATGGACGGGCAAATTATGATTGCCTATGTCACTGCTGAATGTGACAAATATATTGAACGGGAAGAAAGAAGATTAGAAAAAGAGGCCGAAAGAAAATTAGAATCTGAAAGATTGGCCGAAGATAAGAGAATTGAGGCTGAGGCTAAGAGGTTGCAGATTGAGGCTGAGGCTGAGACTAAGAGGTTGCAGATTGAGGCTGACAAAGAGGCTAAAGCATTGGAAGCCGAGGAAAGAAGACAGGCTGCAGAAAGAGAAGAGAAGAAATTAGCTGCAGAAAGGGAAGACAAGCGATTAGCTGCAGAGAGGGAAGCAGAAAAGGAGGAGAAGAGATTACAAAGGGAACATGAGTTACGACTAAGGGAGTTTGAGTTTCAAGGCCATGCTCCTGAAAATGGTGCCAGTCCCTTTGCCTCTGATGCCACTGCTAGCCAGGGAGCCTCAACCTCAGCTATGAACTTTCATTTAGATCATTTTGTTGAGAAAGACGATGATATTGAGAGCTATCTAAATAGATATGAACTATTAGCTACCACATATGGGTTAGAGAGAGAAAGGTGGAGCTTAAAGTTATCTCAAGGGCTTCGTGGGGCAGCTTATGAAGTTTTTGCCAAAATGAGCAGAGGTGATCAGGAAAATTATGACATGCTAAAGCAGGCTCTTTTGTTAAGATATGAAAAGAACGCAGAATTTTATAGGAAAAAATTTAGGAATGCTAAACTACTGTCAGGTGAAACCTATCACCAGTTCTCTGCACGGTTAGAGACATACTTGGAGAAATGGACTTCTCTGGGGAAAACCCAAGATCTTAAGGAAATGGTCCTTATAGAACAACTAAGAGAGTCCATGGCTCCAGACCTGAGAAAGTTTCTCATGGAACAAGGTGCAGAGAGGCTGGGTGAGTTGCTAAATGTTGCTGAAAGGTATCAAGCAGCTCAGGCAGAAGTATCAGGTAATAAAAAGAAACAGCTGGAAAATTTTAGGGCACCACAGAACTTTAATAAATTTGATCCTAGAGATCAAAACAAAGGTAAGCACCAATTTGATAGGCCACGGTATGACAATAAAAATAAAACCCCACAATTCGATGAAAGGAAATATGATGAAAGAAAATCTTTCAACCAAGGGAAAAGGTGGTGTAAAAATTGTAAGATGAACAATCATGACACTGACCATTGTAGAAGGAAACCTCCTCATTGTGCTGCTATGACATCTGGGAAAAAGGAAAAAAAGGTCAAACCTGCAGAACTACAGGAACCATACCACCCCCCAGTGTGTGAAGATGTCATCTGTAATGGTGTCACTATAAGGTGTTTATATGATACCGGTTTAGATTACGATTCCGTTGTGAGTTCTCACCTGGTGCAGGCCGATCAATACACCACAGAAACAGTGGAGATTCAAACTGCAACCAAGGATGTAGCTACCATGACACTTCCCGTCGCCCGGATAAAGGTGAAAACGCGATATGTGGAAGGAATCATAAAAGCAGCAGTGATAAATGAGCCAATCTACCCTCTGATATTGGGGTGTAGATATGTCTTCTTGGGGAATCCCAAGAGACCTGTGATATTGGCAACAGTGCAGACCAGATCACAGTCTAAAAAGGAGGAGGATAATCCAATAAATACTCATCCAGATGAGATGAGGAAGGCACAGGCTGAGGACAAAACACTCAAGCCGTGTTTCAAGAAGTTGCCCAAATCTCATACACCTCCAGGCAAGGGAGAATTTTATATGAAGAACAAGCTGATATATAGGAAGGCTGGATCTGAATCCAATGGTCACGGACAGCTGGTCTTTCCCACTTCATATAGGACTAAAGTGTTGGAACTAGGGCATGCGATTCCCTTCAGTGGTCATATGGGGATCAGCGCAACAGGACAGCGTATAGCTTGTCACTATTTCTGGCCAGGAATAACTGAAGATATCAAACGATATGTAAAATCCTGTCCAGAGTGCCAACGAGTAGCACCTAAACATTGGACTGCACCAGCAACTCTGGGAGAAATGCCCATAGTGGGAACACCCTTTGAGAGAGTTGCCGTGGATCTTGTGGGACCTCTCACCCGAACCAAGAGAAGGAACAGCTACATTCTGACTCTGGTGGACACTTGTTCTATGTGGGGAGAGGCGGTAGCCCTGTCATCGATTGATTCTAAACATGTGGCAGAGGCATTGCTCACAATTTTCACAAGGTTAGGCTTTCCCAATCAAATCTTGACTGATAATGGCTCTCAGTTCAAGGGGAAACTAACTGAAGAAGTTTTCAGGATCTTCCAGGCCAAACACTTCCATTGTAGTGTGTACCACCCCCAAGGGAACGGCCAAGTGGAAAGATTTAATGGCACATTGATGTCGATCCTGAGAAAGTTGGCACACGAAAAACCAGATACATGGGACCAGTACCTGCACGCCGCCCTCTTTGCTTATCGGGAGGTACCCCATAGTTCAACCGGTATGGCCCCGGCAACATTATTGTTTGGAAGGCCAATAAAAGGTCCCCTCGAAGCTCTGTTAAGAACGTGGACTGACGAAAAGGCAGAGGAAAATATTACATCCTCATACCAATATGTGAATGAGCTGACCACTCGTTTAAAAACTGGCTGGAAACTTGCCAATGAAAATTTGAAACAAGCCAGGAAGAAACATGCTGCCTATTATAACAGGAAGGCTAAAGACAGAGATTTGGCTGTGGGAGAGAAGGTACTGCTTCTTCTCCCAGGTAGTCAGAATAAGTTACAAATTGGATGGCAAGGTCCATATACAGTTCTAGAGAAGGTGTCTAGAACCAATTATAAGATAGATAAGAAAGGGAAAGAAAAAATCTATCATGTGAATCTCCTGAAGAAATATTTGGAAAGAGAACATCAGGAAGAGACACACTTGTTGACCTTGTCCATTGCCATGGAGATGAAAAAGGAACCACTTTCATCATTTGAATATCCATTACACCCCTGTGAGACAGCGGCACAGGTGAAAATCAGTACACATTTAACGAAAACTCAGAAAGAGAGAGTGCAACAGGTTCTAGATAATCATACAGAGGTGTTAACAGACCGACCAGGGCATACAAACTTATTGGAATATGATATGAAACTGATAGACCCCACACCTGTCTGTATGAAACCATATTCGATTCCTTTTGCTAAGGAGAAAGCTTTGAAGGAAGAGATAGACTATTTGTTGAAGGAAGGAATTATTTCACACAGTGAATCTTCGTATAGTTCCGGTGTTGTACTCTTAAGGAAGCCCTCTGGAGAACATAGACTCTGTATAGATTACAGGAGACTGAATGCTATTACAGAAGGACAGGTGGATCCATTGCCGGATACAAATCAGTTGTTTGCCAGACTAAATAAAGCTAAATATTTCTCAAAAGTGGATCTGAGTAAAGGATACTATCAGATTCCAGTAAAGCCTGAGGTTAGACCATACCTAGCTTTTAGTACCTCAGAAGGACACTATGAGTTTAATAGATTGCCATTTGGATTGAAGAATGCGCCTAGTGTCTTCTCTAGAATGATGAGAAAATTATTGGACCCTCTGAATAATCCATGTATCACAAATTTCATGGATGATATCCTTATAGCAACAGAAACATTTGAGGAACACATTGACTCTCTGAACATGCTGTTTAATCGACTTAAGGAAGCGAATTTAACAGCCCGACCAACCAAATGTTGCGTTGGATGTAAAGAATTAGAATTCTTGGGACACACAGTTTATCAGGGAAACATGACCCCTGACCCAAAGAATTTAGAGAAACTAAAGAAAGCCCCGAGACCACAAACCAAGAAAGACGTGAGATCCTTTGTCTCATTATGTGGTTTCTACCAGAAGTATATCAAAAACTTTAATTCCATATGTGCACCGTTAACTGATTTGACACGTAAGGGAAATCCAGATCGAATTACATGGACACCACAATGTGAAATGGCTTACCAGGAATTGAAGGAAAAGCTCACAAGCAAACCTATTTTGAAATTACCTGACTTAAGTCAAGAATTCATTGTAAGGACGGATGCCAGTAATATTGGGTTAGGTGCAACTCTGCTACAGAAATCAGATGCATTGGATGGGGAATTAAGCCCAGTGGCATATGCTAGCAGAAAGTTGAATAAAGCTGAAACCAATTACTCAACTAGCGAAAAAGAATGTCTTGCAGTAATATGGGCGATAAAGAAATTCAATATTTATCTGTATGGGAAGGCATTTAAGTTGCAAACGGATCACAAACCTTTGTCGTTTCTAGCACAGGCTAGGCATGAGAACTCGAGATTACTCCGTTGGTCCTTATTGATGCAGCCATTTGAGTTTAGCATAGAGTATATAAGTGGAAAAACAAATCTGGGAGCGGATTTTTTAAGCCGCCATCCGTGTGATGAGAATCACCCAAAACCCCAGGAATAATAATAAATTTCTCTATGTGTATATAGAATTATAGACTGACATATAACGTCTGTTTTAAGTGGGGAGGATTTGTCGTGAGAAATTCTAATCCACATATATAAATTAAAACGTAAATATAAAGCCTAACAAATAAATTTAATAAAAGGAAAGAAGAATGGTAAAGAACAGTGCTGTCACAATGACTGTACTCGAAATCCCCCTTGTTTTCTAATTCGTCTACAAATTGTAACGTTTCACGTTGATAGTAAAAGCCTTCTGCAGCATACACGCGTTTCCCCAACACAATAAAATGTGTACTCCATTTCTAAGAAAAACCTTGAGATACGCAAGATGACCTAGATTTAAAATTCCATTCATGTCATTTTATACACTACGTTACCAAAAAAACGAAAGACAGATGGAATAAAGATAGAAAGAAAGGGAGAGGCTGAAAGCCGGGACGCATGCAATACTAACACAGTCTCGCGATACACAATTACTACCATCACGCGTGTAAGGCCACAAGCACTAGCTTTTTTCAAATCGACAGTGATAAAAAACACTACCCATACGAGAGTTAGTTTTTAAAAACCTGAAAATTCTTATTAGGAAACATGACATTATACTGGTTTACGTTTGAAAACATTACAGTACCCAGACACCACATCGTATTCGAAGTAAACAGGAGGTAGTAGAAAATGCATATTTTGAACGCAGCCACTTAGCTCCTTTAAATTTGTATATTTGGGTTCCTTAGGACTTGCTGACAAATAATATGTTAAACGTTACGCAAATAGTCTAGGAATTAACAAATTATAGCCAAAAGAAATAGTGAGGGATGTCAGACAACACCCAAATCAGAATCGCTCAGTGGCAGATTTTCACCCCACCATTGTACGGGAAATGGGTCTCTATGTTAAATCCGATTTGATTGGAGCGCAATAAATGTAAGGCTAAACACGATTAGTCGGGCTATAAATACTATCTTTTGTTGTCAGGAGAAACGTGAGTAGGAGTACTTTTTTGAAAAGCTGTGTAAACATGGCACAATTGGTTAGACCTGCCAATATAGTCAATTAGAGGCGTCAGGTCAGCACCACATTTGCAAATAAACTTACTACAGAACCAGTGCGTTGAGCGCCAGTGCATATTTTTCTAAATAAAAGCCTGGGACATCGGCAGATCGAAATTGTGCTATATTCAGTGCCAGTCAACGTAATTCTGTATTATTTCCATGAATTGTTGGACCGTGGTCCTAAAGTTATTGAGCAGCACCTGGTCAGAGCTGTGCTGAATCCAGAGGCAGACAGCATACTCCTTGGTCCATATAGCAAACAGTGAGGTGTCTCCAGAACACAGGGGAGCAATCGAGCAGAGGAGTCTTTTCCTGCCGACATCACGAAAGATAAGCCTATGTGGCCAGCGGAGCTCAACATTATGTAACCCCATCTTAAACTGACATTGTATAAAAATAAGAGGGGAAATTAATTGTTTTAATGCCAGGAACTGAGAACATCTCCAATACTAGTTCCAACAGAAACAAACACTTGAAGTCATGATGACAACTACCAACATAGCTTGAAAAACAAAACCAGTATTACCTCATAGTACCACTACACAACTGACACACATAGGATAATATTAATAAAATATGTCACTACAAGATTCATATTGATAAATTCTGTACATATAACTTGTAATTAAAATTGATTGTGATTCCTGGTTCACTTTGTATTTGAATCAGGACACATATATATTAATGAAAAGTACTTAATACATATTGATATTTGAAAATTTACCAGTGACTCATTTAAGATAGTCTCATAGAGTGTTATATGTATGTGAGTGTCACAGTGTTGTCAAGTGTGGTGGAATAAATTAAATTGTTTATCTGTCTGTTGTTGTTGTGACTTACACTTCATCATATACATACCCTAGACATTCAACGTAGTCATCACAATATTCCAGAATAATTCTGACTGAGGTATAAATATGTGGTAGCAAGTAAGGTCATCTGTAATACACTACCCTTATTAGATACAGATACCTTCACAGCTGATCTCAGTCAGTACACTAAGTCCCCTATAAATATTTATAATATCCCACTTTACCACAGTACCAAATAGTCTTAACCTTACTTACTTACTTAGTCGTTCCCCTTCTACCGTGAGGTGTAGAGGTTTAGAAGAGAGAGCGCCTGACTATCCCATCGGCTGTCTTCCTCCTGACCTGGTTCCATTCTAGTCCTCGGTCCTTCAAAGATTGTATAATGTTGTCCTCCCAGCGGACTCTGGGTCGTCTTGGGGGTCTGGATCCCTGGCTCTTTGTTTCCCATGCTTGTCATGGTAGCCGATCTTCTCCCATTCTGCAGACATGGCCAAACCATCTTAGTTGGGACTGTTCTACTTGGGTCTGCAGGGGGTGGGATTTTAGGCCTTGACGTATCGTCTGGTTGCGGACCATGTCTCTTCTTGTTACTTCAACCACCTTCCTCAGATACCTCATTTCTGAGGTTTGGATCTGGCTTAGTCTTAACCTTGATTAATCTATTGCAAGTCATTCTCTAACAGGTGATCATTTAATGTTCTCACTATCTCTCCCTTATCCATATCCATTGTCCCTCACCGTGGTTGCTCTTGGTGTTAGTCTGTCAGCTTTCTCATTACCGCGTACCCCTGCATAACCATGATAGTAGATCCACACCAGCTCCTACAGATTCGAAGCATATGTGAATGTTTTCCATTAATGCCGTTGCCAACCATTTTGATACCTTCGAAGCATGGACTGAGAGTATGACACAATGACTGCCTATGTTAATGAAGTTTCAGCTAGCCACCTTAAGGCGGAAGTAGCTAACTCTACCTCCAATCTCATGCTGGAAGGTGTTGTCTGAGAGTGTACGAAGAAAAAGAAGAAGAAGCAAAAATACATGATGAAGGTTAAGTAGGAATTGTGCAGAACATGACAGCTTAATTAGGGAACTCACAACAAACTAAAGAAAGAGTAAAGAAGGGAGCCACAATCAATGACAATTTTTCGTTCTTCGTTTGTGTTGTCTGTATTGTTATTGTGGCTCAGGATCGACATCATTACACGGGGCAAGCTTTCATGAAATTTATGAAAGTCTGTTGTTTTTTAGTTGTTGTTTTTTTTTCCTGTGTTTTGGAATTCCCAGGGTGCGAGAAATAAAGGGAGACAATAATACAAAACAACCACGTAGAGCTGAGAAGATAACTGGTGACAGAAATTAAATTCATAAGGAAAACACTGATCGAATGATGAATGACAAACAGACTTGAAGTGTATTTGTTTCACAAAAGGGCAAAAAAACATAATCTTGTTGATGAAGGTGATGATAATAAAGATACTGGTGATCGTAATGATATGATGATTAATCTCGTGCTTTCATTAATTTCAGGAAATCGAACAAAGGAAATTTGTCTGTCCAAAGCTTGCGTTAGTACAGGTAAATAACTGTCATCTTTAGTATCATCATCTTTGTATTAAAAAACGTTAAATTTTCGTTCGGGACCGAATACGCAGCAGAAGAGATGAATGCAGTAAGCGACCCATAGTTTGACTGCTTTCGTCAGGGTCAGCGAACCAAAGCTGAACAAGACCCTACTCCACCTCCAAGTGGTGGTCCTGGAAACAGGCTGCATCACTGCAGTTTGGCCTAGAGAGTAGGGATCGAAGAGGGAAGGCAAACCTGGTTCCAAAAAATGCCGTGCGGAAGTCGGATGTGTCGGGCCGAAAGGCGCAAATATCGCCGCTTCACTGTAAACGGCGACACAACGCAACCAACGTCCTTTTCAGGATAACAAGGAAGAGGAAGAAGAAGAATCTTTCTTTTGCTGCGTGCAGTTCCCATGGTATCTCTGAGAAGATGGAGAAGAATAGGACGACTGTGCCTTCAAGGAATTCGTAAAAGGCGACTAATGTGCGCGGTTGTGCATGTGGATGGAGCCTGGTGTACTTTCTGATCGTTCCTGAAGAAGCAAAGACAAATTATGACTGATGCACCCTCAGTAATGTCGTACAAGGCCTACTAATATGAGATTGTGGCAACCTGTTGCGCACATATTTTTTGGCGCACGGATTACACATACCATGTAAAATGTTTTAATTGTCTGATGAAGATATATTCATCTTTGAATGCATGTTTTGGTCTTGAGGGACGAAACTCAGATTGGGCAATAAGTAGTCATTCTGTGAGTTATCGCTCTTTGTAGCGTTTTTAAAAATAGAACTCGGCGGAGGAATTTAGACTTACTTGAATCTATTCTGTGTTTGGTTAGGAATAGATTGTTCTTGCTTCAGAATGTCTATGGTCCGAATCTATGTGTAGTGCTTGTCTATGTAGGACGAGTATGTCTTATATCTTGATATCTTAGCATGTTTAAGTGGAACTATTTGTTCTTGTACTGTACTGAAGGGGGTCAGGTGTTTTCGGCGGATGAAGAGAGGTGAGTGGGTTCTTCGGTTGTCGAGGCCTAGGGCAGGAAGTCATGTCGGAGAGATGCCCAAGAGTTTGTGATCTCTTTAAGTTATTCTGGGGACGAAGATAGTTTCTTCCAGGATCGTTTAGTCCATGAGTTCCCCAGTTGTGATTCTATAACGCTGGGAGAGCGTTTTTGTGCTTGCTAGTGTATTTCTTATGTCCAGGTAAAAAAACGTACTTTTGCTGACTTCGTTCATTCCTAGGCTTAAGATGGGCAGACGTTTACATGAACTTACCTATGAATATGTCGGGACGACATATTCTCTAGCAGCGCTAAATATGTTTATATGCAGCAACTATGAGGACAGAATATGCTGATCCTTGTAGAATCATTTATTGTTGATGAACAAAGCTTCGATTGAAGATTTGGCTACACACCCGTATAGTGAGTGATGCTCAACCGGGAACCAGCAGCCATTGTGGAATTCGATTGATTTTGGAATTCTACTTATTGTAAATCATTAGCAGAGAACGGGAAAACTTCCTTATTATCAGGTGATGATTGAGAGATCACTATTATAAAGAAATTAACATTATCTTCACAGAGATTTGCTGTAATGTACCTAAAGGAATCTTCGCTAGAAAGAGATCCTGTTTAGGAGTCAAGTTTGAACAGTATTGCTTAATTGACATGCTCGGTCAGTAAGGTCTACTGACTGTATTTATAAACTATGGAAATCTTGGTGTTTACAGATGTTACATTGCAAGCTTATTCTTCATGAATGCTAAGTTAGGACGGTAGTCCATTGATCAATATTATGCTGTCTATGTCGACTCATGTTCCTGTAACTGTACTCAATCTGTCAAGTGTGTGCGTCGAATTAAACTATTGAAACGACTACAATGATCTGCATTGGTGACTTAACGTAATGAGTGAATGAGTGCCTTATACGGGTCAACACACGAACAGTCCACCATTCGCCTAACTCATACTTCACACTCACACTCCATATTTGCATAATCCTGCGTCGGTTGAGTTGACCTTTGCTCCCCCTGGAGCCTCCATCATATTCACCACTGGTTTGCGTGAGGAGAATGAAAGCAGTACTTTACAGCATGCCTGGTATACACAGTTACCATCAAGCAGAAAAAGGAGACTTATTAACGTGGTAGGCCAGTTTCCTGGGTCCAGCCTTCGCAGTCTTCAAAGTGGAAGTCACCTAGTGTTTCAAGAACATTTATTTTGGCCAAATGTGACACACATCAACACCTATAGGACAACTATCCAGTCGATGTCAGCTTGACCTGTTATGACACGTGTAACGGTATCTAGGTCACCGCTGTTGACATTTTGCTCGGTACAGGCCTTATTTCATATAACAGACAGCGTAGCACGGCAAGTTGTTTACAAGTGAACATCACAGCATTACACAGAACATTGGCAAGCAAATTAACTGTGTTAGCAGAAATAAAATGAACTTAGAAGCCTATTTTCATCGATGGACCTTCTTATGTTCTGCTATTGTGTTGAACTTTAATATTTAAGAACAGTGTAATAAAATAAATCACAGACTGAAATTGATTAAAAGTGGCAGTTAGTTGAATTAAAAAGCTGTACCGTTTATACTGAGCATACTTTACAACACATTCCAACCACAACACATTTAATTAATTAATGTATGCATTTATGCTATTGATGTTTACATGTTATTTGTATATATGTTTTTATGTTTAATGTTTGCATATTATTCGTGTGTCTAATATAAGATTTCCCAAGTAACATAGGGCTTATATTAGCATTCTATAGGGAGCAATTTTCTTTATTGGAAATTTGCTGGCAACATCTGGTGCTATTTTTGGTTAGTTGTGATGAGGTGTTCTTTTCTTCGTTGTTTTTGTTAATAATTTTGTGTTCCTTAGTTTTGTTTGATTTGTTTGAATTTGTTGAGCTATGTTTCAGTTTTATACACAATTTATGTTTATACACTGTGGCGTTATTTGTCTTGTTCATTCTATTGCAGATATCATCACAGATTCTGTGATCATTTTTCTTTGATTTTTCCTATTTGATTTATTTGATTTCTGCAAATGTTTCCTGTTCTCTTGTATAATTGTTTTGTTGTGTTCTTGATCGACATACACTATTTAAAATATATTTGATCATATGAATTTATAAGAAAAAGTCAACTGATGATTTTTAGTAATTGGTTGGTACACAGTTGATTATACAAGACCTTACTAAAGGCTTGTTTCCCCAAATAGTTTGGGATAAGGAGCTGATTGATCAAATTATTAAGAGCTTGTGTTTACATTACTTTGAAATATAGATTACATTTTTGTGTCAACTGATTGCTATCATTATTAGACATCATGTCTACATTGGAACACTTTATTGAGTTAGGGAAATCTCTAGGTAAGACTGGAGATAAGTTGGAGGAGTATGCTACCAGTCAATATGATAAAGCACTTAAAGCTGAGGAAATGAAACAAAAAAGTGAGGAAATGAAACAAAAAAGTGAGGAAATGAAACAAAAAAGTGAGGATAGAAAAAAGGAAATAGAATTTGAACAAAAGAAACTGCAGATGCAGGTCGAGGAAAGGAGATTCCAAATGGAATTGGAAAAACAAAACAAAGAAGCTGAACAAAAGAGATTAGACAGAGAAGCTGAACAAAAGAGATTAGACAAAGAAGCTGATGCTGAGCAGAGAAGATTAGACAGAGAAGCTGAACAAAAGAGATTAGACAAAGAAGCTGAAGCTGAGGAGAAAAGAGCAATAAGAGAACATGAACATCAGAAAGAACTTTTAGCATTTGAGTTAGAAAAGTTGAAATTGACAAACATGAGTAATGTCAATCAGTCATCTAGTGGTAAACCCTTTACTTACAAGGTCAAGGTACCAGCGTTCAATTCTGCCAGTGATGATATACCATTCTGGCTTGATAGATTTGAACGTGCTTGTCGAGCTCATAATGTGGAGAAATCACAATATGCTAATCAGTTGTCTGAGAATTTAAAAGGTGATTCTCTGACGAGTTTAAGTTTGGTTGAAGAAACCGACAAGGATAATTATGAGGTTATTAGGGCAGCCTTGATAAAGAAATACCAGTTATCTGAGGAAGGTTACCGTATTTTGTTTAAAAGAATGGTACCTGAATCAGGGGTAGAATTCTCAGAATTCATTGCAAGGACACGTCTTACATTTAATCGTTGGATTGAACTGTCCAAAACAGAAAAGACTTATGAAGCACTTATGGATTTATTGCTCAGGGACAAGATTATGTCAAGCATTAGTAAGCCATTCCTTGAATTCCTACATGAGCGGAAACCTAAAACACTAAAAGAAATGGAAGAATATTGTACCCAATACGTCACTGCACACCCAGATGTAGCTATTAGCAATACTAAGGTTGAGGAAGGTATGCCAGTTGCATCAGCAACACCATACAACCCTAATTACTCACACAAATTCCAAGGACCACAAAACAGGTTTAATAAAAAGGGTAACCATAACAGTTATCAGAACCAAGGTAACCAATCATTTCAGGGTTCTTCTTCGAATATCTGGAGACGAGCCGACAGCCCTCGATTCAGGGGTAGTCATAATTATAGGAACTTCCGCAAAGGAAGTCATTGTAGAAACTATCCTAGTTTTCCATCGTGGAGACAACAAGATCATAATTACAGAGATACTCATTATAATGAATATGATAATAGTAACCAGGGGAATTATGACTCAAACCCAAATAGGGGTTACAATAGAGGAAACAATGATAATTACAGGGGTAATAATAACAGAGGTAGACCCCAACATAAAAAACAAAAATCTCATTATCATGCAAACTCTGCACAGCAAGAGTCCCATGATGCCTATAAACAAAACAAAGATAATGATGACTCTAACAATATGGCTGCTACACCCCCCATAAATGTAACCGCTTATTTTAGCAGTAACCTCTTCTGTATTGGTTCCAACTTGACTGTAAACCATCAACTGATACAAACTAGATTTGCTGGTTTCTCACTGAATGTAATTAAACGTTAATGTTATTATGTCTTTGAAACCACCGCTGATAACGGCGCTAAGTCTAAATGTTATATAATCTCTGTTTACACCCACTGTTGCGAGTGTAGTGGTTTGGTCTATATCATCGCCACACAGGCTAATTTAATATATGTGTGCTGCTGTCCTGTCACTGTGTCTGGAATGTTGACCTGGGTGTGTGTTGATATGTTCGCACACCACAGTGCGTACGTAAGAGTACATGCAGGAGTCAAAAAGGGTTGCAAACGACTGGAACAGTTCGCTACTGTTTATTACGTTGCAACACAGACACGATGACATAAATGACACACATTCGACAGCAAAACACGAATCATATAATTTCCACATTGCATTAAATATATATAATACGGCCTGTCCACATCCTGGCCTAAACAGTACTTCAATACTCAATAAAGCCTGCACCACACGGCAGCTATAATAATGTTCATATGGCCTAAACAGTACTTCAATACTCAATAAAGCCTGCATCACACGGCAGCTCTAATAATCTTCATATGGCCTAAACAGTACTCCAATACTCACTAAAGCCTGCATCACACGGCAGCTATAATAATCTTCATATGGCCTAAACAAATCTTCAATACTCAATAAAGCCTGCACCACACGGCAGCTATAATAATCTTCATATGGCCTAAACAGTACTTCATTACTCCATAAAGCCTGCAACACACGGCAGCTATAATCATCTTCATATGGCCTAAACAGTACTTCATTACTCCATAAAGCCTGCAACACACGGCAGCTATAATAATCTTCATATGGCCTGAACAGTCTTCATTACTCCATACAGCCTGCAACACACGGCAGCTATAATAATCTTCATATGGCCTAAACAGTCTTCATTACTCCATAAAGCCTGCAACACACGGCAGCTATAATAATCTTCATATGGCCTAAACAGTCTTCATTACTCCATAAAGCCTGCAACACACGGCAGCTATAATAATCTTCATATGGCCTAAACAGTACTGCATTACTCAATAAAGCCTGCAACACACGGCAGCTATAATAATCTTCATATGGCCTAAACAGTACTGCATTACTCAATAAAGCCTGCAACACACGGCAGCTATAATAATCTTCATATGGCCTAAACAGTCTTCACTGCAGTTTATCAAATAGGCTGTACACACAGCGAAATATATAAGTCGACATTTTCTCAAATCCTACGTAGGCATACATTATCCAAAAACACTGGGACTCGACCTACACGGTCCACGCCCAAAACACAACTCTCCAAATCACACACTAGTCCCACCAAAAAACCCGTCACGAGATTCGGTTGTCTTGAACACCGTTCTCGATAACACATGCAGACTAGCGAGCTATTCACATAACTCAAAACAGTACAGAATAAATACATTAAACAGCGTTCACACGCTTATCTGTACTCTGTCACCCGAAAAATAGGAAAAGATAATTCTATCCTAAAGTCAAACAAGTATCCGCTTAATCAAGCGTTGCAACTCGAAATTTAATATGTTCAAAACACCATTCTAAAGATTACTTCCCCTTCCATAAATTCCACTTGCAACAGTTACCACCCGCTCCGGGAAAAAAAAATGATTCTATCATTTTTTTTGAAAAAATTAACTCCCAAAAACGAAAAATTTAGAAGACAATTAAGCTCTAACATATGCCTACAAAAATATCTTATTTTAAATCAAAATTAGATATTTACAAGAAATATCAGCATTAAAGTGTAAAGTAGCAATTAAAGCATACAGCATAACCAGCTAAGTATAAAAAGTAATTAGCTAAATATACAAATATGATCAGTTCCAAAATTAAGTTACGTATATTTAGTACAAACCAAACCGAAAACAACCAATCGAAAGAGAAAACACAAGATCAATCAAAAGAAGAATGATCTGTAAAAAAGGAAAGTAAGAACTCAACAATACCATATACTCATAATTAAGTTGGACAATTACATGTAAAATAAATACAACTATCATAAGTAGATATGTTATATCAAGTCATATAACCACTCCAACAATACAAAGAATAGAGGTATAAGTGTTGAAAGAAGACAAAGTATACAAATAGAATCAAGTAAAACGAAGATGAGGTACGAAATTATAAACAAGATATGAAATCCATACCGAAAAGACAACAGAAAAGGAGGAATGAAATGAAGAATAGTTACCAAAGACAGATAGAAAGCAAAGGCACGAACGCAAAGAAAGTCAATAACAGTATATACTAATAACTGTTTTGATCAGATAACATATTCAAAAATAAATATATAAACATGATCGAAAGGCACAACACAAAATATCAAAGTATATCTATACTAATACCACCAAAAATAATTTATAACTAAACAAAAGCTAATAAGTAATTTAACTAAGTTATAAGAGTTATACAAAACTAACATAAATAAATTATAGGCATCGAACAAACAAGTAATAGCATTACTATAACTAATACGACCAACGCACAATCAAGCGCTAAAAATAAAAAATACATCATAATAAAAAACAACTTTTTACAAGAACTAATCAAACTACATATCAATGATATCACGAAGTCAAATGCTGGGCACACACAACAAAAAATTACAATGCCAAAAAAAAAAAAATCATTTTTTTCAACAGTACCGTACAAACATATTTTTTTTTCTCGATAAGTTACATAAAAACAGTATTTAATTTTTAAGTAGTTCAGTAATACTTTAAGTAAAGCCTAATAATGAAATCAATATTTTAACAAAATGAGTGAAATATAAAACAAAAATCCTATCTCGAAGAAACCTTTAAATCAACACATGTAAATTTAATTTATTCTTTAAGTTCTTTCTGCTGACAATTACGTTCAGCTCAGTAAAATGCTATTTAGCTATAACTCTATCTCTTACTCAAATCGATAAGATATACATTATAAATAAATCTACACTTTGTTGCTAATATGAAATATAAAAAAGGTTCTATAAAAATATCTACAAAAAATAAGTTTTTTTTTAAAAAAATAATCTGCTAAGAAAATAATCTACATGTCTGACTGGCAAGAAAATCAAGTTCTGGAAAAATCGAAGTTTCACAAAAAGTTAACAAATCCAAATACAAGATCATGTATGATACATGCAAGCTATTTTCCAAAATTACATTTCACAACATACCAGATAATACACATCTTCTCTGTATGTTCTATATATTAATTAATCATGACATCAAAACATGAGAAAAATATAAATTAAGTGAATAACGAACACTCAGGATTATCTAAAAGTAACCACTACATCAACACAATAAATGAGTTTGTGCAATCTCATCATGTACAAAACTATCCTAAACAACACAGTTGCAAAAATTCTAAGTTGAACAGAGTAGTATAAAGGATAATAATTACATACTACACATTATCAACACAATAATATATAAATAGCATAAAAATGTATTAATACATCATCAAAATACAGACATATAAATAACAATAAAAAATTATGGCAATCAAATGATGCATAGAAATAATCATTACAACAAAATTATATGTTATTTCAAAACAACAACATGTCATGTACTAATATAGAATACAAAAAATTATCATCTTCACATTAAAAAAAATAAATCAGACGCGAAGTCTCCCACTCTCTTGTAAACATGCTTGACCTTCAGAAAGTAACCATCAGTTGCTATTTAGACGCTGACAGGTTTCGGTTGACTACTCGAGCGGAAAGTTGACTCACATTTCTGACCGTCAATATGTCACAGAAGCCTTGACCCTTATCGCAACGTAGCTTCTGTCAACAAATACAAATGAAAATTTCCATTTTACTCAATAGTGAAATTTAATGAAAAAA
The DNA here is from genome assembly GCA_024509875.1 of Oreohelix idahoensis. Classification (NCBI taxonomy): domain Eukaryota; kingdom Metazoa; phylum Mollusca; class Gastropoda; order Stylommatophora; family Oreohelicidae; genus Oreohelix; species Oreohelix idahoensis. The sequence continues at coordinate 131,217 of JAMPIV010020053.1, read as the reverse complement.
AAACGTAGAAATCACATTTACAATTACCCAGTACCGGCTTGTGTAAAAACCCGGTCTCTTCACGATGTCACTAGCTCTCTCTATCACATGTAGATATCATAGAATTCTTGGGGACAACATGACCGACCTTGAATGTCGCCGCTGTCTTACGCTGAAACAAAGTCTCACATTCACAACAACAAGTAGAGCAATCAATAGTATTCAAGCATCCACTGTTATTTTTACTCTGTTTACTTTGATTATAAATGACTCTGGGCTCATGTTGAACAAAATTAGCACAATTGCGCTTATTATTTGTTCTACGATCACAATACTTATTATTACCGTTGTCTTGTTTACAAAAAATGACTTTAGTCTTTTGTTTAGGAACATTACTCTGGTGATATAAAGCAACATTTGAAAAGCTATTATCTCTATCATACTTTCCAACATTCTTACAATCAAAACTTTGAGATTTGTTAAATTGTCTACAGTATCTACGAGAGGGAAAATTATTATTTTCTGATCTCCCTTGGTACTGTTTACTCTTGGGGTTATCTCTCTTTCTAGAACTGTTTTTCTTTTCCCTTATGGGAATATATTTACCAATAGTTTCAAACTGACTGTGCTGAGTTTGACAACTGCCAGAAACAATAGTATCTCTATTGTTCCGCATATGGGTTTCATCTTTGGAACAAGTAGTAATAGTCTCAACACCCGCTATTAATTTCTGAGTATTTCCAGTAGTAGAGAAATATTTGTTCTTATGAGTCTTGACCTGAAATTTATCACCTTTCTTTTCCTGACCAACAGAACTGGCTGTTACACAAGAATCTTTGTTGGTCTGACGCCAAGAATTATTACTGGAACTACCAGTAATATTAGAACTTTTAAAGTTGTATTTACCACGATAAGATCTATCTTTACCATGAATGAAATCTCTCTGAGCAAAAAGTGTATGGGGTTGACTTTTCGCAACTTTCTGTCTATCATTGTGAACATTGACAGAAGAGCACCTTTTGTTTTTCAAAACCATATCTAGTAAGCCAAATATTCTTTCCCTTGCTTCCGCAATTTCATTATCTTTAAGTGAAATCGTTTCACTTAACCTTTTATTTAACTCCTTAACAGCCAAAACTTTGTCGCTTTCTTCTGCTAGCAAATTTTCAATTTTAGCGACCTTCTCTTTCTCAGCCGTCAACTCCACTAAAGTCTCTTTCTCGTACTGTTCTTTATTTGCCCTCAACTGAGTCAACTCTATCTGAAGTGTTTCAGTCTGGACATCATCATTGTTTTTCATAATCTCATTACTCTTCTTGGGGGGTACAATATTCATCTCCCCAATTTGATCACTGAGCATCGCATTATCATTCATCACCTCATGAAGCATTTCTATGTAAGTCTTCTCACAGACATTTCTCTCAACCTTCAATTTCTCATACATCTCTTTCTGTTCTTGAAGTTCCCGCGTGAGATTACCTATCTGAGTTTCCAAGTCTTGGACTTTGCTTAAAGCTGAATTTAATGTAGCTTGTGTACTAGAAAGTTCTGAGTTTGATTCAAGTATCTCACTTTTAAGCTTATACACAGTTGCCTGTAGTTCGCTCTCTTTAGCAACACCTTCTAGGAAATTCTCTCTTTGCTGTAGAGCACTTTGTTTGTTTACTTTTGCTTGTTTCTCAATTCTCAATTCCCTTTCCTGCTCATCAGATGTATGGTTGTGGATTATTTTGAACATGCTTTGCATTATATGTCCGTGTTCAAGTTCAATATACTGTTGCACAAACACACGAAGGTGCCGTAGCAAATTCACCAAATCCTTAGCCATTACCAAATTGCAAACAAACTTAAAGTTGTGTTCAGCAAATAACTCCAGGGATGTTGACACATTAATCAAAAAATCATCCATTATCCATTCTCCAAGTCGTGCACCTCTCAATCCCTTACCATCTCTACCTACCACCAATGCAGACTCCAACATAGGCCTTATATCTGTAGGGTACATATCACGATCCATGGTGATTCACTTACTTAATCAACTATATATAGTAATCACTTATAGTTATGACAAATTACTGTCGCAAAAGGTTTGACAATTACCCTTCCAGCTCACAAAGTTAACTATTTGTCAAGAAATGAGCTTATTCATCAATTCTGTATCACCAATTCCTTTTTATAGCACCTTTATCAAGTCACATCATTATCAGGAAAATCGACATATGTCAACAGCCATTAACACCTATGCATCAAATCTTAATCATATGTCAAATTAGACATAAACAACAATAATAACAAAATGAGCAATTAGGGAGGCCTAGCGACATATATGAAGTGACACAATTTACACAAGACACAATCACTTATCTTGTCAATGATCCCGCTTCTTTTCCGCCACGATACTGGATATCACATAGACTGCTAAAACCTCCACTGCGGGAAAGCACTGGAACTTGATTCGCTTGTCTTCAGGTAATTTCGTCAATATGATATGTGCTTAACAATGCACACGTTGACAGGAACCATAATACAGCACACACTGCCCCTCTTGACTCTTCTGTAGTCTGAAATGTACACGGCAACTCCGTGTATCATAACATCTTGAACTTGTGATGGTGACAACTGGCACAGGTAACCTGAATATTGCAGAAATCTGTCACAACCCGTACAAATGCTGGTACAAATACTGTCCAAGTCTAACTGAACTTCCTTGACCACTGCAGACGTTGTTGTCGTCTATAGGCATGAAATAGGACGTCAATTGCTACTGGTGTAAAGTTGCCTTCTACCACGAATAAAGCGTGCGTCATTTCTCAAATGCGCCACCCAGGCAGATAATAACTAGGTCACAGTTCTGAAGTACACCAGATTCAAGCCACGCCTACATAAGGCTAATTATAACACAGTCAAGTGTTCTACACTCTTGTCACGTGCAAGTCATACGTATTATTTTCAACTTGTAGTGACTGATCCTCTAGATATGTTATGGTCTGGTGGACAAAATTTGATTCACATTATCCTCTTGCTTCAAGTACATATCACTGTAGAGGTAACAATTTCTTAATTGTATACGCCACTCAGGCACATCTTAAATCATATCCAATGATACGAAAACTACGCCACTTAGGCTATCGACGCGAATAGTCGTAGATGTCAGATCCTGTTAACTGAAAACCACCATAAATGTAACCGCTTATTTTAGCAGTAACCTCTTCTGTATTGGTTCCAACTTGACTGTAAACCATCAACTGATACAAACTAGATTTGCTGGTTTCTCACTGAATGTAATTAAACGTTAATGTTATTATGTCTTTGAAACCACCGCTGATAACGGCGCTAAGTCTAAATGTTATATAATCTCTGTTTACACCCACTGTTGCGAGTGTAGTGGTTTGGTCTATATCATCGCCACACAGGCTAATTTAATATATGTGTGCTGCTGTCCTGTCACTGTGTCTGGAATGTTGACCTGGGTGTGTGTTGATATGTTCGCACACCACAGTGCGTACGTAAGAGTACATGCAGGAGTCAAAAAGGGTTGCAAACGACTGGAACAGTTCGCTACTGTTTATTACGTTGCAACACAGACACGATGACATAAATGACACACATTCGACAGCAAAACACGAATCATATAATTTCCACATTGCATTAAATATATATAATACGGCCTGTCCACATCCTGGCCTAAACAGTACTTCAATACTCAATAAAGCCTGCACCACACGGCAGCTATAATAATGTTCATATGGCCTAAACAGTACTTCAATACTCAATAAAGCCTGCATCACACGGCAGCTCTAATAATCTTCATATGGCCTAAACAGTACTCCAATACTCACTAAAGCCTGCATCACACGGCAGCTATAATAATCTTCATATGGCCTAAACAAATCTTCAATACTCAATAAAGCCTGCACCACACGGCAGCTATAATAATCTTCATATGGCCTAAACAGTACTTCATTACTCCATAAAGCCTGCAACACACGGCAGCTATAATCATCTTCATATGGCCTAAACAGTACTTCATTACTCCATAAAGCCTGCAACACACGGCAGCTATAATAATCTTCATATGGCCTGAACAGTCTTCATTACTCCATACAGCCTGCAACACACGGCAGCTATAATAATCTTCATATGGCCTAAACAGTCTTCATTACTCCATAAAGCCTGCAACACACGGCAGCTATAATAATCTTCATATGGCCTAAACAGTCTTCATTACTCCATAAAGCCTGCAACACACGGCAGCTATAATAATCTTCATATGGCCTAAACAGTACTGCATTACTCAATAAAGCCTGCAACACACGGCAGCTATAATAATCTTCATATGGCCTAAACAGTACTGCATTACTCAATAAAGCCTGCAACACACGGCAGCTATAATAATCTTCATATGGCCTAAACAGTCTTCACTGCAGTTTATCAAATAGGCTGTACACACAGCGAAATATATAAGTCGACATTTTCTCAAATCCTACGTAGGCATACATTATCCAAAAACACTGGGACTCGACCTACACGGTCCACGCCCAAAACACAACTCTCCAAATCACACACTAGTCCCACCAAAAAACCCGTCACGAGATTCGGTTGTCTTGAACACCGTTCTCGATAACACATGCAGACTAGCGAGCTATTCACATAACTCAAAACAGTACAGAATAAATACATTAAACAGCGTTCACACGCTTATCTGTACTCTGTCACCCGAAAAATAGGAAAAGATAATTCTATCCTAAAGTCAAACAAGTATCCGCTTAATCAAGCGTTGCAACTCGAAATTTAATATGTTCAAAACACCATTCTAAAGATTACTTCCCCTTCCATAAATTCCACTTGCAACAATGGCATGTGCCGCTTTCGATTTTGGGAGAACATCTCAGTGCCCCCAATGCAAAACATTATTCGAACCAACTACGGTGTCCACTTTAATTTGTGGCCATCCTCTTCCCGCTCTTCCCGCGTCAATCGCGCATGATGGAAGAGGTTCTCTTGTCTTACACAAAGGTTTAGTAAATGACAATCCAGTTTCATTGCTTTTTGATTCTGGATGCACCACAATTGGTGTTAGGCAGTCACTCATAGATCCTTCTCGTGCTACAGGCAAAGTAGTCAAATGTGTAACATTTGGCGGCACCATAGAGAAATACTCTACTGCTATCATTAGGATCGCTACTCCTTTCTTTACAGGAGATGTACACGCATGTCTTCTGCCGAATCCGATCGCTGATCTTATCATCGGTCGTATTCACGGAGTCAAAGAATGCACTCCACAACAAATTTCCGTTTGGGAAAAACAAAATATTCAAACTGCTAATGCTGTAGTCGCTAGAGCTCAAGCTCTCAATATGCCCGAAACTTCATCTATTGAAGATAATGAAGTGCATAACCAAGATGATCCCTTGGTAATTTCGCGTGACTCATTTATAAAGCAGCAAGAAGAGGATCCGACTCTAAAGAAATTCTTCACTCTTGCAACAAAAGGTGATCCGAATAAAGATTCAAAGAGAAAATCTTGGATTACAATGAAGAATGGCGTACTTGTACGTATGGTGCAAGACTCCAACAAGGCAAGTCATTCTCAGATTCTTGTACCCAAGAATTTGGGAGTTAAAATATTACAACACGCACACGACTCTCAGTGTGCTGGACATATGGGATTTTCCCGTACTAAGTCAAGAGTTCTTGCGGCTTTCTTTTGGCCTTTTGTGAACAAGGACATACGGATCTATTGTCGATCTTGTAAAATATGTCAAGAAGTCAAATCCAAAGGTCCACGCCATGCTGCACCTATTCAGGCTGCAGACATTCCTATTAGACCATTTCAGAAAATGGCGATAGACATCATTGGTCCATTTAAGATCAAATCTGCTAGAGGACATCAGTTTATCTTAACGTGTGTGGACATGTGCACACGTTGGCCAGAGGCTATCCCTCTGAAGAGCATTACTACTGCTGACATTGCAGATGCTCTTTGGCTTATATTTTATCGTCTGGGATTTCCCGGAGAAATATTATCAGATCATGGCACCCAACTAATATCGGATACCATGTCTCAAGTAATGTCTACTCTCCAGATAGAGAGATCTTTGAGCAGTATCTATCACCCAATGTCGAATGGGATGGTAGAACGCCTTAATAGAACACTCAAAAACTTAATAGGGAAGATAACTGAGGATCATCCTCAAGATTGGGATAGGGTTTTACCCGCGGTGCTCTTCGCTTACAGAGAGGTTCCCAATGAACATACAAGATTTTCTCCCTTTGAACTTGTCTTTGGCGCGCGACCGCGTGGCCCTATGTCTTTGCTTCATGATCTCATAACCGCTGATAATATTACCGATGACACAAAATCTTCTTACGAATATGTCATCGTGCTAAGACAAAAGATTATCGAAGCATGCAAATTGGCAACTTCTTCTTCTGAGTTTGCTAAGGAGAAAGCAAGACAATTTGCCAATAAGAAAAGAACCTTACGACAACTTTGTCCTGGTGACAAAGCATTTGTTTTGCTACCTTGTAGGGAAAACAGACTACTTATTTCTTGGAAAGGTCCGTACGATATAATCTCGAAAATTTCCGATGTTGACTACATTGTCGATATTGATGGGAAGCATAAAACCTTCCACATCAATATGCTTACGGAAGTCCATGAACGTCCGGATTATTTACAGCCTATTTTCCAGGCAACGGACGATTCACCTGTCCAACATTGTCATTACTCATCACTGTCTGTAATACAGGATGAGGAAACAAGTTTTTCGGATGTTAATCTTCCGCTTCCGATGATTCCACGTCATTCTAGTGAATCATGAAAAAATGTTACTGTTTCTCCCGATTTATCTCTAGGAGAACAGCGACAAGTTTCGGCTATGTCACAAACATTTCAGGATGTCCTTACTGACATTCCTGGACAAACTCACGTCATTGAACTTGACATTATTCTAACTGACCATAATCCTATTAGAGTCAGACCTTATCCTATTCCTATACATTTTCAAGCACAGGTTGAAAAGGAGTTGGATGAGATGATAGATTAAAAAATAATTGAACCATCCACTTCTGCGTATTCTTCGCCGATGGTTATTGTCCGTAAAAAAGACAATAACATACATCTTTGCGTTGACTATCGCAAATTGAATGCCTTTACTAGAAGAGCTACTTACTAAGCTTTCTAAATCGCATTTTTTCACTAAACTAGATTTGTCTAAAGGATATTGGCAAGTTCCTCTATCTGAACGCGCCAAACCTTTTACTGCTTTTTCTACACCTAGAGGCCTTTTTCAATGGAATTTTATGCCTTTCGGCCTTATGAACGCACCAGCTACATTCGTACGCATGATGCGTAGAATTCTATCCTATCGGTCAGATGTCATTGCGTACATAGATGACATCTGTCTTTTCAGCGATACTTGGGAAGATCACTATTCAGGGTTAGTTGAATTGCTATCTACTCTACGCGAGTATAACCTGACAGCGAAACCATCTAAAGCCTGCATTGGTTTTAGTGAAATTTCTTTTTTAGGTCACCGTGTCGGCCATGGTTTCCTAAAAACAGAGGACCATAATACAAGTAAAATACTTAATATTTCTATTCCTAAGACTAAAAAGCAAGTGCGAAGTCTCTTAGGTCTTATACAATTCTATGGACGATTCATTCCGATTCTGTCCTCAATCATGGCACCTCTTTCTACCTTGCTAAAGAAAGGGTCTCCTAATATAGTCCATTGGACTCAAGAATGTCAGTCCTCTTTGGATAAGATCAAAACTATGTTTTCTACTGCACCTATTTTAGTGTTGCCTACTAAAGATAAGACATTTGTTCTTCGTAGTGAGGCTTCATCCACTAGGGATTGGAGCGGCACTAATGCAAGAGTATTCGGGAACTCTGCATCCTGTTATGTATATTTCCAGAAAGCTTAATGCTGCAGAAAGGAATTATTCGGTTTTAGACCGTGAACTGTTGGCTATGGTATGGTCAATTCTCAAATTACAAAGATTCCTTCTAGGCGCACATTTTATAGTAGAAACCGATCAGAAAGCTCTTACAACTATCCAGAGTAAAAATTTGAAGAGTTCGAGGTCTACTCGATATGCAATTGCTCTTCAACCTTTTCATTTTTCGGTACGAGCTATCTGTGGATCAGATAATGTGATGGCAGACATTCTGTCTAGATGCCCACATAATTCCACTTAGCTGTTGAGTACTGGACGTCTTAACACTTCCAACTCGACAACAGATTTTTCTTTTCTATATCAAAATAGATACACATTGTAATTCGTAATGACACTACGTTCATTGATATATAGTCACCATTACTCGTTGATGATTTTTCTTTTTGTCAATCATGTACTTGGAATGCTTAAACTTAAATTGTTATATGCATTGTATCATTGTATAGTAGTATGCGTTGGTGACACCTCCCTGGAAACACTTATGCTTAAGAGAAATGCTTTCTCTGAGGGATTGAGATTTTGCATTAATCTGGCTTAAATAATTCCAGATATTTCTCATCTACGCAGTATTTATGCGTTGGGAGCCTATTGTATGTTGCTCTCAGATGAAAAAAAAAAATGATTTTCATTTTTTTTCCCGGGGGTGTGGTAATCTGTTGCGCACATATTTTTTGGCGCACGGATTACGCATACCATGTAAAATGTTCTAATTGTCTGATGAAGATATATTCATCTTTGAATGCATGTTTTGGTCTTGAGGGACGAAACTCAGATTGGGCAATAAGTAGTCATTCTGTGAGTTATCGCTCTTTGTAGCGTTCTTAAAAATAGAACTCGGCGGAGGAATTTAGACTTACTTGAATCTATTCTGTGTTTGGTTAGGAATAGATTGTTCTTGCTTCAGAATGTCTATGGTCCGAATCTATGTGTAGTGCTTGTCTATGTAGGACGAGTATGTCTTATATCTTGATATCTTAGCATGTTTAAGTGGAACTATTTGTTCTTGTACTGTACTGAAGGGGGTCAGGTGTTTTCGGCGGATGAAGAGAGGTGAGTGGGTTCTTCGGTTGTCGAGGCCTAGGGCAGGAAGTCATGTCGGAGAGATGCCCAAGAGTTTGTGATCTCTTTAAGTTATTCTGGGGACGAAGATAGTTTCTTCCAGGATCGTTTAGTCCATGAGTTCCCCAGTTGTGATTCTATAACGCCGGGAGAGCGTTTTTGTGCTTGCTAGTGTATTTCTTATGTCCAGGTAAAAAAACGTACTTTTGCTGACTTCGTTCATTCCTAGGGTTAAGATGGGCAGACGTTTACATGAACTTACCTATGAATATGTCGGGACGACATATTCTCTAGCAGCGCTAAATATGTTTATATGCAGCAACTATGAGGACAGAATATGCTGATCCTTGTAGAATCATTTATTGTTGATGAACAAAGCTTCGATTGAAGATTTGGCTATACACCCGTATAGTGAGTGATACTCAACCGGGAACCAGCAGCCATTGTGGAATTCGATTGATTTTGGAATTCTACTTATTGTAAATCATTAGCAGAGAACGGGAAAACTTCCTTATTATCAGGTGATGATTGAGAGATCACTATTATAAAGAAATTAACATTATCTTCACAGAGATTTGCTGTAATGTACCTAAAGGAATCTTCGCTAGAAAGAGATCCTGTTTAGGAGTCAAGTTTGAACAGTATTGCTTAATTGACATGCTCGGTCAGTAAGGTCTACTGACTGTATTTATAAACTATGGAAATCTTGGCGTTTACAGATGTTCCATTGCAAGATTATTCTTCATGAATGCTAATTTAGGACGGTAGTCCATTGATCAATATTATGCTGTCTATGTCGACTCATGTTCCTGTAACTGTACCCAATCTGTCAAGTGTGTGCGTCCAATTAAACTATTGAAACGACTACAGTGATCTGCATTGGTGACTTAACGTAATGAGTGAATGAGTGCCTTATACGGGTCAACACACGAACAGTCCACCATTCGCCTAACTCATACTTCACACTCACACTCCATATTTGCATAATCCTGCGTCGGTTGAGTTGACCTTTGCTCCCCCTGGAGCCTCCATCATATTCACCACTGGTTTGCGTGAGGAGAATGAAAGCAGTACTTTACAGCATGCCTGGTATACACAGTTACCCTCAAGCAGAAAAAGGAGACTTATCACAACCTCATCCTTTAAAACATATTGACCACCACTTCATGAGAATGTAGCTTCTTGTGTAGGCTTCCTGAAGAACCAGCTGTAGTGATGGTTCTATGCTCAGTAAGGGGTGCAAAATAAAATTATGATGATGATGTGGCTGGGAATTTCATAATGTAAAACAAATTGCTACATAATCTACTGTTAAAAGGGAAAGTACTTTGACACTGATTCCCTCAAGAATGGACATCTGCAGTGGAGCCTCCGTGTTCCATAGGGAGTAAAAGGGGAGATGATGATGCTGAGTCTCTTATCTTTTTGACTATGTTTTTCCTTGAGAGAAAGGGAGAAAGAGATTAAAGAGAAAGAGAGAGAGAGAGAGAGAGAGAGAGAGAGAGAAAGAGAGAGAGAGAGATAGAGAACGAACGAACTTTATTTTCAAAGGGTTTAGAATTGGGCTCGCAGGCCCGTCTAACATTATGCCCTTCCTTTCGCTCACCTTCCATACTGAATCCATTTATTCTCACATGTATCTTAAATATTACTTAAATAATAATGTAACAAAGTAAAATAAAATAATAAAAAATCCCAACATTGCAACAGTATAATAACAGTTACAAACATTTACAGTACCTTGTCATAATTAATACTAAACAGGGCAAAATTATCTTTAAAATCTACGTATGATGTTATATAATTATTTAAGAACATAACTAAATTAGGATGGCACATAGTCTGCACTCATGAAGTATGTGATTGAATGAATATGGACTAAGCGTGTTTTTTAGGTGGTGTGGAAGATTATTCCACAGATGAGTAGCAGAAAAAGCTAAACGTTTCTTGAATAAGTCGAGCCTAGACTTGGGCATGTGTGAGATAGAGAGGGAGAGAGAGAAAGCTGTTACTGTTTAATATTTTTGTTACGATAATGCTGGATAATTTTGCTCTGGAGATACAAGTGAGTACTTCTAAGTGCCATGATTTGTGGCGTGGGCGATCATGTTCTCCACAATTTCCTGCTTCCAGTACTATTTATAATTTCTGTTGTTGGCTTCTTTCCATGCTATAATATCAAACTGTCCAGTACCTTTTCTCTTTGGTGTCCTCTATTTTTCCTGCAGCCTTTCCTGTCTTCTTCTTCTTTGATCCTTAGCCGCCGATCGTCAAAGCAGTCAGTGGAGTCTTGTAAGGCGGCAACAAACTGCTTCCAGCTTGCTTGGTCGGCAGCGACCCTTCGTACAGTGCACCAACTCTGGTTCATTCTTTGCATCTCAGCCTCCACAGTTCTCCGGCAAGTTATTTTTGGTCAGCCTCTCTTTCGTTTTCCTTCCGGTTCCATAGAATAGCTGTTCATGTGATGATATCAGGGTTTCTTCTGAGGACATTGCCAACCCAGCTCCAGCGTCTGCCAGTTATGATGGTGTGCATGTCCTCTTGGTTGCTCCGAGTAAGCAGATCTTGGTTGGTTATGGTATTCGGCCAAAAGATTCGGAAAATATTTCTTAGGCAGATTGTGTGGAAGAAGGACAATTTCAACATTTCTTTCTCGGCGACTTCCCAGCATTCTGCACCATAGAGAAGCACAGAAAGTACACAGCTCTCATATAATCTTAATTTTATGTTTGTGCTGTACTGAGAGGACTTCCATATGTTGTTTAGACTAACAAAGGCTGTTCTTGCTTTGTTCATTCTGTTATTAATGTCTTTGCTTGCTCCGCCATCTGGTGTTACTATGCATCCTAGGTATGTGAAGGTGTCTGTCTGTTCTAGTTTCTGATTCCTTACTGTTATGGGCTCAGGGTTGCCCACATTGAGCGTCATGACCTATGTCTTCTTTAGATTGATGTTCAGACCCACCTGCTGGCTATATTTATTAAGTCTATCAGTTTTTCCTGGATTTGTTGATGTGAATGTGCGAGTAGAGCAATGTCATCAGCATATTCCAGGTCTTCCAGTGTAGAAAACGTTTTCCATCGTATTCCTCTTGGACTGCCATCTGTTGTCTGGCGCATCACCCAGTCTATGACTGTTAAAAATAAAGTTATTGGTAAGGGGCATCCTTGTCGTACGCCTGTCTTCACCTCAAAAGTTAGGTTGCTCTGCCCTACGCTACACGTAAAGTTGGCATAGAGGCTTTTTATGATGGACACTATGCAGCTTTGAATTCCATAAGCCCTCAGTATTTTCCATAGACTGACCCTATGTATACTGTCAAAAGCCTTTTCAAAATCAACGAAATTAATGTACAGCTGTCTGTCATTCTGAGCACTGCTCTATAATGTTCCTGAGGGTAAATATATGATCTGCACATCTTCTGTTCTTTCTAAATCATGCTTGTTCTTTCCTCAGTTTGTGGTCTACTGCTTGTGAAATTTTCTGTATAATTATCCTGCCTAGTATTTTGCTGGGAACTGAGAGAAGAATGATTCCTCTCCAATTGTTGCAGTCTGCAAGATCTCCCGTCTTGGGCAATTTAACAATTATTCCTTTGTTCCACTCCGTTGGTGTTGTCCTTGTTTTCCAGACTTGTGCAAATAGTGGTTCTAATAGTTCTGCTGCTAGTTCAGGGTCTGTCGTAAATAGCTCCGCATTTAAGTTATCATGACCAGGGGCTTTTCCATTCTTTAACCTTATGATTTCCGTGATGATTTCTTCCTTTCGTGGAATGTCTGTATTAACATCTAGATCATTTTCAGCCTCAGGAACATTCAGCTTGTCTCTGGTGGTTCCTTGTTCAGAGTTTCACTGAAATGCTGTGCCCATCTTGTTTCCTCTACCTTTGCTGTGGTAATGAGATTTCCTTGCTTATCTCTTACTTATGTAATATTGTTTGCACCTCGTTTTCTGCTGATGGTTTTAGTTATTTTGTATACTGTGCTTTGTTCATGTCTCAGTGCTGCCTCTTCTGCTTGTCTTGCGAGATCGTCTAGGAATTTCCTTTTGTTGGCTCGGGTATTACGTTTAACTTACTTGTCCAGCTGACTGTACTGTTCGCTATATAATTGCTTTAACCTGGGGGACCGCTTCTGTTTTCTTTCTTTTCATTTCCTTTCTCATAGCTATTGTGTTTCTGGCGTTATCTAATTTTGCTTCTTTCTTTCCTGGAATCCCATGCATGATTTGCTGCTTTCCTTATATATTGTTGAACTGGTGTTGAATTTCTGGTCAATATCATTAGTCAATATCTTTTCCTGGCTTTTGGCAATTTGATATCGTTTATTTATTTATTTATATCGTTTCTTTAGTCGGCGTCTGTGGCCTAATGGATATGAACGCAGTTTCATAATCCAGATATACCAGGTTCGAAACCTGCTGCAGGCGGTTTGGTAGCAGATCGCTTTGTGTGGATTTTTATCAATGGTATAAGCGCCGTACCGTTCAGAAAGCAATGGCAAACTACTGAATGAAAAAAATGCCTAGAAAAATCACAAACAGCCAATAAAAGCTGGGGTTGATTGCCACGTCCTGTAAAGGATAAGTAACTAACTTTCTTTATATCAGCCACAAAAGCTTTTCTGGTAAAGGTATCCTTACATTTGCTGATGTCATACCTTTTCTGTGTAGTTACAATTGGTCCAGCAGTTCTGAGTTTCACCTTCAGTTTTGCTACTACTAAGTGGGGATCACTTCCCATATCTGCACCTCTTCTTACTTTTACATCTTGTAATGAATGTCTCCATCTACCATTAATCATAATGTGGTCTATCTTGTTTCTGTCCCGGCCATTGGTGGTTTCCATGTTAATTTATGAATTTCTTTGTGTGGGAAGAGTGTTCTTCCAATGACCAGGTTGTTAATGCTACAGAAACGTATTAATTTATCCCCATTTTCGTTTGCTGTTCCGCTGCCGCATTTCCCCATTACTCTTTCATTATACGTATTGTGTGTTCCAACTTTCGCATTGAGGTCTCCCATTACTACGATTAGATCGTATCTAGGTGTGGCTTCCAATTCTTTTTGCAGCTGTTGGTAGAATTCGTCCTTGACCTCTACGTCGCTGTCATTTGTTGGTGCATATCATTGTATTATTGTAGTGTTGGTGAATCTCCCTCTCAATCTTAATCTTATCAGCCTATGGTTGATGGGTTTCCATTCAAGTAATGACCTCGCTATTCCTTTCTGTAGACTAATGGTTACACCTTCATTGTGCTGTCCATCCTCTCTTCCAGAGTAAAGTACTGTTTCTCCTGTTGCTGTTTTAACTTTTCCTGTCCCTGACCATCTGCTCTCGCTTATCCTTAGAATGTGTAATCTATAGTTTTTCATTTCCGCTGTGACCTGTTTTAGTTTTCCCGTCTCGTTCATTGTCCTGACATTCCAAAACCCTATTCTAGTTTCACGTTTTGCGGTCAGGACATTCGATTTCGTACGGAAATGACAACAAATGAACATAATTGGCTGCAGGACGGACATCCGGAGTCTGAAGCTCGTTTGACTGTCAGTGGCTTCCTTTCGGCTCTCACCACTGACAGTCAAACGAGCTTCAGATTCCGGATGTCCGTCCTGCAGCAAAGTATGTTCATTTGTTGTCATTTCCGTAACTTCGTTTCTTTTAACATAGACAGGGGGTGTTGGCCCTATGCTAAAACCCCCAGCCCGGAGGACCAGGGTGTCTGCTTTAGTCTGACCTCTACCCGCGCAAACCTGTCCAGCTTGGTAGAGCCTTGCAGGAGTAAAACTCCCGCTAGCATAGCTCTGGTGGTTATCAGGGTGCGCAAGCCGCCATACCTCGACAAGGTATTGACACCGGTGATGGCAGAGCCTTCCTGTAATTGCGATAAATTCCAGCTTTCTTCTTCTCATAACATGTCTAAAGAAAGTGGATTGATTCTTTCTAACATGAGGAATACGTTTTTTATGTGCTTTGGCCACGTAAAGGACATCCTTATTACTATATTTAGCTGTCCATGGTGTAACATAACGATCGAGGTCTGTTCACTCATAATATTTGAACTGTTAGTATTTGCAAAAAAAGATGGAAAGAATATTTTTCAGAACTCCTTGATGGTGAGCAGGGTCAAGCATCAGAAATGATAACCACTGGCACAGAAGAGGAAACCAATGGTGATAAAGATGACATAAAGATGGAAGAACTGAAGGCAGCACTGGAGAAAATCAAGATGGGCAAAGCAGCAGGACATGATGGCATAACACCAGAAATGGTTAAGTACATGGGAGCAGCAGACGACCTATAACTCCTAAGGGTCCTACATGCAGCTTGGTGCAACAAGACCAAACCAAAGGATTGGGAGATTGCCATAATAACACCGATTTTCAAATAGTGTGACAACCGACAATGTGGAAACCATAGAGGCATATCACTTCTCCGTGTCCCTGGTAAAATCTACTCTAGAATCCTAGAGCTGAACCACAAATGGATGAAGTCCAGTGTTGCTTCCGAGCAAATCGAAGTACTCAAGACTTAATCTTCACACTCAGACAGTTGAAATGAAAAGGCTCTTGGGTATAAGAGTGAGATCCATCTTTGCTTCTTAGATCTGGAAAAGGCATTTGACAAGGTCCCCTGGAACAAACTCTGGGACTGTTTGGCAAGGAAGAACATTTCATCACCTCTGATTCATGCTATACAGAGCTTCTACAAATCTTGCAGAAATTATGTGAGAACGGCAAACCATAAGTCAGAAGAATTCAGGACCACCTCTGGTGTAAGAGAAGGTGATATTCTGTCACCTTATCTTTTCATACTCCTTATGGACGATGTCATCAAGGCATGTAAGGAGAGGACAGGAAAGTATTCAGTGGGGTACTGGAAGATGAGACAGGTCTGTATTTCAGAGCTGGCTTTTGCTGATGATGTTGCCATTATTGCTAAATCAGAAGCACATCTTCAATCCAACCTGCAAGTCTGGATAGAAGAGCTAGAGAAGAGAGGGATGATCATAAGCTGCTCGAAAACAAAAACCATGGTGTTATCACGAGAGGAAAGAAGACATCAGATTAAGCTGGGAGAACAGGTCTTGAAGCACTTTAAAGAACACTTTAAATACGTTGGAGCTGTCATAGACCGGAAGAGAGGCATCAAAGAAGAGTTGGCTACCCGAAGAGCAGCCGCTGGGAGACTTTTTCAGGCCATAAATCGAGGATTCCTCAGCAAAAGAGAAGTTGGTAAGAAGACGAAGATGGTTGTATACCGTTCCACCTATGCCCAAGTCTTGACGTATGGATGCGAGTCATGGGCAATGACTACAACCCACAAAAGCCAGATTCAAACCTCAGAAACGAGGTATCTGAGCAAGGTGATTGAAGTAATAAGAAGAAACATGGTCCGCAACCAGACGATACGTCAAGGCCTAAAATCCCACCCCCTGCAGACCCAAGTAGAACAGTCCCAACTGAGATGGTTTGGCCATGTCTGCAGAATGGGAGAAGATCGGCTAAAACGGCAAGCACAAGAAACTAAGAGCCAGAGATCCAGACCTCCAGGACGACCCAAAGTCCGCTGGGAGGACAACATTAGACAATCTTTGAAGGACCGAGGACTAGAATGGAACCAAGCCAGGTGGAAGACAGCTGATAGAATAGTATAACGCTCTCTCTTACAAACCTCTACACCTCACAGTAGAAGAGGAACGACTAAGTAAGTAAGTAAGTATTTGCAAAATGTGTTACAAAAATTGAAGCTTGTTCAAGATACCTCGTTCTCACACGGATGACGAAACCTGCAGCTACAGGCTGAATATAGATTTTCCGTTTTATACAGGCAAAAGGAAGAGAGTAAACAATGTCAAGCAATTCTGCAATGAGCGAGAAGACTTGATCTTACTGAATTAGACAGACATCCATCTTAAAGTGGGGGCGTTTGCTATATAACGATCAAGGTCTTTTCGCTCATAATATTTGAATTGTTCGTATTTGCAAAATTTCTTACCACAATTGGATCTACACAAACCAAATCCCCTTGTGACACATGGTATTTTAAACATTCTTTTATAAAACCATTTCTCTGTAGCCTCTAGTGCTTTTCCTAATTGTTTACTAATTGTCAACGACTCACTTCCGTATGTCAGGAATGTTTCTATATGACACTCAAGAATTTACTTCCATTGACAAAGAGTTGTTGCATAAAATAATTTTCATTTTGTAGAATGCTGCTTTTGCCTGGGCTGTTCTGCTTTTCATTTCTAGTAGAAACGAGTAGGCATTATTTAAAAGTGCTGCCTCTATTAAAATAGAGATACCAAAAATAAGCAGATTCTCTCTGCGTTCAACACTACAATATAGCAAAACTAGGCAGAACTTCTCCGTTTTTTGTAAAGTAACATAGCAATACTGTGCACATTTTATATGTTTCTAACATTAATATAGCAAAACTAAGCAGAATATCTTTTGTTTCCAACATTAACATGGCAAAACTAAGCAGAACATCCCTTGTTTCTAACATTAACATAGCAAAACTAAGCAGAACATCTCTTGTTTCTAACATTAACATAGCAAAACTAAGCAGAACATCTCTTGTTTCTAACATTAACATAGCAAAACTAAGAAGAATATCTCTTGTTTCTAACATTAACATGGCAAAACTAAGCAGATCATCTCTTGTTTCTAACATTAAAAATTAAAACTAACAAGAACCTTTCTGTTTCTCCACCCAGCGGCGCAGCTCATGGCAGGAATGGATTTCTCAGCTGACCCCTGCGAGGACTTCTTCCAGTTCGCTTGTGGTCAGTGGAACAAGAAACATACCATACCTGAAGACAAATCAACATATAACACGTTTGATAAGTTGCACGACGAACTTCACGTTATTATGAAAGGTCAGTCAAAGTTGCTTCTGTCACTCCTAAAATGAATGAATGGAGTATATCTGGAGTCATTCTTATATGACCGCCAGCTAAGCACAGTGCTATAGTATGAACATGTGAAAATGACCCTCTGTCTGTGAAGCTAATTACTTCTTCATGGACTCTTGAAATCACCCATACACTTCCAGAGATTCCCCCTGTGATGAAACATGTTGAAGATCTAGCATTGCGCTCTAAGCTTGGAGAAGTCAATTGAACCCTAGACGTAACTCTGGCTTTTACCTGGTTGTCTGCACGCAGGAGGGTCTCACTATAGACCCCATGATAGACAGGGGAAGCTGAGAAATGGTTCTGTGTATGACGTGACAATTCCTTAGGAGAGCCATAAACCAGAACACATTATTTTAGCTATGCATAGTCAGAGAGCCCCTTGGATGGCGGGGAATGCACAGTATGCCACATGCTTTTTACTCCTAGCTTGGGACCAGATGTGATGATCTTTTAAATGCAAGCCAAACTGTTGTCTAGTTTTCTACTGTTTTATTTCTCTCGAGTGACTGAAACATACCTTTATGAATATTATTTATTTGTTTATCCCTACCATCAGTGGAAGGTCTTTACATATCAAATAGTAACAAAGTATCCTAGCAGGCCCGAGCAAAGTGGAGGCAGTTTGTTGCTGCCCTAAAAGATAACATCCACTGCACGAGGCATGACGCGATTGGCTACTTTGTTAGTCAGCAGTAAGGATACAAGAAGAACCTACCATGCATGTCGTAATAGGTGATTAGTTAAGATGGGCATAGGGTTGTCTATTGTTTAAACGTTAAGCCACAAAATCTTCAACAAATATTGACAGAAACACATTGAGAAAATACGTTAATAGCATTGCAAGACAGTACTTGTTATGGAATGTCCATGGTAAAAGACGTAGGCAGAGGTGAAGGTCGTCTCGTAGCGTATACAGCCACAGGGGAACGAAGTTTCAGACTTCACTATAAGAAGTCCAGCTTTATGATGTGGGAGTGATCAGTTCCGTTCCTTGCTGCATTTCCTTTCTCTAACTCAAAATAGTCAAGTACCTATTTATAGCTGCGTAAACTGAAGCTTGGTCCTACCAAGTTTTGAACTTGGAACCCTGTTACGTATCAAGAGGCATGTGCTCTTACCGCTCAGCCAATCGGATCCTCAAAAGCTAAAAAACACACGGAGGCGTGAGCAGCAGACTGAAGTGAAACGGATGAGGAAGACATGAAACTAAGGGCATGGAACAGAAGGACTTATAATAGGTTTGTCGAACGCCTATGTTCCTTGGGGAACTGAGCGGTACAGATGATGATGATGTTGATGATATAACAGATGCTTCCATTTTGACAGCATTGCTAGAGGAACCAAAGACAGAGAAAGACAGTCAAGCTTCGCTGAAGGCGAAGATCCTCTACAAGTCCTGCATGAATATTTGTAAGTACTTGAAAGGGTCTGAAAGACAGTTCATCATTATCATCATCATCGTCGTCGTCGTCGTCGTCAACGTCATCATCATCATCATCATCATCATCATCATCATCATCATCATCATCATCATCATCATCATCATCATCATCCATCATCATCATCATCCATCATCATCATCATCATCCATCATCCATCATCATCAACATCATCATCATCCTCATCATCATCATCATCATCATCATCATCATCATCATCATCATCATCATCATCATCATCATCATCATCATCATCATCATCATCATCATCATCCTATTCATCCTCATGCTCCTCCTCATCATCATCATCATCATCATCACTTTCATCATCCTCATCATCCTCATCCTCACCATCCTCCTCACTCTCATCAATCTCATCCTCATCCTCCTCCTCATTCTCATCATCATCAATCATCATCATCAATCATCATCAATCATCATCATCAATCATCATCAATCAATCAATCATCATCACCAATCATCAATCATCATCAATCATCAACATCAATCATCATCAATCAATCAATCATCAATCATCATCAATCATCAACATCAATCATCATCAATCAATCAATCATCAATCATCATCAATCATCATCATCCATCATCATCAGTCATCATCAATCATCTTCAATCATCAATCATCATCATTCATAAATCCTCATCAATCTTCAATCAATCATCATCATTATCAATCATTCATCATCAATCAATCATCAATCATCATCATCATCACCATCATCATCATCATCATCATCATCATCATCATCATCATCATCATCATCATCATCATCATCATCATCATCATCATCATCATCATCATCAATCATCAATCATCATCCATCATCAACACCATCATCATCATCATCAATCATCAATCATCAATCATCATCATCATCATCATCATCATCATCATCATCATCATCATCATCATCATCATCATCATCATCATCATCAGTCATCATCAATCATATTCAATCATCAATCATCATCAATCATAAATCCTCATCAATCTTCAATCATCATCATTATCAATCATTCATCATCAATCATTCATCTTCATCAATCATCAATCATCATCAATCATCATCATCATCATCATCATCATCATCATCATCATCATCATCATCATCATCATTCTTCTCACCCTCTTCAACTTCAACTTCCTCCTTATCGCTCTCTATAAAGAATTGAAGCACCACTTCAGCTGGCCCCCTTGTTGAAAGCCTGTACAAAGTATTCACATGTTCTTGCAGCTCGGGTTTCTGTAGCTATGTGTATGACATGATGAGTTACCAGCCTCATATACCATCGCAAAAGAACACGAGGAGCCTTTATTCAATTTGATGGAAATACAAGAAATAAGTCGAACACAAAAATCTGAATCTTCAACTCAAATGTCAAGTCAGTTGTACAACAACCTTCTTCTTCTTCCCTCACCCTCAGACATCAACTTGAATGTGTTCAAAGGAGGCAGTGGTCAGTCAATGTTGACATCTTCGTAATAAATAATGGAGGAAACCTTGAGTCCTGTGAACAGTAAATACATTAGTAAATAAATAAATAAAGGTAATTAACAGGTACTTATTGGACATAAAGGATGGCACTAGACAACAGAAAAGAAAATATAAGTGATAGGTTTGCCTGTTCGATTCCCTGTAGGCCTATCACTTATATTTTTATTTCTGTTATCTGGAGTCATTCTTTATATATGTCCAACGAGTACCTGTTAATTACCTTTGTTTATTTATTTACTAATTTATTGACATATCCGTAGAGCTTTTCTAGGAATGGCACTGGTGATGTCCATATGGGATTTCTCTATTTCTCAAATGTTGGGCACCAGTTGCAGACTTTGATAAATAAGTGCTTGTGTATAATTGAAGGACTAAGGTGTTCTGACAGTATGAGTTGTGTGGAACTGTTGGATAGGGCTACACAAGAGCCAGTGGAACAAGAGGTGAGGGGAAGTTATTGGAGTAGGATAATACACACATTAAGAAAACAAGCTGATTTGCAGGAAACAAAAGCCCAACAGATAAAACGCAATATTTAATAATTGTAAAAACAAAATGAGAGATTAAGTGAGATTTAGAGGTACTGAAGGGAAATAAAAGTTGTGTTTTGTCTGGCTCTTTGGTATAATGTACTAACATATTTTTATTCAGCTTCCCTTCATGTGTAACTCTAAACATTGTACTTTTTCCTACGTTAAGCTTTTATTAGAGTATTTATGTTTATTATAAATCTTTTGTATTTATCTCTTTGCTATTACTATTTATGAGATGGAAATCTGTCGTTTTAATTGTAAATAAATAAAACCAATGTTACTGATCATAGAAGCTTTTAGAAACGTTTAAAATGTTATAATGTGTGATATTTATCGCTATAACATGAAATAAACATAGTCGCTTATAACTAATTATAACCTTAAATAAGAATGATATTTGCGATTTTTTTTATTAGTATTTGAATTTTTTTTTTAAGTTGTATTTTGTGATCTCTCGCGGAACCGCTGATAATGATTTGCGGAATCTCTGATGATAAATTGCGGAAGCCTAGACCACAGAAAGTACAGCACAAACACCAAATTAAGATTATATGAGGGCTGAGTACTTTCTGTATGATGTGGAACGCTGAATATTAACAGAAAAGGAAGTGTCCTAAATGTCTTCTTTCCATACAATCTGCCTAAGGAAAATTCTCATAATTTCTCGGCCGAATACCATTATCATCCAAGAATTGCTTACAGGGAGCAACAAAGAAGGCATGCGTATCATCATAGCTGGCAGACGTTGGAGCTGGGTTGGCCGCATCCACAGAAGAGCCCTCGACACCATCACAAAAACAGTTATGCTATGATCACAACAACAGCTATGCTATGATCACAAGAACAGCTATGCTACGATCACAAGAACAGCTATGCTATGATCACAAGAACAGCTATGCTATGCTCACAAGAACAGCTATGCTTTGATCACAAGAACAGCTATGCTACGATCACAAGAACTGCTATGCTATGATCACAAGAACAGTTATGCTATGATCACCAGAACAGCTATGCTATGATCACCAAAACAGCTATGCCATGATAACCAGAAGGAAGGCGAAAGAGAGGCTGACCAGAAACGATGGCTGCTGACCAAGCAAAGTGGAAGCAGTTTGTTGCTGCCCTACAAGACCCCAGCAGGCGTGATGGTCACTGACTGCTTTGTCAGTCAGCAGTTAAAGAACCAGGAAGAAGAATAAAGTAAAGCTATTGTGCTTTAGTAATCTATTGCTGCCTTCAGGTGCTAAAACGCATCCTAAAACCTTAGTTCATCAGAAAGTTAATTGGTGCAAGATTGGTTTTCGTAGTATTTTACTGTAAAACAAATTTGATGTTGTGATGTTAAGACATTTATGCACTAAACTGTATTCTGTATGATAATGACTGACTACTTTGACAGTAAGCTGTCTGTCGTAAATTTATTTTGAGAGAAAAGAGTCGTAGAAATAGTGGTCCGGTTTAGAGTGGAAAATGATGATGGAAAGCTCAGTGATAGAAAATGTAGATATTAAATAGTTGCTTCACAGCGTGCTGGAGGAGAGTAAAGACAGACTTATTTACGACAAATCGCTTCTCTCAATCTTCTCTTTCGCTCTCCTGGTCAAACAATTATTTGCCAGTTTTCCAGACTCGCATCTGCGCGCACACCGATTTGGTGTTTTTCACACACACAGACGATGTAGATACAAACTATATTAAACGAATAGGGGAAATGTTGGGCTTTGGGTATATCCAACACACAGAACTAAATGAGTTTATGTGATTTTATTCACTTTAAA
Organism: Oreohelix idahoensis; assembly: GCA_024509875.1. NCBI lineage: Eukaryota > Metazoa > Mollusca > Gastropoda > Stylommatophora > Oreohelicidae > Oreohelix > Oreohelix idahoensis. The sequence goes on along the minus strand of JAMPIV010020053.1, from coordinate 108,026 downwards.
CATCAATCACTAACAAATATCAGGTATTACATAAATTATCATAAGTACACAAATGCAAATAACAAGTTTGGGAGGGGTGAAGAAGATTGGTATCGACTAAGCCCTTCCCGCTTATTAGACAAAGATAAACCCAGTCCAAAGATAGATAATATCAGGAACATAGGTACGTTAACCTAACAGTGAAGTTAATTACTCTGAAAGAGGTGTTACAAAATTAGGTATAGGTGATAGAAAAAAACCTGTTCTTCCCAGCTGTTCTTCCCTTTACTAAGCAAATGGAAAGGAGGTGGTTTTAAACAGAGTTAACAAATTATCAACTATCCCACTTAAAGGAACAATGTAGGGTATACAGAAAAGATATATATTACCAGGTAAGCAAGTTAACAAAATGGTCACACAAAAGAATTAATTTCCTGTCATTCATACACGCGCTAGCAAAGGCCTTCACTCATCTTGCTCTCACTTACCGATTGTGAAAAAATCTTGCACTCCATAGAATAACACAACAGCAGTTACACCTCAAACTAAATGTATGAGTGTTTGTTCAAGTTCTAGCCCCAGATTATCGGGTAGGCGGTCAGCACATAAAAGGATCCCGTAATCGCTGGAAAATGAATCTGTAGTTGTGTCTCTTTTCTTAATAACAGTTTCTATGGGAGGGCACGGTCTCTGATACCGGGGTGAGGATGGTGTGGTCTATTTGACTATGCCGCTGATAATAAAATTCTTACGCGTGCTGGTACACTTTATCCGTGAGGTATGGTTTAAGTCCAGTGAGAAAACTAGTCACATCACTGTTCAGGAAATTATGAATTATCTCTCTGTGTCAGTAAACTAACAAAGCTCGGGCCAGTGTTCTTCTTCCCGTTACGACTTAAGTTGTTTGATGGTGCGTTAAATTTGTCTTTGGGTGTGCTTTCTTTGCTATAAGTTAGATAGCGGAATTCCAAACATAGAATCGCCTCAAAGATTAAAAATTTACACAGTCTCAACAAGTTCTGCGTCAGGGGAACTCTACACACTGTTTATGCTTTGCCTTGCTTAGATTGATTTCTTTATTGCTTTCTTAATGCTGGGATCGCACAGGTTACGATCACTCTGTATGAAAGAAAAAAAAAGACATGTAATATACCGAAAACAAATAACCTTCTAAAGCGCGATGAATTTCCCGTTAAGCCTATAATACACTCGAGTATTTAATTATGTATTTAATAAACACTGCGCGAATTCTAGTGGTTAAAAACCCACATCTATAAAACTAGGACTTAACTGAATTTATTAATTATAAATTCCTTCGCGACTTTAAAAGTTAATTTAAGCATCTATTATCTTTTGAAATAATATAATAGATAGATCATTATATTTACAACTGGAACTATTGAGATGGTTTAATTTAATAGATTTAAATTAACACAAAATCCATTGAAATAGAATGACTGAACTAGACCACTGATCACTTTACACAATATATATTACCGCTTTGCACAGAATAGAAAACACTGCAAATATATATATAAAATCCAGGGGAAAATCTATAACAAGATTTCAATAAAGCTAGTGCTTCTGTAAAGGTCTGGCCAGCGAGTGATAACGTGTCTAGTTCTTCATGGTCTATTTAGCTAAAATGGAATGTAAGTTGAGTGGGACATGATAAACTTGACAACTTATTTGATCTCACGAACTTTTGGGGATCTGACCGCCAAATCAAGAGAAGAAGCCGCCCCCTGGTCTTCGTATCCGCTCGCTGCTGCCCGTTTCGCTTTCCCCCGTTCGCTCGGTTCCTCGATTGACACCGAGACGCGAAATTAGCGGCAAGCAACTGCGTCTCGTATCAGGGACCACTACTGTCTTTGATAGCGCCGATAGTCTCCCCTAAAATCCCTCAGTTCGTCTCTTTGATCTCGTGCCGCCTACTAAATGAGTCCCGGTGGAATGAGTTCTGGCAAACGAAAAGTTACAACAAATGTTCAGGGGTTCTAATGTTATGAAAAGCTAAAAGTCCCTTTAAATCATCCATCATATCAGGGAGAATTCACTTGTCAAACTAGACGTACGTCACAATCGTCCCCACTTTTAGACATGAAACCATTTTTCATGTTTCATTTTTTGACAATGGAGGTGACCTGATTGGTGATTTTAGGATGAGTGGTATCTTCAGTTTGCTCTTCTTCCTCTGTAGACCAGTTTCTACTCAGGAAATCAGCCCCGACATTCTGTCTTCCCGGAATATATTCCACTTTGAAAGAATAAACGCTTAAAAGAAGCGCCCAACGCATGATCCTTGCGTTAAATTCTTTATTGGCACCAAGAAATGCTAACGGAGCGTGGTCTGTTTGCACCGTGAAAGATGTACCATAAAGAAACTCATGATGGCGTCTGATACCGTCAATCAGAGCAAGACATTCCCTTTCAACTACGCTGTAGTTCCGTTCCGCTTTATTTAATTTCCGACTGCCATAGGCAACTGGAAATAGCATGTTCAGGTCACTGTCATCGGCTTGAAGCAGTGTTGACCCGATGCCCTGACCTGACGCGTCGACTCTCAGTACAAAAGGTTTCTTGAGGTCAGGCAACCTCAAAATGGGGTATGCAGACAACTGTCCTTTCAAAGTGCTATACGCGTGTTCGCACTTTTGATCCCATATGACCTTATCAGGACAACCTTTCTTTGTGAGGTCAGTCAGAGGTGCCGTCAGTCCGTTGAAGTTCTGGATGTACTTCTGATAGTATGCACATAGCGATATGAAGGAACGTACGTCTTTCTTCGTTCGGGGTCTTTTTGCTGCCACTATTTTCTCCACGTTCTTCTTAATAGGCCAACTGCATCCGTGAGAAATAGTGTGCCCCAGGAAGTCTAACTGTTCAAACCCGATGAGACATTTGCTAGGTCTGGCTGTGAGACCCGTTTCCTGTAGTCTCCTGAGGAGCATAGCAACCGTAGCAATATGTTCTTCATAGGTTTCCGATGCAATTAAGATGTCATCCATGAAATTATGGATATGGGGACTTTGCAAAGGTTCTAGAAGCTTCCTCATCATCCTGGTGAACACTCCTGGTGCGTTATGCAAACCGAACGGCATCACGTTAAATGTGTAATGTCCTTCACTAGTGCTGAAAGCTAACAAAGGTTTAATTTCCTCCTTGACTGGTATTTGATAATAACCTTTGCTGAGGTCAATCTTGGAGAAGATCTTTGCTTTGCTGAGCTTGGTGAACAACTCAGAAACAGTTTGGAGAGGTTCGGGCTGGAATTCCGTTACAGCGTTTAGCAACCTGTAATCAATGCACAGCCGAACTTCCTTATTGGGCTTCTGCAACAGCACTACACTCGAGCTGTAAGGAGATGTAGACTCACTGATAATTCCTGCCTGACGCAGCTTGTCTATTTCTCCGCGAAGTGCATCAGCTTTAGCGTACGGGATGGGGTAAACTCTGGTTTGAACAGGGGTCTCGTTTGTTAATTTCATATCAAATTCAATGAGATTTGTTCGACCAGGTACATCCGTTAAGACTGCACTGTACTGTTTTAGTAGAGCCCTGGTTTCTGTTTGTTGTTCTGGTGAGAGATTGTCGCCGAACTTGACATCTTTAAAGGATTCTGTGGGTTGCAATGGATACTCCATGCAACCATCATCATCTTCCTCGTCTTCCGTTGCTATGGCGACAGCCAGGAGATGCTCGGAGGATGGCACCGGTCTTTCCAAATATTTCTTTAGCAGATTTATGTGGAAGACCTTCTCCTTTCCTTTGATGGAGATCTTGTAGTTGGTACGTGAGATCTTTTTAAGGACGGTAAACGGTCCTTGCCATCCGATGCGAAGTTTATTGCTTCCGGTTGGAAGTAGCAATAGGACTTTCTCCCCTGGTTGTAGTTCTCTCTCTTTTGCAGCTTTGTTGTATCTTTTAGTAATTTTAGCGCGGGCTTTCTTAAGGTTGGTAGTAGCTAGATCCCATCCTAGCTTTAGCCTTTCCTTAAGCTCAGATACATACTTGCTTGCAGAGACGACTGTCTCGTCAGCCTTCTGGTCTGTCAGGGACCGAAGTAAGGCTTCTAGTGGCCCCTTAATAGGTCTGCCAAATAAAAGTGTAGCTGGCGCAAAACCCGTAGACGCTTGGGGTACCTCTCGGTAGGCGAATAAGGCAGCCGATATATATTGGTCCCAGTCTTCCGGTTTCTCCTGACCCAGCTTACGTAACATCATGGTGAGGGTACCGTTAAAACGTTCCACGAGCCCATTTCCGGCCGGATGGTAGGGACTTGTGTGGATATGTTTGGCCCTCAAGATCTTAAAGATCTCCTCCATTAACAGGCTACGGAATTGGGATCCATTGTCCGTCAAAACTTGTTGAGGGAATCCCAACCGTGTAAAAATTTGCACAAGGGCTTCTGCGACATGCTTGGAATTAGTGCATGGTAGCGGTACGGCTTCGGCCCACATAGTGCAAGTGTCAACTAAGGTCAGGATGAACCTGTTCCTTCTTTTGGTCTTTTCCAGAGGACCAATAATGTCGACAGCAACCCGTTCAAATGGAGTCCCTACTATTGGCATTTGCCCCATAGGTACTGGGGGTGTCAAGTGCTTGGGTGCTACCCGTTGGCACTGGGCGCAGGATTTCACATACCTGACAATGTCAGAGTTCATTCCTGGCCACCAATAGTGGTTTTTTATTCGCTGAATAGTGGCGTTTTGTCCCATATGTCCGCTAAAGGGAAGAGAGTGCCCCATTTCTAAGATCTGGTTTCTGTACTGCGTCGGTACTAGGAGCTGGTTATTCCCCGTGTCCGGGTTGCCCGTTCTACGATACAATACACCATCCTTAGAAAAGATGTCTCCGTTGTGTCTGGGGTCCTTAGCCATGGGCAGTTTTTTAAAGCAGGGCGCCAGAGTAGGGTCCTTTTGTTGCGCCTCCTTCAGTTCATTCGGCAACAAGTTTGGCGCAGGCTCCCTCTCCTTCTTGGCTTGCCCTCTTGTGGTTACCGCTGCCACAATCGGCTCCTTAGGTCTCCCAATGAACACATATCTACATCCCAGGATAACTGGGTAGATCGGATCATCCATTATGGCCGCTTTAATAACTCCTCTGACAAAGTCAGAGTGTATTTCTACCAGTGCGATAGGAAGCGTCCTGGGTGCATCACTCCTGAAAACTCCACTAAGTTTGACGGTTTCCTCTGTCTCCTGACCGGGTTTGACTAGGTGCCTAGCGACAATACAATCAAAACTTAATCCAGTGTCAAAAAGACAAGTAGTAGAGGTACCGTTCAAAATTACAGTTCCTCGAGTTGAGGGTCGGTCCCCCTCAGGTTGAGAATCACTGACATTGACTCTACCTTTCGAGGCTGTATGCAAACATCCAATGCGGTTTGCACCGGTTTGTTTGCCCTGATCAGACGTTCCTGGTGTAGGGGTCTTCCCTTTTCCTTGACCTTGGTGGCCGCGCTGCCACGTAGGCTTGTTGGGTTGATCAGAATTGTTGTTGGGGGGGTATCGGGTTTTGTAGAATTTCGATTTTTCCTGGGGAGGTTTCTGGGTATTGTTATCTCGTTGGTTATAATGTTGAGAGGAAGTGGAAGAATAGGATGCCTGCTCTAGATTCTGTTTTCGAGATGGCTCATCGGTGGGTTTACGTTTAGTGCTGGGAAGTTCGGCCATTGCATTGCTATAGCGTTCGGCTTTATTGAGTATGTCTTCAAGCCTGACTGCCCCCTGTTCAGCCAAAAATCTACGAGTTTCATTCGACAAAGTGGATTTTATCTGCTCCACAAGAACAAGTTCGAGGAGTCCCTCATATGAAAGAGGTAGGTCAGATAATTCAATGCACTTTGTCAGATAACCCGTGAGACGTGAAGAGAACTGGGGAAATGTTTCCGTGCTCTCTTTTCGGCTGTTTCTGAACAACTGCAGAAACTTTCGGGCAGTCATCTCAAACTGCTGTAGTAAGGCCTTTTTCAACATGTCGTAATCATGTTGATTCGGTCCCAGCTTTGTGTACACGTCATAAGCATTGCCTTTCAGTGACGTTGAAAGTTTGAGCGCCCAGCGGGTACTCTCTAACCCATAAAGATTCGCGAGTCTCTCGAATTTTTCTAGGTAGCTGTCAATTTTTTCGTTAGGGCTAGGAAAAGATTCTAAAGAAAACGACATAGCAGTTAATTGGGCAGATTGAGTACTGGAGAGGTCCATTGATTGAGACTGGGGCGAAGACGGCTCTCCGTTAGTCGAAGTAGAGGCGCCCCGACTCTCTAGAGCCTTAAGCGCCAGTTGATGCTGTCTTTCCTTGTCTCTCTCTCTCTCTCTGCGAGTTTCCATCTCTGCTTCAATTTTCTTCTGTTCCAAAAGACGTTCTTCCGCTTCTTTCTTATCTGCCCTCTCTCCTCTCTGTTCTTTCTTTCTCTTCCTTCCTCTCAGCTTCTGCTCTCTGTTGCTCCGCCTTCCTCTCAGCTTCGGCTCTCTGTTGCTCCGCGTCATATATTTCCAATTCCTGGTTAATAAACGCGTTTGCAGCTTCTGCATCTAATCCTGCCTCTTTCGCTTCCAGCCTCAAGATGGACCTCATCTTTATCCTCTCTGCCATTGTTAAAGAATAAGATGAAGTATGCCTAGAGAACTAGTAAGAAGAAACGCGAAAGGGAGGAACTCTGAACCGCTACGAGAAAAAAAACACAAGTACAAATTTACCTGTGTTACCTCCTACCTGTACTGTGCAAACTTATCGCTGCTATTATCTGGCAATTAAGGCTCTAAACGCAAGCGACTATGCCACTAAATGGTAAGTTACACTGGAAAAGAATCTACTTTTACTAACAGTAGAGAAAAATTTATATTAAAACAATTTAAAAGGAAAAAAAAAATTTCCCCTAAATTTTAAATCTCTGACAACAAACTCCGTCCCTAAAGTCAATTATTGAGATGAGACGTTGTTAACTTAATTTTTAAAAATCAGAACAATCCGTCTTTAGCTAAGCTCAACTCTTTTTAACTTCAAAAACCTTAGTGACTGTAAAACAATCACGCAATCCCAGCAACTTTTATAAAGAAAGAAATATAATTATCTCCGCCAGAGGATAATAAAATAGCAAATATATTTGTTTATCTGTACTTTCTACTGCTGTGGAGAGAAAACAACCTGTAAATATGCTGTGTGGACAACCCAAATACTTAAAGAACGTTTGTCTAGGGGTGTAATTATTTATTTATTTCCCTAATTCACAAAGACAAATCATTCACACTCTACCTAGTTAGACCCAAACTAAATCAGACTCAAAATATCTTTAACCCGGCTATGCGATTGCCTCAAATGTAGCTCAAGATCCCAGAACCAGCCCACAAATATGTGTGCATCAAATGTATCTCAAAATTATCCCGGCGAGCCAGCCAAATATTGTCGTAAATTTATTTTGAGAGAAAAGAGTCGTAGAAATAGTGGTCCGGTTTAGAGTGGAAAATGATGATGGAAAGCTCAGTGATAGAAAATGTAGAGATTAAATAGTTGCTTCACAGCGTGCTGGAGGAGAGTAAAGACAGACTTATTTACGACAAATCGTTTCTCTCAATCTTCTCTTTCACTCTCCTGGTCAAACAATTATTTGCCAGTTTTCCAGACTCGCATCTGCGCGCACACCGATTTGGTGTTTTTCACACACACAGACGATGTAGATACAAACTATATTAAACGAATAGGGGAAATGTTGGGCTTTGGGTATATCCAACACACAGAACTAAATGAGTTTATGTGATTTTATTCACTTTAAACATCAATCACTAAAAATATCAGATATTACATAAATTATCATAAGTACACAAATGCAAATAACAAGTTTGGGAGGGGTGAAGAAGATTGGTATCGACTAAGCCCTTCCCGCTTATTAGACAAAGATAAACCCAGTCCAAAGATAGATAATATCAGGAACATAGGTACGTTAACCTAACAGTGAAGTTAATTACTCTGAAAGAGGTGTTACAAAATTAGGTATAGGTGATAGAAAAAAACCTGTTCTTCCCAGCTGTTCTTCCCTTTACTAAGCAAATGGAAAGGAGGTGGTTTTAAACAGAGTTAACAAATTATCAACTATCCCACTTAAAGGAACAATGTAGGGTATACAGAAAAGATATATATTACCAGGTAAGCAAGTTAACAAAATGGTCACACAAAAGAATTAATTTCCTGTCATTCATACACGCGCTAGCAAAGGCCTTCACTCATCTTGCTCTCACTTACCGATTGTGAAAAAATCTTGCACTCCATAGAATAACACAACAGCAGTTACACCTCAAACTAAATGTATGAGTGTTTGTTCAAGTTCTAGCCCCAGATTATCGGGTAGGCGGTCAGCACATAAAAGGATCCCGTAATCGCTGGAAAATGAATCTGTAGTTGTGTCTCTTTTCTTAATAACAGTTTCTATGGGAGGGCACGGTCTCTGATACCGGGGTGAGGATGGTGTGGTCTATTTGACTATGCCGCTGATAATAAAATTCTTACGCGTGCTGGTACACTTTATCCGTGAGGTATGGTTTAAGTCCAGTGAGAAAACTAGTCACATCACTGTTCAGGAAATTATGAATTATCTCTCTGTGTCAGTAAACTAACAAAGCTCGGGCCAGTGTTCTTCTTCCCGTTACGACTTAAGTTGTTTGATGGTGCGTTAAATTTGTCTTTGGGTGTGCTTTCTTTGCTATAAGTTAGATAGCGGAATTCCAAACATAGAATCGCCTCAAAGATTAAAATTTACACAGTCTCAACAAGTTCTGCGTCAGGGGAACTCTACACACTGTTTATGCTTTGCCTTGCTTAGATTGATTTCTTTATTGCTTTCTTAATGCTGGGATCGCACAGGTTACGATCACTCTGTATGAAAGAAAAAAAAAGACATGTAATATACCGAAAACAAATAACCTTCTAAAGCGCGATGAATTTCCCGTTAAGCCTATAATACACTCGAGTATTTAATTATGTATTTAATAAACACTGCGCGAATTCTAGTGGTTAAAAACCCACATCTATAAAACTAGGAAGGGGAAAATCTATAAGCCGCCCAATAAAGCTGGCTTCGTAAAGGTCCGCCAGCGAGTAATAACGTGCCCGTTTTCGCTTTCCCCCGTTCGCTCGGTTCCTCGTTTGACACAGAGACGCGAAATTAGCGGCAAGCAACTGCGTCTCGTATCAGGGACCACTACTGTCTTTGATAGCGCCGATAGTCTCCCCTAAAATCCCTCAGTTCGTCTCTTTGATCTCGTGCCGCCTACTAAATGAGTCCCGGTGGAATGAGTTCTGGCAAACGAAAAGTTACAACAAATGTTCAGGGGTTCTAATGTTATGAAAAGCTAAAAGTCCCTTTAAATCATCCATCATATCAGGGAGAATTCACTTGTCAAACTAGACGTACGTCACACTGTCTAGGACCCAAGAAGAAGAAGAAGGGTCCTGTAGAACACTGGTTGAGAAACACTACTTTAATGTAAACATCATACATCATACACACGGAACAACACTCTTTTATTCCCAAAATTAAAATAGTGCTTTAAATAAATATTTCAACAAACTAACTTATGCACATCAAGATGCTACCTTCATGCTAATGTTGTTTGTGCTACAGATGTAATTATGCTCTTGGGTTTCACAGCTCACATTGAAGAAATAGGAGATGCACCACTTAGAGCAGTTATCAGGGACCTGGGTGGCTGGCCCGTACTAGATGACCATTGGTCAAAGGAACAGTTTGTTCTAGAGGACGTCCTAGCCAAGATCAGAGGGAAGTTCACTTCTCCGTTGTTGTTTGAGTGCAGCATTGGCGCTGATGACAAGAATTCCACAGTCAATATTATTCAGGTAAAAATTCACTTATTTTATGTTTGTTGACCTTTATATGTACGACTTGCAGACAGTCTCCTCACAGGGGTTGGAGTGGCTAAGAGATATGGCACCCGCCTCTAATTCTAAAGGTACTGTGTTCGCTCCCAGAACGGTAAACATAATTGATGGAAATGTTTTTCAGAATCAGTAGTTCCTAATGATGTCATACTCTCCTCTGATCTCCTGGGTAGTAAGATCGGATGCCTAGCCTTCTCAGATAAGAGCAAAAAATTAGGAGGTCTCATGTGCAAGTTGCGCACACTACAAATCCCTCAACAGTTGAAAATAGTAAAGAGTAGGCCATACGGCTAAATTTAAAATTGGGAAACCTACCCACCACAAACATATTTATAGAATGTGTGATTCCTGTATAAACACATTGGGATCCTCGTTCGTGTACTTTGCTCAGATCCTCCTTGTGTGAGCTTATGTGATCTTGTGTGATATAAGGGAGGAGATTTGAGCAGTGATGGAAACCAAAGCAATCACCTGACAGAAGGTCAGCATGAATGCATTAATGTACTTTTTCAGTGACATATATAGTCTCCATAGCAATTTCTTTTACACGATCAGGTTGCCAGTCCCACACAAAACTTCACATTAATAGTCGCCTCTTACAATATATCTGAGGAAGCATCCGCCCCATTCTTTCTTTGTCTCCTCAGAGACCCCTGGGTATTGCACATCATCATCCCCATAATTACCTTTGACCTCCAAACGAGCATAAGCCTTCATCATATTCATGCCATATCCTGTGCCATTCATCAAGGACTTACGTGTAGTGTGCATTCTTTCTTCAGATCTCTTCTCTGTAAGTTTTCTTCAATCTCAATCTATTTCTCTGACCTCAGGGATTACTGAATTAAAGACTACATTGTAATGCTATTAACAAGCTTCCTCAGTGTGTGACCTATCCATCAACAACATCTTCTTCTCATCTCTTGTTCCACTGGCACTTGTCTGATTCTTGTTATCAGTTCTACATTGGCGATTTTATCGTACCATTCAATTCTTCTCTTCTACGCAAGAACTCATTAATGAAAAGGGATTGCAACGGTTACACAGATAAACAGTGTGCTACAAAAATACAAAATAAAACAAATCAATGCACAAAATAAAAGAAAGGAGAAGAATGAACAAAAGCATCTCTGGATAAAACATATTACATAGAACCCACCAAGGAAGAGAAGAGTTTTGACACCAAAGAGAACGTGAACTAGAGCGGTACAAGTGGAAGCTACAACAGCATAAACCTCACAGTTCTTTAATTTTTATTGTTCACTCTTTATGAGGCACGGGAGAGTTAAGTCGCAGAATAGCTGAGTGCTTGTTTCTGAAGACAAAATTACATAGCTCAAAACTAGGTAGTGTCACACTTCAGTTTACCCAGCTGTACACGGTTGTCTGACTCTGGTCTTGAGTAAGGAAAGGTGAAAGCAGCAAGGAAGAGCGACAGTCACTTTTCCTCATAAGTATGGATCTAGTATAGTGTGGTCTTTAATACTTAACCCCTCCCCCCCCCCTCCTTACGGCAGTATCTGCTTTTGGACTATTGTCACGAGTGAGAGAAGAGGTTGTCTGTGACGAGACAAAGGTCTGAGTGAGATGAGAGATAGTAAATCTGAGTGAGATGAGAGATAGTAAATCTGAGTGAGATGAGAGATAGTAAATCTGAGTGAGATGAGAGATAGTAAATCTGAGTGAGATGAGAGATAGTAAATCTGAGTTTAGTAAAGAATGTGAATTATAGAGTGGAAGTGTAACAGTCAGGAGTCAGGGATGGATTATTTCAGATTTCAGTTCCTGTCACTCGTAACAATTTTTGATGTTTCACCCCACTCTTCCTCCCTCTAATTATACTTCTGTAAAATGAGTAAGGATACACACAATAAATTACTTACAGTCAAAACTGAAAGATATAGAGATAGTGAAGGGATTCTGATCCGCTAATAGTTTTGTATATTTTTATTAAATATGTATGAAAAGGATTGAACATTATACCCGAACAAAGTCAGGAAAACCCAATTACAACAATATCCTGCAAAGAAAACAACAATGCAGTTCTGGCTAACACTCCAGAGTGACAGACAAATGGAAATGACAACACACAGCAAAATTAACAGAAACCCCCCTATCACATACTACTCCCGTCGAATGTCCCCATTTCCGGGTGGAACGATCGTGATGTGGCCAAGTAGTAAATGCAGTGTGGTAAGTAAATTGTCTTTCTGATAACCCAAAACACACACACAGATCTCAACCTACAGCTAAATAACCCCTACCCCAAGTCATAATGACCATGAGTCTCTGTCCTTTTTTTCTTCCTGTGATATAGTATCCTTGCAATAGAGGACTATTCTCTCCCTATTCTCTTCTCCGACGAGTTGTGAAAATAATAGTTAAATCCACAACATGCAAACTTCAGTGGGAAATACTTTCCACAGGTAACACAGATATTAAGGTAACCCGGCATCCGAAGGGTTAGGCGGGGCTGAAAATCAGGTTCTGAAGGCAACTCGCCCTACTATAACCAATGACGCTGGCCAGTCAAAATGCGACTGCGAATGTGCTGGGACGGGTCAGAGCTGACGCGCGTTCCCGAAGATAGGTGAAGTTGGAATTTTTCTCTGCTCTCTTTCACTGGGATGCAGCTGGAGTAAGGTACCAGCACTGGGTACTATAGGAATATTTACTCCACGTTGAAGATCTTAGCAGAGAATTGATAGCGAATTGCGAGCTAGTCAGCAATTAAATGGTCGCTGTAACAAATCTAGCTATCGCGACTTGTGGCTGTACTGTAATAAAATGCAGGAATGCAGTAGTAAATCAGGAACAAATCAGGAAAGGCGAAATCAGGCAGGGACTTAATAAGTCTCCCAGTTTTCTCTTGGCAGCTTATATGAGCTTCACTGAAAAGAAATACATACAAAACGCTTTATGCCACTCGCCTTCAGTAAGGTTCCACTCTCTAGATATATATGTTTATAGTATAGCGGGACAGGTAAAGTTTACATTATCTCAACAATCTACGTTTACATAAAATATATCTATTGCTTGGAAATCCCCTCTGGTCACTGTTGATTACAGGTGCTAATGAGCGGTCAAACCAGGTAACCACAACCGAGGGCATCCCCTTTTGTTATTGATCAATCGATAGCCAAGCGTAATGTAGGTGAATAAATATTAGACAAACATAAAGGTATGTTTTCAGGCACTCGTAAGAAATAAAGAAGTAGAAAACTAGACAACAGAAAAACAACAGGCGTGAGTGGCTTACCCAGGACTCGAACCCAGGACATTCCGTGCGACAACCCCGCTTAGCTATGCAAGCGAATCACACTATCCTCCCTGCCGTCTAGGCATCACCAACAATGATGCTTCGATGACGGGTCACTAGTGCGATCCGCAACACATAACACTGGAAATTTACCATAGGCAGTCCAGCCTATTAATGATGCAATCACTTCTGTTGTTTCCCTATTATACAGTATAGGTCAGACCACACAAGACAACGACCTTAAAAATGTGTCTAGTAAATGATAGAAGACTAAGAACAGTAGGTACAGGACAGAGGGTAGGTTTTGATCGTATCAGCCACTTAAGTTGGGTTTACATTGGTTTAGGAAAAATCGTCCATAACACACACACTTTCCTTGGAAAAAAATTACTAGATGACACATCTTCGAGGTTTTAAGGGTAGGTGACGAACTTATAATTATTAATCCGTCTAGTCCTGAAAGGTAATATTAAAATCAATACTATAAGTGTGACAACCCTGATGGTGTCTAAGTTCTCATAACCAAACTAGCTTGTTAATTAAGTGCTGTTACCGATCTGTAAAGAATTTCCTCTACCCCACAATGTAGCTGGTCGGCAGCACTATTGAACAACGTCCCACTCAACAGTCAGAGATTTCCTGGTGACATTAAGCACTTGAAAAAGTGAGTCGCCTAATTTATAGTAGACTTAAGCCTGCAGGTGGTCACACATCTGCTGGCAGAGTTTCTTAGCTGCCAGCACACGTGCGTAAAAGAGTCGAAAGGACGAGGGGAAGTTTACTCCAGTGTGTCCCCCGGATAAAAGAATCAAAGCCTTGAGAGAATTAAAGGCAAAATAGATTTAGCCGCTTCGGGGGAAGGAATTTTAGTCTGTCCAACGTAATAGTGACAGGCTACGCCCACAAATGATGCTTGAGGAGCAATTAAAAAGAAGAAATGGGTTGGGGGAAAAGTCAAGAATAAGTCAGGAGGCGGTCCTAACATAACAAGTGCCAGAACTTTCTTATTCACGCACGACAACTATCTATTTAAGGCGCATGGGGCTACCATTGCAGCAGATCCCTAATAGGAAGATTCCATCACAGCACGTGCTTGTGCTGTAGTAGTTTCTCTGACAATGCATTTTACATGATGAGTTTGCCAGCTCCATGAACAACCTCACATGAATTGCATTTACAACATGTAAACCCTCAGAAACCCCCCAAAACAACATACATTAAAAAAAATTTGCCTCATTTTAGCGAGGCGCACTCCCTTCAACCTTTACACAAGGCCTATCAGTTATATTAGGGAGTGTTCTATTTCTCCACGACTTTAGCTTCTGTCCTCTGATCCGGTAAGGAAAGAAAGAGCCCCCAATCTCATCTAAATGTAGAATTTTACCTATATGTAAATACTTAACACCGACACCACGAGTGGTACATTAACGAACTAGATAATGATCAAACGGTTATTAAGTTTATTAATTAAATATTTACACATATATGGTTAGTAGAGAAATAAAAAGTGATGACGGTGAAAGACAATTCACACACACACAGATGAAATAGAAATAATGTAGTTAGTTAACTATGAGAATGAAACGATGTGAAGAGTGAAGTAATGATGTGATATATTGAGTGTTACCACATTAATGTCCAATCTACACTGTCTATGTGTCTCGTAATGCTCATCCACTGTAAGATGATACACAGGAGTGTATAGACTGTTCAATTTAGGTGGATGGTATGTTGCGTGGGTTATCTCCAAGACGAGGACGTACTGATGAAAATTGATGTTGTAATGAGAACGTTGACGATGTACAGTCCTTCAATGTTTGGCAATATCTCTGTAGCGTTGACAAACTGGTGACAGTTGCATTAGGAAAATGTCTGCTGTCTAAATCTCTGAAAAATACTGGCTAGAATGGAGATCTTCACGAAATGATCTTGGTATGTAAACTCATCTGCTTGAGTATGTACTCTTGATTCATAAAATATGCCTAGGAGTGAGTTGAACATCCAAGCTGTATATGCGAATCATCTTGAAAATATGGAATCTTGATTCATAAAATACGCTCTTGTGAATGAGTTGAGCTTGATATAATTATGAGAATCCCCTTGGTAGTATGTACTCTTGACTCAGGGAATACGTTATTGAGTGAGTTAAACTTGATTTAAATATGAGAATCAACTTCTGGGCACTTGATAAGCAGGTGAATAAAATGGCTGCGCATCTACCGTTAAAACGTGGGCGAGAAATCTTCCCTTTAAACTAGGAAGGGAAGGATGACCTATTTTGTGAAGTCTGCTCTCCGGACGAATACTTTACTAGCTTCCTTCCGGTTAAACGCCGGATGTGTCGACTCAGACTTCTGTTGGCCTGAAGACACACAAAGCGACTTCGTAAGTGTCACCTCTAATATCAATGGTTGACTTTCTCCTATAATAATTCTCACTACTGATCTCTCTGTTCTTAATTCTCTGTCGTTGGTTATGGATCACATGAGGCGATGGTCTGAAAATCTAGATAAAGGTGGTATAAACTATGAATTACCTCTTATCTCATCCTGGAGGAAAAATCTTTTATTTAATTAATTATTTACGAGAAGAATTAATTGAAAACTGTCCTCCGCACATTTAGCTATGATGCTAAGTGCAAAAGTAAATCTTAACTAAAGACTAAGGAAAATTATTAATAGTTTTTAAAAGATTTACTAACCTCCTTTTCCCTTCGCAAACTCCTTAAAAACACTATAAACTTCACAGAAATGAGTTAATTATCCACGCGGGAATACAAGTTTATTCAGGCTCTGCTCTTGGGAAATTTTTTCTGCACCACGATATTGGACACTTCGTACTGATCTCTGGCGAACTTCGCGGTACATTATATTTCTGGTTACCAATGTGTTCCAACATTGGATGCGTGACGTATAACTCCGCCTACAAACCAATCGCTAGGCCTCCATATTGTGGCTTTTGCATTAACACCTTTCGTGCCCTGTCAGCGAATGTCACTGACCAAAACTGGGTGGGCTTTCGCAACCGACTTTCAATGCCGTGCTGCATGTCTGTTTTTGCCAGTCAAACAGGTGTTTGAGGATTGGCCGGCTAATGCAGAAACCTACGCGTCCTCTGTCACAAAGCTTTCTGTCTTTTGTCGCGTGGCATGTCATGCGTACTAAGCGTACTATTTTTCCTTATCTCGCTCTGTACTCGACATCTAAGAGGTCTAAACTCATATCATCGGGTACCGTCTTGCAACACATTCCTGAACAAGTAACAAACCCTTTGTTGTCCAACGGCCGGGCCGCGTGTCATTGTTTCCAATGTGGTATGACTACGGGTTTGTTTAAACAGGGGATTAAACACCCTCTTTTGCCCATCTGGCGTGACCCGACTCGGGTTTGTTTGAACAGGGTATTTAGGTGTCAAATAATTACTATAGCCATGTGGGTTTCCCAAGATTTTGATGGGACCAGGTGTGTTCCGCAAGATAACTCAAGGCTAGGGGACTACATCAAAGGCGTGTAAAGTTATACTTTAGATACAAGTCGTTATTAAGAAAGATTACTTTAACCACGATGAAAGAGCAAAATGTGGGAGAAAATCCAACAAAAAAGATGTTGGAAAAGATAGAGCGATAAAAATAGACCTACTATACGACATTTGCTCAACATAAGCGGAACCGAGAAAGCACATATGGCCGACACAAGTACCATTCGTGGAAAAGCTCTACAGAAATGCAAATAGCCTCAAACTGACTTCTGCTTTCTTTGAAAACATTCAAGTGGACGCCTGAGAGTGTACGAAGAAGAAAAAAAAATGATATGACAAGATGACTAGTATAGAACTAATGACAAGATGACTAGTATAGAACTAATGACAAGATGACTAGTATAGAACTAATGACAAGAACTAGACACGTGCTAGTGGAACAAGAGATGAGAAGAAAACGCTGGAGATGGCTAGGTCACACATTGAGGAGACCTCTTGATCAGGGTTTTGGAGTCGGCCAAAAAATTAGGTAGATCTTCTTCTTCTAGGATCTTTAGCACCTGACTGACAAAGCAGTCAGTGACTATCACGCCTAGCGGCGTCTTGTAGGGCAGCAACAATCTGTCTCCATTTTGCTTGGTCGGTGACCACGCTTCATGTCGTGCTCCAACTCTGGTTCATGCTTTGCATCTCAGCCTCCACTGTTCTCTGCTATGTTGTCATTGGTCTGCCTATCTTTCGCCGTCCTTCTAGGATCTATATCATCGCGAATCTGGTCATGGTGTCAAGGGCCCTTAATAGAGGTAGAGAGAGGTTAAAAAAACCATGTGGAGACGAGAAATGGAGACCGATATTAAAGGGATAAAACATTTCTCATAGAAAGGCCTTGAGCTGCTGACATGAGACAGACATGAGTTTGTTGAAGACTTAAGCCCCTTTGGACCTGAAACGTAATGAATGAAAGATTTAATATACTGCAGTTAATTCCTGTCCTTTTTTTCACCAGTATCGACCCTTGTGATCGACACTGACCACTTTCACCAGTATCGACCCTTGTGATCGACACTGACCACTTTCACCAGTATCGACCCTTGGAATCGACACTGACCACTCTCACCAGTATCGACCCTTGTGATCGACACTGACCACTTTCGCCACCCTTCAGCTCTGCAAGGAGCATAGACCTTTACCAAACTTATGGGTCGGTGTGGCTAAGAGGTATGGCGTCCGTTTCGTCGAGCTCTAGAGGACCAGGTTCAATTACAAGTTAAGGGAATATAATTTATAGAAATTAGTGGTCCTAATGATGTCATACGTCTCTGATCTCCTGGGTAGTGAGATCGGATGCCTAGCCTTCTTGGATAAGGGCAAAAAAAAAGGAGGTCCCGTGTGCAAGTTGGCACGTTAAAAATCCCACGGCAGTTGGAAATCGTAAATAGGCTTATCAGGCCGCTACCCTGGCAACATTTAAAAATTAGAAACATACCCACCACAAAATTATTTATAGAATGTGTGACTCCTATATACACACATTGGGATTCTTGCTGGTGCTACTGAGTTCGTGCATTGTGCTGAGATCCTCATTGTGTGATCTAAGTGAGGAGATCGGAGCACTGATGGAGTTGTCCGTGTGCAATAAAGATAGTCCTTAAAACCAAACCAAACCGAACCAAACCAAACCAAACCAAACCAACAAACGTATACCAAGTCTTCCTGTCCCGTGCCATCAGCTCAAGGTCTCTCCATGTCTTCTACACCCTCTTGATATTTGTCTACAGCAGGCGTTCTCTCAACCTTTTGTTTTAGCTCATGGTCCTCTTCTGAGCCTCAGTTACCTTAGGGGCCCCACTCATAGTCGCTGTTAGCTGGAAAAAAAGGTACTTTACCATCTCTAAGTGGCCCCCTAGAAATGTGACATGGCCCTCTGGGGGTCATATGGTTTGCGTTGAGAACCACTGGTCTACATCTCTCCACGTGTTCTTAAGTGTTCCTCTACCACTCTTACCCTGGAGGATTCCAAAGAAAGGGCTACTCTGTAACAATGACCTCTTTGACTTGACCTATTTCTTACCTGTATTACTATGTAACTCTCATTGTCTTGTGCTGTCTTTACAGATGGAGCAGGGGAGTTTAGGAATGCCAAGTAGGGAATATTATTTACTAAAGGACCATGCCGGTCACATGCAAGCGTACAGGTAAGATTGTTCATATAGGTATGAAATTAGGCACTTGCCAACGAGCAGGAAATACATTTTTTTAAAATAATAATTTTCTTTTTTAAATCAAATTTTGCCTCGTTTTGGCGAGGCGCGTCCCGTTCAACCTAGTCGGTTATATTAGGGCGCATCTCCAAATATAAAAGACCTTTAGTGATCAAACAACTGTACATGAAATACACGTATTTGCTTACATAAATGTAATACAGATATTTTCTTACATAGATACATGTAATACAGATATTCGCTTACATACATATACTTTTTTACATAAAGGTAATATTGGGTATTACTTACATACAGGTATTGCAGGTACTTCCTGTATAAAGGTACATGTAATGCTCTTACTTACATCCAGTTAATACACTTCCCTACATCAGTTAATACATGTACTCGCCTTCATCCAGTTAATACATGTACTTCCTTATATCCAGTTAATACACGTACTTCGTTACATCCAGTTAATGCATATAGTTGCTTACAATCCAGTTAATACAGGCACTTGCTTTTATACACGTATTCAAGGTACTTGCTTACATCAAGTTTATACAGGCACTTGCTTATGTATTACATGTATTTGCTTACATCCAATTAAATGTACTTACTTACATAAATTAATGCTGAAACGTGCTAACATACAGGTAGTTTACATACTTGCTTAAGTACATGTAGTACATGTTTTTAAATATCAGCGGAGGTATGGGATAAGTGTTATAACATTTGTCAGAACATTTGTACTTTTTTTTCACAACAGGCTTTATATTTGTTAGAAAATTTCTAATTTATAAGAGACATTATATTTGTTAGAAAATTAGTAATTTATATCACAACAGACTTAAGCTGTGTTCGAAAATTTCTACATTATGTCACAACAGGCTTTTCATTTGTTAGAAAATTTGTAATTTATATCACAATAGACTTTATTTTTGTTAGAAAATTTGTAATATTTGTCACAACAGACTTAACATTTGTTAGAAAATGTGTAATAGTTATGAAAAATGTCTAATTAATATCCATACAGACTTAACATTTGTTAGAAACATCCTGAACTTATGTTGCAAGAAACAAAATATTTGTTAGAAAATTTCTAATGTTGTCACAACAAACTTAACATTTGTTAGAAAAAAAGTTCATCAAATATCACAACAGATTTTATATTTGTTAGAACATTTCTTATGTAATTTTTACAGTCGTTATATGAGGGATATTGTGAAGCTCCTGGGAGCAGATGGACCTGACGTTCAAGCCCAGCTGGACAACATTCTCAATTTTGAGATTCAGTTAGCAAATGTAATGTGAATTTTGAAAAAAATTGAATATTTAGTTATTTGTTAAGAATATTCTTCATAATCTTCTTTGTATTGTAGAAATTTCTTTAATTTCATTGTATTGATGCTTCTTAACGACATTTCTATTAATTATGTTTCGTAATACTGTTTTCTTTGCAAATTCTTTATTTAATATTTTTGTTGTATATATTTCTAAAGGATATTTTTTACTATCATTGCTTGTAAATGTTATTTCTTTAACTGTCTGTATTTCTAACTAATATTTTTTACTGTCAATGTTTCTAAATGTTATTTTTTGTCCTGTCTGTATTTCTAACTTTTATTTTTTTACTATCAATGTTTCTAAATGTTATTTTTTGTACTGTCTGTATTTCTAACTTTGATTTTGTTACTGTCAATGTTTCTAAATGTTATGTTTTTAAGTGTCAGTGTTATTTTATAACTATCAGTGTTTCTAAGTGTCATTGTTTTTTTACAGTCGATGTTTGTTCATGTTTTATTTAACAGTAACTGTCTCAACATGTTATTGGATTGCTGTCAATATTTTAAAATGTAATTTATTGCCAGTTAATGTTTCTAAATGTAATTTCTTGACTGTTAGTGTTTCTGAATGTTTTTTTTTAATACTGTTAATGTTTGTAAATTTTTTTTTTTGAACTGTAAAGTTTACTGAATGATGTTTTTTACTGTAAAAGTTTTTGAAGGATATTTATTACTGTAATTCTTTTTTTTTCAGTAAATGTTTTTACTTTACATTTTTAGAAATGCTACTTTATAACTGTCATTGTTTCTAAATGTAATTGTTTTACTGTAAATATTTCTAAATGTTATTTTATTGCTGTAAATGTTTTTTTTTAACTGTCATTGTTTATTAATGTATTGTTACCATATTGTTTCTCATGTTCGTTGTGTTGCATCTGTTGTACATAAATTCATGAGACGATGTTTTAGAATATGTGTGTATGTGTGCTGAGGTAGCTAGGATCCAACTGGTAAAAGAAAAAAAAGGTAAAGGATCCCGTTACACGCCTATTGAGGAATATTGGGAATACGGTGTTAGACCCGTATTTTCTTGACCATCGGCACACTAGGGGTGATGTGATCAGCATCACGCCGGCCGCCTTAACCTTCCCAGAGTATTTTTGGTACCCAGTGCATGAGACTGGGTCGACCCCGGAGGCGTTAGTGGTCTAAAAAATCCCACCTTAACTGAGGATCGAACCGTGGACCACCGAGCTAGGAAGCCAGTGCGCTAACCACTTCGCTACCGCGGCTCCCAGGATCTCATTGAGCAGAGCTGAAAAAAAAGACAGTTCAAAGTCGAAATCACTGGTCAGCAACAATGGTAACTCTTTGCTCCGCATGGAACAAAGTGTCTTAAGAGGCACAGTGTGTTCCAAATTATTCTTGTGCCCAGAAAAAATCTTTACGATTGAACATTTTCAAATTTTGCTTTACAATCATGCTGCAATGCATACAGTGCTTCTGTGTGGTGTGGAAAGTTGGGGGGTCACAGAAAATGAAGTGTCGAAATTGCCCTTTTTCAACATAAATTGCCTTAGGAAAATTCTCCGAATGTTTTGATCGAATACCATCACCAACCAAGAACTGCTTACTCAGAACAAGCAAGAAGACATGTGTACCATCTTAACTGGCAGACGCTGGAGTTGGGTTGGCCAGGACCTCAGAAGAAACATTGATGCCATCACAAGAACTGCTCTGCTATGAACCACAGAAGGAAGACAAAAGAGAGGCTGACCTAAAACAACTTGGCAGAGACTTTAGAGGCTGAGACGCAAAGCACGAAACAGAGCTCGGTCTTTGCACGAAGGATGGATGCTGACCGAGCAAAATGGAAGCAGTGTGTTGCTGTTCTTCAAGACGCCAACAAGCTTGATGATCACTGATTGCTGTGATCAGCAGTTAAGGAACCAAGAGGAAGAATATAGTAAAGCTATTGTGCTTTATTAATCTATTGCTGCATTTAGGGGCTAAAAATGCATCCTAAAACCGTCATTGTTTGTCAGAAAGTTAATTGATGCAAGGTTTGTTTTTGTATTATTTTACTGTAAAAAATATTGATGTTGTTATGCTAAGAGAAGTATCCACTGATCTGTATTCTCTTTGATGTTGTGATGCTAAGATCCACTGATCTGTATTCTCTTTGATGTTGTGACGTCAAGAGTAGTATCCACTAAGATGTATTATTCTTGTGTTGATAGATCACCCTTCCACCTGAAGATATACAGGACACAGGGGCACAGTACAACAAAATGATGGTGAAGGAGATTCAGGCACTAATTCCAAAGGTAAGTATATGGTATTTCCGAAGATCATTAAGCTTTCTACATTTTTTAAGGTGTGGAAAACGTTAGGAAGCCTGCATAATTGTGTAACTGCACTTCTTCATAATGTCAAGTCTGTCATATTGTATGGCTCTGAAATGTGGTAAAGGTAAAGGAAACCGTTACACGCCCATTGAGGCATATTGGGAATATGGTGTTAGGCCCATATTATCTTGACCGTCGGCACACTAGGGGTGATGTGGTCGGCATCATGCCGGCCGCCTTAACCTTCCCAGAGTTGCTCTGGTACCCATTTGGGGCTGGGTCGACCCAGGAGCCGTTTGTGGCCTAAAAAATTCCTGCCTCTCTGAAATGTGGAGAACAACAAAAATAACTACCAAAAAGCTACAGACTTTCATAAATGGGTGCTATAGAATAGAACGATTGAAACTGAGCGACAAAGTCACAAATGTGGAACTGATGACAAGAACCAAACAAGTAATAGTAGAAAAAGAGATGAGAAGAAAATGCTGGCGATGGAAAGGACACACGCTGAGAACACTTAGTGATGGCATTGGCAGACAATCCTTAATCTGGAATTGCCAGGGTAAGAGAGAGACCACAAAACACACTGAGAACAGAACTGCAGACGGACATGAAATTGATCAGGAAGACATGATAAGAACTTCAGTTGGTGGCACGTGACATGAGGATTTGACATGTGTTTTTTTTGAAGGCCTATGCTCCTTGGCGAGCTAAAGTGTATTGACTAATTGCACTTCTTCATAAACTGTTCCACTGAATGGCAAAGGCAATAATGCATCTTTGCAACTGTATGTATCTAATGCTGTTTATCGGTTATGCTACGATATGAAATAGTCTCTCTTTTTTTGGGTGTTGGCCAGTTTTACCATCCTAGGCTACCTGAGTTTTGTCATCTCCAGGCCCAAAAAAATCTGGACTGCTTCCATCTGACGTATTAACATATATGGTTGTATTATTGGTGTTGTAGTTCATAAAAAATTACACATTGAAATTTTAAGACGCAACTCAAGGATCTCTCATAACAAAAATAGGAAAGTAAATTTACATTTAGCTATCGATGTAAAACTTGGATATTTACATGAACAAGAAAAAGGAATTACACACAAATTAAACCTACCTCAGCCGTGACAGCGCAGGGGTTAGTGCACAGGCTTCCTAGCTCGGTGGTCCATGGTTCGATCCCCAGTTGAGGTGGGATTTTTTTAGACCGCAAACGGCTCCGGGGTCGACCCAGCCTCATGCACTGGGTACCAGAGCAACTATGGGAAGGTTAAGGCGGCCGGCGTGATGCTGAACACATCACCCCTAGTGTGCCGATGGTCAAGAAAATATGGGCCTAGCAACATATTTCCTTTTTGCCTCAATGGACGTGCAACGGGATCCTTTACCTTTAACCTACACGATGTTAGAGCAATACTCTACAAACTATGTCAGTAATTCTAAAGAGCTGTGATTCATTAGATCCCATCTCATTGTAACAACCCTGGCAATGAAGAGACTGACAGATTGGCAAAGGAAGTAGAAAAGCTGCCTCGGCATAACTTATGAAGAAAGCAAGAGTTATATCAGGATACAGAATCAAGTGAGAAGCAGAGATTCCAGACTACCACCACAAAAAAAAAATAATGCATATTACCCGCTCAACCAGAAGTGAACAAGTGGTTATTGTTATGTGTAAAATCATAACAGGTTTTATCGCACACGACAGGGTTTGTATACATACTTCCTTGTTGATATGCGTTGCCCGGACTACTCCGGAAGTACGTCACATAGTCTGCTAATATTTGGCAGACGATTCTTTGCCGGCTTTGCGTGGCACATTTGAGCTAGTATTCGTCCTCTTTCGCTGTGTATTACTGTGTGTGAGAAGACGTGTTTTTGACGAGCTCCAGAAAGTGTACTCTTGTGATAGAGTCTTTGTGAATTTATATCAGCTAGGTCGTCCTACAGTATGGAGTCTATGCTTGATTATATTTAAATGGACAAGCGAATGCTGAATAGAAAGAAGTGAGTGTGGAACTATTTCATTAAAGATTTCAGCAGTATGCATAAGACATCTTATCCTTAGTCTACCTGACGATAGACTGGTCCCATGGACTGGCTAGTGAATAACATTGATTAATATAATTTGGATGCAAATATATAAGGAGCTTCGTCCTATATTAAAAATGAATATGTGTTCTTCAACGTCAAACTGGCCTTATCATGTTTCTGACTGTTGAAGACTGATTACACGTTCTAAGGCTGTTTAAAAAGTTGGACTTAGAGGCCTGTTACAAAATATACCCTAGACAAGCTGGAAGCCAAGAACCAGCTACCTGATGTTTTTTAAAAGAACTCGGTGGGGAGAAGATAGACTACCAATTCTACCCCAACAGTTATATTCAGAATGCTTGCTTACTTACTTAGTCGTCCCTCTTCTACTGTGAGGTGTAGATGTTTAGAAGAGAGAGCGCCATATTATATCCTATCGGCTGTCTTCCTCCTGGGCTGGTTCCTTTCTAGTCCTCGATCCTTCAGAGATTGTTTAGACCCTGCACAGTCCACAATTTATTTAGGTACCATATTTTCAAATCACAACTCTTCAGAACCGCTGAGTTAAATGTAGAGTTATGCTCTTATGTCATTTAGGCGTGTATTATTTGGACCCAGTACTGCACCTACTGACAGCACATCCATGAAGCATGTTATATGTATGCCGTGCTTTCCTCTGTCACTGTTATTTATTTTTCTTGTTAACTTAGTTCTCACTTTATTTACCACATTTATGCAAAGGTTTCCTACCATCTTTCAATGTCTTCTCTATTTCTTTCATTTATGTCACCAGTTCTTTTCTCCACGTGTATTTTGGTCTCCCGTTATCTGTCTTCTTCTTCTTCTTCGTACACTCTCAGACGTCCACTTTAATGTTCTCAAAGAAAGCAGTAGTCAGTTATCTGTCTTATCCTAGAGATTCTAGAACAAGGATTGCCTAGTAATTCTATCAACAACTTTTTTTTCAGTTTGTGTTCTATCAATTACTAGTGCATTCTTTTCAAGCCTAGTTCCACTGCACTTGTCTAGTAATTGTCATCAGTTCCACATTAATTATTTTGTCATACTATTTCAGTTTTATCCTACATAAGCTGACCACATCACCCCTAGTACGTCCTGTGGTCAAGAAAATCAGAGCCTAACGCTCATTTTCCCAATATGCCTCAATGGGTATGTAACGGGATCCTTTACCTTTTTCAAATATTACCTCATCATCAGCTGCCATCTCAACAACGAAGGTTGGCTGTAATGGATCTCCAACGTCTTCTGTCTCTTGTCTTGGTGGTGCACTCTGAAAGACTCTTTCCTGTCCATCTCTTGATGTTATCTTCCCACTTATAGCGCTGTCTTCCCCTTGCACGTTTGCCTTCAACTCTCCCTTCTGTTATTGTTTTCTGTAAGGTGTTATGCCTTTTTATGTGGCCAAAGTATTTTAGCTGCCGAACTTTCATCTCCCTCACTAGTTCTCTTTTCATACCTAGATCTTGTAGAACCTCCTTATTTGTTTTCTTCTCTTTCCATGAGATACGCCCCATTCTTCTATATATCCACATTTCAAGAGCCTCAATTCTTTCCTCCAAATGCTTATTCATTGTCCATGTTTCTGCCCCTTACAGAAATGCAGAATATATATAACACTTTATGATTCTCAGTTTTAATTTGTGAGAAAACTGTTTAGATGTCAGTATATGTTTCTAGTTGTTGAATGTAGCTTTGGCCATTCCTATTCTCTTCTTGATTTCTTCTTGATTATCTACATAAGCTCAAATTACTGAAAATCTGTAATTTCTTTGTTGCTTATGTTCGCTCTTCATGCTTCAGAATCTTGACTTTTTGAGTTACACATTCTGATTTTAGTGTTGAACTAGGTTTCGGATCCCCGTTACACGCCAATTGAGGCATATTGGGAATATGGCGTTAAAAAAAATCCCACCTCAACTGGGGATCGAACCATGGACCACCGAGCTAGGAAGCCAGTGCACTAACCACTGCGCCACATCATTTATGTCCACATTATTTTTACTCCTGCATGCTGCAGCTGCTGACAGCACATTTATGAAGCAAGTTACTTGTATCCTGGTGCTTTCCTCTGTCATTGTTATTTATTTGTCTATCTATTTAACTTCGTTCTCACTTTCTTGCTCTTCAGATATCATTCGTGTGTCCCTGATGAAGGTCTTGTGGCTGTAATTGATGTACATCCCTGAGTAATTCGTCTCTGTAAGACACATCTATTTTCTTCAGTCACTTTTCAACTACCAAAGGAGTACCGTCCTTCAACAAACTTATGCCATGTCTTCTTGTCCTATGATATCAGCTCAAGGTCTTTCCATGTTTTCTTCATATCCTTCATATATATCTCCAGTTCTCTTCTCCATGCGCTCTTTTGTCTTCCTCTGCCTGTCTTGCCATGTGGACTCCAGAACACTGATTGTCTGGTAATGCTGTCAACAGGTTTTCTCAATGTGTGTCCTATCCATCGCCAACGTCTTCTTCTCATCTCTTGTTCCACTGGCACTTGTCTAGTTCATGTCATTAGTTCCACAGTAGTGATCTTGTCAAACCATTTCAATCCATCTATTCTACACAAGCGTCTATTTATGAAAGTCTGCAGCGTTTTGATTGTTATCTTTTGTTCTCCATGTTTCAGAGCCACTTAATAGAACTGACTTGACATTTGAAGTGAAATGTTATGATTTCTGATTTTGTTTGTGCTGGACCTGTTTTTAAAAAAAATATTTATCTCTATCTATTTCCCAATGCAATGAAATCTCATCTAGCCTTGTGTAATCTTGTTTTGATATCGTCGTCTGTCACCCAAACTGTGTGTATATCACTGCCAGATAGATGTATGATTCTACATCTTGCAGTAGTGTTTATTCCAATACAATAGTAAGCACAACACCTATTGTCATTCGTGAGGCCTAGACACAAAAGAAGACAGATAAATATTATTTCATCCCCTCTTGTCACATTGTTATGTTTGTACTTATTTTTACTTCCCAGTTTAATCTGTTGAGGTACCTCCGAGGGCTTGTGTTGAGCAACATCACAGAAGAGGAACCAATCGTTTTGTTTGCTACTAAGTACATTCAAAATCTTGCCACTGTTTTGGAAAACACAGACACCAGGTAACTGTACTGAAGATGTAGCTGCTAGTGGTGATAGAGATGGTGGTAGTTATTGTAGTGATATAGATGTAAGCCTTGCCATCAATGGTGTCTATACCTTGTATCGGTAAGACGGCTTGAGTACCCCGACAACCCCAGAGCTATGTCAGCATGAGCTTTACTCCTGGCAGGTTCTACCAAGCTGGACAGGTCTGCGCGGATAGGGTCAAAATAAAACAGACACATTGGTCCTCCATGTTGGGGATCTTAGCACAGGGCCAACACCTCTGTCTATGTAAAAAATAAATCAAGTTACGGAAAGAAAACACATGAACAAAATTTGCTGCTGGATGGACATCCGGAGTTTGGGGAACGGCACGAAGGACGGCCATCATCCGAGCAAAATGAGGACAGTTCATTGCTGCCCTACAATACGCCACTAGGCGTGATGGCCACTGACTGCTTTATCAGTCAGGGGACTAAAGATGCAAGAAGAAGAAGAAGATGTAAGCCATTCATGTATCATCTATCTGCTCCCCAAAGAGCATAGAACTTCAACAGATGTAATCTGAGTCCTCCGGTCATACGTCATCAGTTCGAAGTCTTTCTGTGTCACCATTGTCAGTTCTGTCTCCAGTTCTCTTCTCCGTGGGTTGTTTGGTCTGCTTCTGCTTCTTTTACCATGGGGATATCAGAACAAGGACTGCCTTGTAATGCTGTAAACAAGTTTGTTTTCTCAGTCTGTCTCTTATCCATCTCCAGCATTTTCGTACCATCTTTTTGTTCCTGTGGCATTTGTCTGGTTCATATCATCAGGCTCACATTTGCGAACTTGCCATATTGTTTGTTGAAGTTTTTGTGGCTTAAATGTTTTACAAGAATGAAGTAACTAGTTCCATGCCCAACCTAACTTAATTGTTAGTCCCATGCCCAACCCACCTTAGTCTTAGTCCCATATCCAACCCATCTTAGTCGTTAGTCCCATGTCCAACCCACCTTAGTCATTAGTCCCAATTTATCACGGCCGATCTTTTTCCGTGTATTTCGCACGCTTGGTCGTTTGATCTCCTAGCACGAACGAGTGTGAGTCTAGCGTGAGTTTAAATCCAGCACGAGCAGTGGTAAGGTATGGCACTAGTGTTGTTGTTTAGTACATCTATTATACTCGACATCTGGGCGCTCGTCCGGGATTTAAACTGATGACTATGATACCCAGGCGAAGCAGCTAGTGTCATTTTTTTCTGCTGCTATTAGCTTGGGTGATACATTATGTAAACATTTGTGTGTTATTGAATGTGGTAGAATTGTAGGGTACAAGGAAGGTAGTCACAGGACGAATGATGGTATGCTACTATGAGGCACATGGGACTCCGAAATTCTGAGGAGGTTTAGGCCCAGCATCCTCCGGATGTAAGAAAACGCAATTTTCTTTCTTTAAAAAAAAGGGGGGGGGGGAAGAGTGTGGATGTAACGGCTCATCTTGTGCCGTGCATTTAGCACGGTTGGTCGTAAGACGAAGCGAAGCGTACAGCGTATATAAACGTAAGCCCGAATTAAGACAGGACTGTACGATCGGTTATGGTCATGTGAATAACCGGAGATTCTTTGGCGCGTAAGCGCAGGCTAGGACACTCGATTTTCTTCTGTCACCTAGAACAGACGTATTTTGCCGGCCCTGTGTGCAGTTCATCGTTGGCATTATCAGCGAGGCAGCGTTTGCCATTAGTTTTTAAGTTCTGGTATCTTATGTGATAGAGAGGTAGAATATTCTCTCAGGTGTTCGTTTTGCAAGCTGATTCACGTTTGTAAGTACAATTTGTACAATAGTCATTGTCAGTTTGACGTAGTTATAGTATGACCACTAGAATGAGTGGTGGTCACTGTAACAGATACGTTTTTTCGATAGTGCCTATTTATTATATACTGGTTTGCAGTGGTAGCTCTTGTATTTTGTGTACTTCTTTATGTCAATTTGTGGCCAACTTGTTATGACCTTAATAAAGGGATATTAGCTGCTTGGATGCCTTAGTTTCTTGTGTCAGCCATTGTTCGTTTGTCTCCTAGCACGAACTAGTCTGAGTCTAGCGTGAGTGTAAATCCAGCACGAACAGTGGTAAGGTGTGGTAGTTGTGCTGTTATTTAGTACCTCTATTATACTCCCACACATGTCCAACCCATCTTATTCGTTAGTCCCATGTCCAACCCATCTTATTCGTTAGTCCTATGTCCAGCCCATTTTTGTGGCTATTTTTAATCGGTGGATAGTAATTAATGGAGGGATAGACAGTGACATCAAAATAAGAATACAAAATGTACAGAATTCAAAAGAAATCAAGTCTAACACAAAAAATCAGAATCTTGACTGTATTTCACGTCAACTGTCAGCTTCGTCCTATTGTATAGCTCTGAATTGATATTAACAATAATAGCCCCTTTAGTCACAACTGATTATGGGAATGCACCCCAGAGGTGACGGCCCTCTGCTGCTTATTTTCCTGGTGTTCCTTTCAACGTTTTCTTCTCTCTTCTGCTTGCCGTGAGAGTTGTTTTCGCCCAATCTGAGGTGGCGCCGTAGAGAGCATCGGAACTTTCATATTACCAGGTTGCTGGATTTATGTCTAGTGATGATAATGTTTATGAATGTTGGTGATGATAATGTTTATGTATGTTGGTGATGATAATGTTTATGGATGTTGGTGATGATAATGTTTATGGTTGTTGGTGATGATAATGTTTATGAATGTAGGTGATGATAATATTTATGGATGTTGGTGATGATAATGTTTATGTTTATTGGTGATGATAATGTTTATGAATGTAGGTGATGATAATGTTTATGGTTGTTGGTGATGAAAATCTTTATGGATGTTGGGGATGATAATGTTTCTGGATGTTGGTGATGATAATGTTTATGGATGTTGGTGATGATAATGTTTATGGATGTTTGTGAGGATAATATTTATGGATGTTGGTGACGATGATATTTATGGATTTTGGTGATGATAATGTTTGCGGATGGTGGTGATGATAATATTTATAGATGTTGGTGATGATAATGTTTATGGATGTTGGTGATGATAATGTTTATAGATGTTGGTGATGATAATGTTTAAAGATGTTGGGTATGATAATGTTTATGGATGTTGTTGATGATAATGTTTATTATGTTGGTTATGATAATGTTTATGGAGGTTGGTGATGATAATGTTTATAGATGTTGGTGATGATAATGTTAATGGATGTTAGTGATGATAATGTTTATATATGTTGGTAATGATAATATTTAGGGATGTGGCTGATGATAATGTTTATGGATGTTCGTGGTGGTAATGTTTATGAATGTTGGTGATGATAATGTTTATGGATGTTGACGGTGATAATGTGAATGGATGTTAGTGATGATAATTTTTATGGATGTTCGTGATGATTATGTTTACGAATGTTGGTGATGATAATGTATATGGATGTTGGTGATGATAATGTTTATGGATGTTGGTGATGATAATGTTTAAAGATGTTGGTGATAATAATGTTTATGGATGTTGGTGATGATAATGTTTATGGATGTTGGTGATGAAAATGTTTGTGGATGTTGGTGATGATAATTTTTATGGATGTTGGTGATGATAATCTTTATGGAATTTGGTGATGATAATGTGTATGGATGAATGTGATGATATTATGCATTTGAAAAGTAGTCTGTTTATTGTTATGGTCCAGGACTCTGGCTAACTATCTGATGTGGAGGCTCATAATGGACCTGGTGCCTGAACTCAGTGAACCATACCAGCTGGTGATAGCCCAGTACAAACATGCCATACAGGTATGTATATATGGATCAATGTAGGAGTAAGAAAATATCTGCATTTTAGGATGGATTTTAACAAAATAATTCCGCTCAACCTCTGATGGGTTATAATTAGGATACGATGTGTATCTAATTCAAGATCCATCTTTCACGGATGGATTAGAGCACTATTTTTCACCCCCGAACACAACATATACCACTAAACAATCACTTGAACAGAATCCAAAACAAACACACTCCAGAGAGCCAGCTATGCGCCTCCCCCTATAGAACATGACTACCATCTTTTTGAGTGCCCAACACTCGATGATGTTAGGAAAATGCTTCTTCGTCCAAGGCGAGATAATCATCAGCAAATGCCAGCTCTGAAATACAGACCTGCCTCATCTTTCAGTACCCCACTGAATACTTTCTTGTCCTCTCCTTGCATAGAACACTTTATATGGAGCAAAAGAACGTGCGAAGCACATACAGATACCAATAGATGTCACTGGGTTGAAGGGAGAGAACCCAAACGTTACTGGATCAATAACGGCAGCAACCTAATTCAGGATAACAATTATGATTTTCTATATCTAAATAGAGCACAATTTCACCCGTCCACTCAGTCCAAATAAAAGTAAATCGCAGGTGTAAAATTGTGTAAATGTGTGGGTGTATGTGTGCCCTCTTCTGTCCCGAAAAAAAGCAATCTACCACATCTACCATGTTGTTAACAAGTTGAGAATGCAATAGACCAGTTCTAGCAGACGAGATATTTCTGGAAAATACTTACATATACTCTAGAGGATGTTCTGTTCTAACAGCATGCCATTCAAGGAAATGACAAGGCGCATAAAGAAGCTAAGAATAGTAGATCTAATAGAAACCAAAAAGATATGAGGATGAATAACAAAGATCAAAAGCTTAATTAAAAGAATAGTAACTGACAGATAAACAGTAGCATAAGGTTGGAAGCTTGAAGGGCGGACATACTTATTAGTTGTTCAAGGCTCCAACAAGAACTTGTCACGTACACAGAGAACTAAAAAGTCCTAGCAATAAGAAACTACGTAGACTACAACCGCGACTGGACTATTTTTTAGAACAGACGAACCTTACTGTACAGTGTCTAGCAAAAATAATATAGAGCATTTCCTACTAAAATGTAGGAGGTATGAACAAAAGATAATACCAAGTTTGTTACATTTACCCTTTACACTTAGTATTTATTTAATTTAAGTATATAAAAAGTCTTAAAAATACATGAGAGCTGCTTAATTTCTGTACTTCTGTATGGTGCAGAATGTAGTAGAGTAACACAACAGGAAATGTCCAAATTGTCCTCTTTCCACACAATATGCATAAGGATAATTCTTCGAATTTTCTGGCTGAACACCCTTCACCAACCAAGAACTGCTAACTCGTAGCCACCAAGAAGACATGCGCACTATTATAGCGTGTAGACGCTGGAATTGGTCTGGCCACATCCGCAGACAAGACCCTAACACCATCACCAGGACTGACATGCAGTGGACTCCAGAAGGAAAGCGAAAGCGAGGCCGGTCAAATTTTACTTGGCAGAGAACTGTGAAAGTGGAGATGCTAATCATGAACCATAGCTGCTGGGGTACCACAAGAAGGATTGCTGTCGACCGAGCAAAGTGAAGACAGTTTGTTGCTGCCCTACAAGACGCCAGTATGCGTGATGGTCACTGATTGACTTGTCAGGCAGCGGGCAAGGACCAAAGAGAAGACAGTTTGTTGCTGCCCTACAAGACCCCAGTATGCGTGATGGTCACTGATTGACTTGTCAGGCAGCGGGCAAGGACCAAATAGAAGAAGAGACTACAACTAGGAATGACCTATTTTTGGAACAGAGAAAAATTACTGTACAGAATGTCTACCAAATTTAGTATAGAGCATCTCCTACTAAAATGTAAGAAATATGAAGAACAGCTAATACCACGTTAGTTGCATTTACCTTTTACAGGTAGTGTTTATTTAATTTAAGTATTTAGCAGCCATGATGCTTTAGAGAAATGTTTATCAGAAACAGTTTTTAAAAAGTGGGGCTCGGAGTGGTTATGGGGTATGGCGTCCGCCTCGAATTCTGAAGGTACCGGGTTCGATTCCTAATAGAAAGAATATAACTTATGGACATTTTTTTTTCAGACTCAGTTGTACTAATGAGGTCATACTCATAGTGGGATTGGATGCCTAGCTTTCTCGAATAAGGGCAAAAAAGTTGCACACGTTAAAAATCCCACGGCAGTTGGAAATCGTAAAGAGTAGGCCATAAGACCGCTGCCCTGGCAAAAAAAAACAAAAAAACACAACATTAGAAACCTACTCACCACAACAATATTTATACTCGTAGAATCTGTCAATCCTGTATACACACATTGGGATTCTCGCCGGTGGTACGGAGTTCTTGCACAGTGCTGAGATCCTCTTTGCGTGATCTAAGGGAGGAGATCGGAGCACTGATGGAGTTGTCCGTGTGCAATGATGATGGTCCTTAAAACCAAACCAAACCAAGTTTTAAGAAGAAAGTAATTGTGATAATTATACCACTACATTTACTCTTTACAACAAACATACTTACTTACTTACTTACTTAGTCGTTCCTCTTCTACCGTCAGGTGTAAAGATTTGGAAGAGAGAGCGCTATACTATCCTATCGGCTGTCTTCCACCTGGCCTGGTTCCATTGTAGTCCTCGGTCCTTCAAAGATTGTCTAATGTTGTCCCCTCAGTGGACTCTGGGTCATCCTGGAGGTCTGGATCCCTGGCTCTTAGTTTCCCATGCATATCGTGGTAGCCGATATTCTCCCATTCTGCAGACATGGCTAAACCATCTTAGTTGGGACTGTTCTACTTGGGTCTGCAGGGGTTGGGTTTTTAGGCCTTGACGTATCGTCTGGTTTCGAACCATGTCTCTTCTTGTTTGAGGAATCCTCAATTTGTGGCCTGAAAAAGTCTCACAGCTGCTGCTCTTCGGGAGACTACTATTCTTTGATGCCTCCCTTTCGGTCTATGACAGCTCCACGGTATTTAAAGTGGTCAACCTGCTCCAAGACCTGTTCTCCCAGCTTAATCTGATGCCTTCTTTCCTCTAGTGATATCACCATGGTTTTTGTTTTGGAGCTGCTTATGACCATCCCTCTCTTCTCCAGCTCTTCCTTCCAGACTTGCAGGTTAGATTGAAGATGTGCCTCTGATTTAGCAATCAGGTCAACATCATCAGCAAATGCCAGCTCTGAAATACAGACCTGCCTCATCATCCAGTACCCCACTGAATAATTTCTTGTCCTCGTATTGCATGCCTTGATGACATCGTCCATGAAATGATAAGGTGACAGGGTATCACCTTGTCTTACACCAGTGGTGGTCCTGAACTCTTCTTCCTAATGGTTTGCCGACCTCACATAATTTCTGCAAGACTTGTAGAAGCTCTGTATAGCATGAATCAGAGGTGCTGGAATGTACATTCTTGCCAAACAGTACCAAAGTTTGCCCCAGGGGACCTTGTCAAACGCCTTTTCCAGATCTAAGAAACAAAGATGCATTTCTGGTGTTACACCATCATGCCCTGCTGCTTTGCCCATCTTTTACCTTCAGTTCTTCAATCCTTATGCCATCTTCACCACCATTGGTTTACTCTTCTGTGCTAGTGGTGATCATTTCTGATGCTTGACCTTGCTCATCATCAAGGGGTTTTGAAAAAATATTCTTTCCATTAATTCCTTTTCTGTATGAAGCAATTTGCCTTGCTTGTCCTATATAAATTTAAGAGGGCGTTGCTTTTCCTTCCTCATTATCTTTTTGGACTTGTAGAACAATTTCTGGTTTTCTTGAGCATATTTTTCTAGCTTTTCTCCTAATTCTTCCCACGACTTCTGTTTTGCTGCTAGCACCTTGTTCAAACTTCTGTTCTGTGTATCACATAATCTCTATATTTCTATGTTTTTCCTGCTGTGTTTTTAGCTCCTAAGTAGTGTTTCCGTAAACAGTTGGAGGTTAAGAGGAGAATTTGGTTAGAAGTAATTTTTTATGAGATTGATTTTTTTCTGATTGAGATTAGATTTGTAGTCTAAGGGAATTAATCAATATAACAAGAAGGGGGAGACAAGAGTAGAGTTGACGGCCCTTTAGTGCAGTGACCTTGGGTGAGAAATTATAATGCAAAGTTTGGGGAGTTCAGCTATGTGATCGAAGAGACTTTGCACGGGAAATTTCTATTTCGGGTGAGCTGTTCTTTTCTAGAATTTTCGGGAATAGTTGTAGTGGTAAATCGAAGTGTAAAATTAAATCAGTTATATTTCAAGCGCGATAGCGTTTAGAAGCAAGTCTGCTTTGAGTTGTGTTAAAGATACTATTTTAGAAAGTGGCTGCGAATTATAAGTTATCATCGAATGATATGCCAATGATTTTGGTTGATTTCTGTGGTGACAGAAAAAATGAACTATCGTCTAGACGTCTAATCGCAATTCATGCCACAATTAGGTATGACCGTTTTGTTGCTTATTCTGAGGACACGTTGCAATGTTGCCAGTGAGAGAAATTTTGTATTGTCGAAAACCCAGGTACGTTTGAACATTTGTTTAGTCTCATAGCAAATAGAGAAGTGCAGTAGACGAGTTGTCAGACTAATAAACAGAAGAATAACTTGGTAAAGCAACATCACTGGCTTTCAGGCTAGTCTCACTAAGACACGCCAAGTCAAAAATCAAAGATCAGAAGAAATAGGTCAGAACGAATAAAAGAAACGATGATTGAATACAAGGAACATTATGACAGATAGAATTTTGACGACAGTGGTTCTCAAGCCATTACCACCATAACCACTAGAGACAGTATGAGTACAGATACAGCGACACAGAGAGAGAGAGAGAGAGAGAGAGAGAGAGAGAGAGAGTAAACATTTTGTATTGTAACCGACTGAAAAACTACTGTATAAAATCTGCCAGCCTCATGAGGAAGGTTGGGCATATCGTTTTATTCAACCTTTTCAATCATGTAAATAAAGTTCAACATTTGACTGTTACTGCTGTCAGAGTGAAGTCATTCATCAACTGTTGAAATCATTCATCAACTGTCAGTACGTGAACTGTTGTCGTCTTGAGAGTAAGAAGTCGTTCCTTACTACAAATAAGCTGCCTACTGTTTAGGGTAAAGATACGAACCCTATAGAATCACAAAACAGAGAAGTAGGAAATAGTAGTAAGTCATCATACACGGCCATATTTCCATGCCTTTTTCTTCTCGTATATTTTCTCTTTAACTTCCTCTGTCCACCAAGTTGTCCTCTTTATCTTCTTCGAAAGTTGGATTTCACCACTTGCTTCTGCTGCAGCTGTCTTTATGATGCTCTTGAATTTAAGCCAGAGGGTTTACAGGTCAACACGTTGTTCTTCTGTGTTTCTCACTGCTGCAGCAATTAGCCCCTGATATCTGGTCTTAACTTCTGGCTCTCTCAGCTTGTAGGTCTTAATGCTCATTTCTAATGTTCGTTTGCTTAGCTGCTTGCGTGATGTTAGGTAATTCCTAGGCCGATCAGTTCTTTCTGTTGTTCTTTTAATTGTTAGTGATCACTTCCAATCCTTGGCCCCCTCCAGATTCTAGCATTCCGGACATACTTGAATGAGCTCTTCCTAACTATGGCGTAGTCGATTACTGAGTTCTCTCTCTTTGTTGGTCCACTTCTAGTGTATGCATGTATGCGCTTATGGGGGAACGTTGTGGTTGTAATGATCAGATTTTGCTCAGTGCAGAATCTAAGGAGTCGCTTTCCATTGTCATTAAGAGTATCCTTTCCATATCTTCCGATAACTCTACCCCATCTAGCATGGTCATTTCCAATTCTGGCATTGAAATCTCCGAGCATGATAATTTCATCTAGGCAGTCATCCACTGTCCTTTGAAGCAGCTCGAAGAATTCCTCCTTGACCCCTGCTCGCTCATCTTCATTTGACCCATACACTATGACCAGGTTGGCTATGGTTTCTCCTTCTTTTAGCTTTTGCGCCATGATGCGCTGCGAGACAAAGTTCCATCCCTTGATGCTATCCTTTTGGTGTTTTGCCACAATACAATCCACGCTTCCTTTAGCTCTTTCAGATCTGGGTACACCACTGTAGAGCAGCGTGTCGCCATCGAGATCCATAACTCCTTGTCCTTTTTTCTTCGTTTCCGTTAAAGCCAGGATTTCTAGTTTGCTTTCCTCATCTCTTCCACCAGCTCCTCTTCCTTCCCAGTTATACTTCTTACATTCCATGTTTCCATAAGTCGTAGTCCGTTCCAGTTCGCCGCCTTTAGAATCAGTCCGGTTTTCGCCCTTGCATTTCGTGTAATCATATTTTATGGCTAACAGGTGATTAGCCTGTTGTGTCTTTACATGATGGAGGGGCTGCCTCCTTACGGCCTCCATGCAGGCCGCCCTCCTTCTTTTTTTCAGCCGGGCTTGGGACCGGCCTAGACGGAGTTTACAACAAATAAAACAACCAAACAGCTACAAACATGCATAAATGGGAGCTTACGTAATGTAGGATTGAAATAGTTTCACAAGGTCACCAATATGAGCCTGAGAATTAGAACCAGACAAGTTCCAATGAAACGAGATGAGAAGAAGATACTGGTGATGGATATGACTCACATTGAATAAATCTGTTGATAGCATTACAAGGCAGTCCTTATTCTGCAATCCCTAGGGTCAGAGAAACAGACGAAGAACAAAAACCACACGAAGAAGAGAAATGATAAGGACGAGGGAGACTTGAACATAACTTGAGCTCATGGCACGTGACAGGAGGACTTAGCGTGTATTTACTGAAATCCTATGCTCCGTGATAGCAAGATCCCAGATACTGATGTTCTATCAAGTGCAAATATGCCCAGTGTCTATACACTGATTCAGAAATCGCAGTTACGATGGACCGGACATCTGGTTCGCATGTCAAATGAACGCCTCCCAAAGAGGCTGCTGTATGGCGAGTTGAGGGAGGGAAAGCGTACTACAGCACGACCAAAGAAGCGCTTCAAAGATAGTCTGAGGGAGTCACTGAAGAGCTGCCAGATTAATACAACCACCTGGGAGCAACTGGCACAGGGTCGCACAGCCTGGGCAGGCGCTATCAAAACAAGTGTTGCAGTCAGCGAGGCCAACCGTGTGAGGGTAGCCCAGAAACCACGTGCAGACCGAAAGTCAAGCGTGGATGTGCAGCCTATATTGTCTTCGATCCTTGTATGTCGGTCATGCAACAGGACTTTTCTTGCTCGCATTGGCTTGATCAGCAAAATGCGCACCAATTTAACCTCATAGAAGGAACTGTATTACGAGAGATGTCGATGGTCCTCATCGAATACGATGGACAAATCATCATGCTCCTTCTGGAGCTAAAGGGTATTGATTGTTTGACTGAATTGCTCTTTCAATTGTAACAACTCTACTTTGCTTGTAGCATCTTCTCATTAATGATATTAGTGTTTTCTTAATTGTTGTATTCCACATTTTAAAACAAATTCTGACCAGGGAGTTAAGAGAGACTCAGTCAGATGGAAGAAATGCGTGGGATTCGTGAACCAGAAACTGGGGATGGTTGTCGGAGCCATGTTTATCAGGGACAACTTTAAGAAGGAAAGTAAGGAAACAGTAAGTATTTGATCGTATGACTGTTATCTATTCGTATGTGGTATTGTTTTCTGTAATTTATTGGATCCCGTTACATGCATATTGAAGCATATTGGGATACGGTGTTAGGCCCATATTTTCTTGACCATCGGCACACTAGGGGGGGGGGGGTCAGCAAAATTGTTTTTTTTTTGGGGGGGGGGGGGGGGGGGGGGTTTATCCCTGTCTTGTTCCGTAATATACCTCATGAATTGGGTACCACAGCAACCCTGGGAAGGTTAAGGCGGCCGGCATGATTCTGCCCACATCACCCCTAGTGTGCCAACGGTTAAGAAAATAGGGGCCTTACACTATATTCCCAATATATCTCAATGGGCGTGTAACGGGATCCTGTATTGTTATTTTGTCCTGTGATATAATAGCTTTCTGTGCATCGTGCATCCATGCCGTCCAAAGTTTAAGCTTCTGGCCAATGATTTTGGGGATCGTCATCATCATTGTGGTGGGTTTGGTGTTATTGTTGTTATGTGTTCTTATTTTGTCAACAGAATGAGGTCACGCTATGTAAATCCCTGAGTCTAATTGTTGAATTGGGGATGACTTCTCAGGGTATCTATCTGCTACCACCCGGTGATCTCACTCTGAGATTATTTTATTACAATGTATTTTAAATGACTTGATGTCTAGGGTAATGCGGGTGTATGCTGTGTTGTTCAAATAAACATACATATAAATCAATACTATCAAATAGACACGACTAGGTTACTACAACCACGAACAAACTACAAATCTATGATATAACTTATAGAATTCTGTGGCTGAATGTTAGGTAATAGGATATATTACAATTTATTTGTCCTGATTCAGAATTTTCTGAGTCAGGACCAACAACAAAATGAAATTGATTGTTTTATTTACATAAGTCAAATGCCACCATGGATCTTCTGTCCATCTAAATAAATGTTAAAATCTAAGTATATTGAGGTATTACTATAGCCTACGGTTAACACTGGTAATTAATGGTGGGTTGGGGTTTTTCATCATCCCCTATCTTTTCTTTTCCTCTTGTGGAATTCTTTATTTCAAACTTCAAATATTTTATTTATTATGTAATAATATAAGTGGATGAATGTCATAGTGCCAACACTCTGGCACTTATCTGTCAGGTTGTAGTATTTTGAAGATGCGGCCAATCTCTCCCACTTTCTGGGTTGATGGTGGTAGAGAGCGTGTACCAGCAAAATTTCAAACGTATGGCCAATCTCTTAATTTCTCTGGGGTATTTGTGGTAGAGAGCGTGTACCAATCGACATAGTCTTCTCTCACAATGATCAGTCCACCAGAAGTCTGGCACTAAGTTAAGTACCAGAACAAACCCTGAAACAAGGTTATGATTCTTTATAACACATCTATACTACCATTCCACAAGTAATACATGGTACATTTCAAATAAAAGAAAAGGGTCAGATCTTGTAGACAACCCATTTCAACCATTTTATTTTGATTTGACAATTTATACCAGTGTTCCTATTCCTCTCCCCTAATAGCTTCAACGCCTCTGCCACTTTGAAAAGTGATCTTCTTCCATATAATAATGTGGGTTAGACTTCCCACTGGTAACTTTGGAAATCCATTTTAGTTATACAACCCATGTAAGTTCTATTGCGTTTGAGCAACACCATAGGCCCTGCATACGTCTGCTAGGGGACCTATGTACTTAGTCGTAAAACATTCCCAATAAAGCAGTAACTCATACACCAAATTTGTAATAACAAGGTTAATAAATTCTTTCTTACCACAATTCAATGAAAATATCACAAGCACACGTTGACTGGCATTAGAATTATAATTGATATAAGTTCAGCTTTGCCCCTGTCCAGACTGCTAAGTTTTATTTCACACTTAACACTGCTGTTCTCAACGCAGCTTGCTTACTAAAAGTATTTTTAGCAAATGGCCACAAGCCTTGGAATCTTTTTGCCAATATCACTAGGCTGGCCCAATCACAGTGAGGGTCTATCAATTCAATTCAAATTTGAAAAACAAAACTCTAAACAGGCTGTGTGTTTCTTAGTCTGTTAGTCAGTTAGCCCTTGACATTACAAGCTAAAAATAAGTTTCGTTTGGTGTTAACAAATCTACAATGCACCTCTCCCTTCCCACTCGTACGGGCCAATCAGATTGAATCCCTCTTTTCCAAATCGCGTCTAAGAAAAAAGGTAATATTTAGCATGAGTAAGGAGGTCAGTTCGTCTGCTAACCTGTTCAAAAATATATATTATTTCCTTCATATCTTTATTATTACTGGGGCGATTTTTGATATTGAAACATATTATTGACCAGAAGACTAAGCTCTATCCATCTATATAAGTTCTATGTCAGTCTTTAGTGTCGTTAACATTTTTGTCTTTTTGGGTTTTCTTTTGCTAAATTACAAATTTTACTAAAATATATTCTTCTAAGATTGCTCTAAGTTATTTTTAATGACCATGGAAGATTTTATAGGTAATATTATCAATGTTATCCTTGTAACCATTCTTTTTAGTTTCTTTTGAAAGTCACAATAATTTTCGCTTTCAATATCGGTTTACGCCTATCCTCCCCTTTCCATAATGTATATTTGAATCGTAGTTAACTGCGTGTCTAGCCTAAACGAGGTGGCGGGTAACGTTGGGGGAGGGTTTCCTCACGCAATAGCGCACAAATTTCAAAGCTCGGTTACTAAGCGACGGGGTACCCTACCCTACCATACTGTAGTGACCTTGATCTTCCTAGAATGCAGTTGTTTATTTCCTCTCTCACTCCTTTAGACGA
The DNA here is from genome assembly GCA_024509875.1 of Oreohelix idahoensis. NCBI lineage: Eukaryota > Metazoa > Mollusca > Gastropoda > Stylommatophora > Oreohelicidae > Oreohelix > Oreohelix idahoensis. Next base: position 66,205 of record JAMPIV010020053.1, on the reverse strand, counting down.
AACCAGTATTGGCCGCCCACAGACTGTCTCATGTTTAGTTCCTACTGCGCAAACGGAGCGACAGTTTTATAGGCTATCATTTCCTTCATATTAATACTTTTCAATTCCAGGCGTGGGTGACAATGATGCGCAATAAACACGGGCGGAAAACTAGTTTCTACTACATTTCAAATCTTTTGTTAAATATTAATGAAATTTTGATCAATTGTATCACTGATCTCACCACAATCATCATGCCTCAGTTCGCCAAGGAGCATGGACCTTCAACAAACTTCTGCCAAGTCTTCCTGTCCTATGCCATAAGTGCATAATATGTACATGTTTTCTTCATTCCCTTCATGTTTGTATTCTAGTGTTCATTGGTCTCCTTCTACTTCACTTATTCTAGAGATTCCAGACAAAAAACTTGCCTGATAATACTACTGGCATTTTTTTTTAAATTGATGGAATAAATATTCGGTTCAACCACTGATGAGTTATAATTTGGATATTCTTCTTCTTCGTCTTTGATCCTCAGCCGACTGTCAAAGCAGTCTGGTGGCGTCTTGTAGGGCAACAACAAACTGCTTCCACTTTGCTCGGTTGGGGCCATCCTTCGTGCTGTGCCCCAGCTCTGGTTCTTTCTTTACATCTCGGCCTCCACAGTTCTTCACCAAGTTGTTCTTGGTCGACCACTCGTTCGCTTTTCTTCAGGGGTCCATAGCATATCTGTTCTTGGGATGTCATCACGTGGCCAACCCAACTCCAGCATCTGCCAGCTATGATGGCGTGGATGTCCATTTGATTGCTCCGAGTAAGCTGTTCTTGGCCGGCGATGGTATTCAGCCAAAAGATTCAGAGAAGGCTTCCCAGGCAGACCGTCCGGACAGAGGACAATCTCGATATTTCCCTCAGTGTCACTCTCCAGCATTTTGCACCACAGAGAAGCACAGAAAGTACACAGCTCTTATATAATCTTAATTTGGTGTTTGTGCTGTACTGCGAGGACTTCCAGATGTTGTTGAGACTAATAAAGGTTGTTCTCGCTTTATTCATTCTGTTGCTGATGTCTTTGCTTGTTCCGCCGTCTGGTGTTACTATTCATCCTAGATATGTACTGTCATCAGCATCAAGGTATAAATGCAAGAGTCCCATATTTTAATTTTTAATTACGAAGAAAAATCATTTGTTTCCTACTCTTCTTCAGGCTCTGGAGATGATTCACAACATACGAGAAGCCTTTAATGAGCTTCTGGAGGAAAACGAGTGGATGGATGAGCAGACAAAAAGATTTGCAAGAGAAAAGGTAGATGTTAATTTTGTGTTAACTCTTTATACTCCACGTACATTATGGCACACAACAGTATCCTATATACAATATCCTCATGGGCTGCCTGGTGTGCCTGTTTGGTTATATTTCCTAATGTCTGCACTTTCTTCTTTTTCATTCTTTAACCTTTCAACTTCCAAAGGAGCATAGACCTTCAAAAAACGTATGCTAAGTCTTCCTGTCCTGTGCCATCAGCTCCATGTGTTTTTTTGTCATCCTCTTTCTCTCTTACCCTGGGAATTCCAGAACAGGCATTGTCTGGTAATATTATCAGTAGGTTTTCTCAATGTGTGTCCTATCCATCTCTAGAGTCTTCTTCTTATTTCTTGATACACTGGCGCTTGTCTATTTCTTGTCAATAGCTTTATATTAGTGATCATGTCATAGCACTTCAATCCGTCTATTCTACGCAAATACTCATTTATAAAAGGATGTAGCTTTTTTGGTTATTTTTTTATTTCTCCATATTTCAAAGCCATACAATAAAACTGACTTGACAATTGAAATGAAAATTCTGATTTGTGTTGGACCCATATGTTCCCAAGGCCAGTAAGGGCAGCAAAGAATAGTAACATTGTTCCCTACCATGCACCCCATAAAAAACAACAGGAAGGTTGGGTATGTGGCTGGTACCCCACCCTGTAAAAACATTAAACCTCAAAAACTTCAACAAACAATGTCTGCACTTTACACTAAATAAAAGTCTTTTTATTGCTCACATCTATTAACCATAATAATTCTCGTATCCGTCTGTCACACCATTAGTGCCATCTTGTCCACCAAAGCTGCAATCTTCTTCATGACACGTTCCTGCAGGGGAGACTAAACAGCACGCCTATTTAAACAGCGAGCACTTTGTTTGCCAATATACTTCATGGCCTCAGATGTTTTTTTTTTAAAAGAAATATTCCTTTGTCTGTAACCTTTTGTTGACACGTTGTTTGGAATTTTCCCCCATTTATGTTAGCAGTAGGTATTGAAACCTCTTCTACTTCGTTCGCCCTCAGACTTCTACATTAATGATTCTAATAAAGGCAGTGGTTAACTCAAGGTTTCTGACATCTCCAAACAGTCTTTCCTGCCTAGGACAGGAGTCTGGCACTCTTCTCACCTAGCTGGTCCTCTCTGGTCGAGTCACTTTAGCATCAGTCATCGTAAGGCGGTTTGCGTTGCGCTATGTTACGCGCCTTGCGGGCCAATTGAATAGGCTTCTCCACCAAAGGATGTCAAAAGTTATTGTCTGCTGGAAATCTCACTTCCAGGCTGGACCTAGTTCAAGCTCCACCATGAAAGATCAGCAGTTTTGCAATTGCTTCAGTCTTTTCGTTGATTTTACAACTCCTTCGTCTGATATGTAGTATCCCAGTGTTCCGTATTCAGGATTTTACTAAGCCGTGCAATTTTTTATTCGACAGGCTAACGCAATGACTGAAAGAATTGGATACCCAGATTACATTACGGACCCAGTACAACTGGATTCTAAATATGAAATGGTGAGTACATACAGACACACAGACAAACAGACAAATAAAAAGCTGGATGACTAATTGAATAAAAAAATTTACTGATGAAAGTGTCTGACCACAAATTTATATGTTAAGTCAAATTCTTCATTGTCTTCCAAGAAGTTCAGTTGCTCTTAACTTTCCTCTGTCATTCTTCTCTAAGTTGTCTTTGGTACTTCCACTGTTTAATTCCCCAGTTGCGTCTTACACATAAGGATAAGGAAATATTTTAAATTTGAGGTTACGTTGCCGAACCCTTTAAAATCCATTCATGGACTCCAAGGTATCTGTGGATCACAGGTGAAGAGACCTTGCCGTAACGAAAGCTTTGAACAACTTATAAAGTTTCCTTCTAGATTTTCTATCTCAAGATGTATATTCTTATGTTATTACTCTTCTAACTAAGCTTTTGATCTTTTCTCTGCCCATCTGTAATATATTTGGTTTGTAACTGTTATGCCTTTCTTGACTTTGTTATCTGCCTTTTAATTCTCTATTATATCAACATATCTTGATACCCACACTTTTAAAACTGAACATCGGAAGCCAGAAATGGCAAAAAAAACCCTGAAAAACGTAAAATATGGCAAAGTCGTTCAGGTAGATTTGGTTTGGTTTGGGTTGATTTGGTTTGGTTTGGGTTGATTTGGTTTGGTTTGGGTTGATAGGACCATCTTCCTTGCAGATGGAAAACTCCATTAGTGCTCCAATCTCTTCCCTTAGATCACACAAAGAGGATCTCAGCACAGTTTTTGAACTCCGTAGCACCGGCGAGGATCCCAATGAGTGTATATAGAAATTACACATTCTATAAATATTTTTTGAGATGGGGAAGTTTCCTAGTTTTTAAATGTTGCCAGGCCAGCAGAAAGAACCGTTAGGGTTGACTGATGAAGTGTTTAGCTGCAGGTTACCCGCATAGAAGGCCAAATACAGTAGTAATCTCGTGCTTCTTAAAAATAGAAAAATGGATATTCATTCATTCTTACATTGATTTGATTGATTGATTCATTCATGAAATCATTGTCTTGCTTGACGTTTCAGCTAAACTTTAAAGAAGACAGATTCTTCGATAACTTTCTGCAGCTGCTGGAATTTGCATCTAGGAAGATGCTGGAAAAACTGAGGGAACCTGTTCGCCATGACATGTGAGATCGTCACCATCATCATCATAATCACCAACATCACCATCATCATCATCTTCACCATCATAGTTATCATCTTTTCACCATCATCATCATCATTATGATCATCATCATTACCATCATTACCATAATCACCATCATCATCATCATAATTGTAAGTTGTTGAAAATCATATTCTCTCTGGTCTTCCAAATTTATCTATATTGCTACAAAGAAGTATGTATGAGTTCACACCTGGAACACATTACCTATGTATATTAAGTCTCATAACAATCTTCTTCTTTAAGTACCATGCCTGGTGGTGTAGGCGACCATGTATCTCAACAACTTCCGGTCTCCAGTTCTTTTTATCAATGCCATTGATGACTTTTTGCCATGATGTCAAACTGTCCAGTATTGTCTCTCTTTGTTGTCAAATGTTTCCTTTTTTTCAAGCTTACATGTTATCACAATATATATCCTATCTTTCTTGTTCTCATAACATGTCTGACGAACGTTGAGTGTTTCCTTCTAACGTGGATAATAATAAACTTCCTTTACGCATTGACTTGTTTCGGGACATTCTCGTTAATATTTTTAACATTCTTTTGTAAAACCCCATCTCTGTGGCCCCTAGTGATGTTCCTACTTGTTGACTAATTGGCTACGTCTCACTTCTGTAAGTCAGGGTCTGTTCTATATAATACTGAATAACTCTCTTTCTTACTTCCATTGACACAGATTTGTTGCAGAAAATACTGTTTATTTTACGGAATCCTGCTTTTGCCTGAGCTATTCTAGTCTTCACCTCTGTGGTCCAATGTTATTACTATTTAATAATGTTATTATCATTTTCAAACGTTTTAACTGCTGTTTCCTTGATTACAATTTGTTAATATACTGTGATTGGACCATAATATGAGCCATAATAACACTTCTTTCTTCTTCTTCTTCTTCCGTCCTTAGCCACCGACCGTCAAAGCAGTCAGTGGCCATTACGCCTAGTGGCGTCTTAGGGCAACAGCAGATAGGTTTTCTTTGCCATTGTTTCCCATCACGCCTAGTGACGTCTTTAGGGCAATGGAAAATCAACCCATTTGCTGTTGTTTCCGTAATCGAAGTGACTGGCAAACGGGTGATCAGCCCGTTGTGATAATAACACTTCGTCGCCTCGAAGTTCATATTTGAGTGGTTTTTGCTCATCAAAAGTGTAACGACCTCCAGGTTTGGGTTTACACCGTCACCGCATATAGTAACAAAGAACCCTTAAAATAACACACCCAATTGTCCCCAAAACATGAGAGCTAACAATTATCTCAGTCATACATCACGATGGTCATGTAAAAATGAGTATGGTCATGAGTAAAACGAAATGTTCAATTTAATAAAAAAAACATACACCTATTAAATGATTTCCACACTCTGTTAATTCTGTCACTCTCACGCAACAACTGCCGTAATTTGCTCTAGCCCCAAAATTTCGCTCAATTATCATTCCCACTTATTTTTTTTATAGGAGGAATCTGTACATTCACAGATGGAGAAATTTGTAACAAATGAGTTTCCATTATAAATTTTAATTGTGAAGTTATATTTTTAATACCGCTGGCGCGTCTTTCAGTTTTGGAAATAGTGGAATGTACAAATTCTCCTCCTTGCTCTCCATGCATGCCCATTCCAAAGCCATGAGTTCTGATCCAGTCTGCGCAATGTTTTTCTAATATGTGCTGTTTAGGAATTGTCTTACTGGGGAATAGCTTTCTGAACAAAGACATATATGTCTCTATTGATGCTGTTATTGATGGTATTGATTCTTTATTAATTGGTTTACTGTGTGATATTTTGTTGTGTATTTTCTCAAGTGCTTCGTTCAGTGAGTTGGAGTGTTCTTGGGCAATAAAAGCTATGTCAGTTATATCTTGTTTGTCTGTAATTTTCAGTGTTTGTGTAATGATTGCTCTTGTAAGATCTTTATAAAATGTTTGTGTGAGATATATGTGGCAGTGATTCCCTATGAATGCTCTGCTATGATAAGCCTGTGGTATGATTTTGTGTTTGGCTAGTACCTTGTCCAAGTGTGAGCAAACTGGACCAGATCTAGCACACAGATCTTGAAACTGAAGTTTGAACGGTGCACCTTGTGCATTTTCAAGTCTAACTTTAAAACTATCTGTCTCTTCCTTATATCACAAAGTTCAATACCTACCTGAAAAAATTCAATTTTAGCTTCTAATTTTTCTGTCTGTTTCCAGTTCCTACCAAATCTCTTCAAGTTCTTAATAGTACTAATGTTTGCATGTATCTCTTGCGGATTCTCAAATATCTTTGCGTCTATTGTATCGGCTACCTGTTCTAGAAGTCTGTGGAGTTTCAAAACAATGCCTAATAAAATATGAAGGTAAGGAGGAGCTACATTTTCAATTTCAATCTCTAACATTGGTTTGCGTAAGCAATTATGGTAACGTGCCACTTGCCTTTTATTCCCTTTCCCACATTTCATATATCTATTGTAATCTCTTATCAACATTGCCAAACTTCTTGGTTTGCAAGTTGTATGCTCTCCGGATGTCTTTATTTCCTTGTTTTGCTGGTGACACCACAGACATGGGTATGTTCCTTGAGCTCTAGACAAACCAAACATTTTCATCAAAAAGTCATAATCTCCGAATAAGTAAACAACAACTTTTTTACCATCCCACTCTAAATCTTTTAGTGACTCTATCTGAGCTTTCATGCCATTCATAAATATTTCTAAATTATCATATATATCTCTGACTCTAGCCATTGATAAAAGGATGGTATTAGATTTAGAATTTGGTTTCTCTAAATTTACTACCTGCATTGTAACTTTGAACTGTGAATGGAAGAAGATATACAAACAGTTACTTAGAATTCTTTGGCAGCCGTCGTGTGCACAGGATTGTCTACCAAAGAACACTAATGGAACAGTCCTTATCTCACACACAATAAAAAAAAGACATTCATATTATAAATACAAGATTAACAAGACTTGAAAGATAGATCAAAGTATTGTGGAAGTAATCTATCTATAGCTTTACATATTTTCTGACGCTTATATACGCAGCTAAATATCATTATAAATGAATGAAAATGCAAAAACAGATGGTGCTTTACAAAAAGTTATTTTTTACAACCTTATTTAAGATTTGCGACTATCAGGAATGCGTTTACAGTGATTTAAATGTTATAAAATCTGGTGACAATATGCTTGTTCTTGTAATGCCAAACTCACAAAATTGACTACCACACATTCTCAAGATATGATACCAAAAAAAAAAAAAGTATGTGGAAATAATCTTTAGTTTCCCTTCGAGAAGTCTTTATAATTATAAACTCAAACGAATGGGCCGATTTTTAGATATTAAATTAATAAAAAGATTACTTATTTTATGAATTTCCTCAAATGATGACGCTGTTTTCAAAAGTCTGTAACTCCGTCAAAACTAATTTCAAACAAATAAAAATGCAATCACAAATAGAACACAGAACAAAGTTATAGTACACAAAAGAATTTTAGCGCTGTGTTTATCCAGAACGAGTGTGTAATGATTTATATTTTACTGATTTTACACACACATCAGCTGATTTTCCCCGCCAAAACCCTCAGTAGTTTTTTACGGTGCATGTGAAAATTTTATACCCGGTGTCAGAATTCCGGTCACCGAAACTAAAAGATCGCTCGGGTATAAGGCACAAACAGCCGTGCCCACGCTTTTTGTCAATTTGATGTTACATTTTTTGACTGCAAGCTATAAACTCCTTGAAAAACTATTTTTGAGTTTTTAGTGCATTAAAAGCGTGTGTTTAAAATATTTGTTATATTTTTTTAACACAGTAGGGCTGTAGAAGCTATACATCACGTTAGCTACAATGGTTTGGCAGAAGTAGCCTGCAAAGAAATAGGAACACGTTAACGCATGAGCTCTGGCTGGGTGTTTGTACGCTTGTTTGCTTGTTAATTCTTTAATGTAAAAAATGACACTGACTGAATTGTAAGCTTTAGCTAAATACAACCCCTGCCTTTACAATCGAGAGTTGATTTTATTAGTGTTAGGGTCTGTTGTGAGTGAGAAATGACCAAACGTTCAGTCGTACAGGACACCACAACATCAACCACCCCATCTCCACCTATCCTATCACAATACTTTTTATTTTTTTATTTTAACGTACACCCGCTATTACTTGAGGCGAAATCTCAGGCTAGTATGTCTAACCTGAGACTGATTTTACGTGAGTATCCTATTTTCCATGTACGCTGACAGATGTCCTCTCGCCATTCAGGCACGTACTCGCCGTCTTCGGAGAGACCCCAATACTAAAATTTGAAACATTTATTTTAGGTTGTTCATACTAAAACTAATTTAAACTTGCACCTTTAAAATTTATTACCGCTGTACATGTAATTTCTATGCTATTATTTAACTTGTTACTCAGTTGAAGTTGGAGATGGAGTAACAGACATGTAATCAAGATAAAAGTGTAAGAGAGGCTTTTATTGAATTAAGGAATATGGAAAGAAAAAATAAATCAAGTACACCATATACAAATCAGAATCTTCAACTTAGATGTCAAGGCTGTCTTATTGTATAGTCCTGAATCATGGATAACAGCAACAACAACAACAACAACAACAACAACAACAACAACAACAACAACAACAACAACAACAACAACAACAACAACAACAACAACAACAACAACAACAACAACAACAACAACAACAACAACAACAACAACAACTACAACAACAACAACAACAACAAACAACCAAGAAGTTATAGACTTTTATAAATGGGTGTTTGTATAGAACAGAAGGATTAAAGTGATGACAACAACCAGAGAAGTGTCAGTGGAACAGGACTTGAGAAGATTATGCTGTTGATGGATAGGACAAACACTGAGAACTCTGTTGATAGCATTACAAGGGAGTCCTTGTTCCGCAACTCCAGGGTTAAAGAGTTAGAGAGAAACAGAATATACAATGAGAAGAAAACTGGTGAAAGAAATGAAAGAGATTAAGGAAGGCATGGAAAGATCTTGAGCTGATGGCACATGACATAAGACTTGGCACATATTTGTTGAACGCCTGTCCTCCTTGGAGAACAGACGACCACTATTAATGTCATTGAATTTATTTATAAGCCTGAGCGGAAATGTTAAAAGGCTGATTCCCACTTCCTACATCATTATGTTAATAAATATTTTCTTTAGTAAGCTTGCTTTTTTGTTTTCTGTTACTATTATTGTTAACGAAATGGCAAAACATTTCATGGAAGTACAATGTGACAAATCCTCACCTTAGTACTGAGTTATTCATTCTCCACTTCTATATATACATATATATGGTTAACATTATATTTATTAATATTTTTCTGTTATGTCATAACAGTTGGGACCAAGAACCAGTTGTGGTGAATGCCTATTACAACCCTAACACTAATAATATATGTAAGTATCATATCTGATATTAATAAAATCCTGTGTCAATGATAACAGTTACATTTCAATTAACAAATAATATATGTAAATAACATACTCGACATTAATCAAATTTACAAGTAATATCTTTAAGTCCCAACAGCCAGTATACTGTACTTCCCGCTAGACCCATTTGGCCCAATCAACAGTATACTGGCTTTCGTATCTCTTGATCCTTTCTATGGCTCTTTTCTAATGTTGACAACTCAAAAACGCTATTTTCTTAAAGTATAGCTATCCATTTTGTACTTTTGTTATTTATGAATATGAACATTTAAAAAAATTATTTCCAAACAAAAACTATAAAAACATACTGGGATGGCCATTTTTGTTTGGGCCAAACCCACTTTTTTGCTTGGGACTGAAAGAGTTAAGTAGTATTTTTCTTCTTTCACCTGTCAATCCCAAGGGATATTAGGCCTTTAACAAACATATGCTGTTTACCTGTGCCGCGTCACCAGCTCAAGGTTTTCCATTGATGTTAATGGATGAGAGCGATCTTCACTATCTTATTCCACGGATCTTGATACTTTGATCAGGACATGTTTCAGCAGTTTAATTAATCACTTTTGCATTTCGTTATTTATTTAATTCCTTGTTTTAATACTTCTTTCTTTCTTTCTTCCTGGTTTTGCATTTTTTCTTGCGTTATTATTGTTCTTTTTCGCTCATCATTTGTGTTATTTACTTTTTCATCTGCTTGTATCGCTCTTTATGTCTGTGTTTCTCATCCTCGTATGTGTTTGTAGTATTTTTCTTTGACATGTCTATAATTCTTGTCTTTGACATGTCTATAATTCTTGTCTTTCACATGTCTATAATTCTTGTCTTTGACATGTCTATAATTCTTGTCTTTGTTTGTCTTTGACATGTCTATAATTCTTGTCTTTGTTTGTCTTTGACATGTCTACAATTCTTGTCTTTGTTTGTCTTTGACTTGTCTATAATTCTTGTCTTTGACATGTCTATAATTCTTGTCTTTTTTGTCTTTGACATGTCTATAATTCTTGTCTTTGTTTGTCTTTGACATGTCTATAATTCTTGTCTTTGACATGTCTATAATTCTTGTCTTTGACATGTCTATAATTCTTGTCTTTGACATGTCTATAATTCTTGTCTTTGACATGTCTATAATTCTTGTCTTTGACATGTCTATAATTCTTGTCTTTGACATGTCTATAATTCTTGTCTTTGACATGTCTATAATCCTTGTCTTTGACATGTCTATAATCCTTGTCTTTGTCACCTGTTTGCATTTGTGGCTGTGCTCTTTCCATGCCTTCTTCATCACCTTCACGTCAGTCACAAGTTCTCTTTTCCATGTGTTCTTTGGTCTTTCTCTATCTCTATTACCCTGGATATTCCAGAACAGAGACTGCCTTGTAATGCTATCAACAGGTTTTCTCAATGTGTGTCCTATCCATCTTCAGTGTTTTCCTCTCATCTCTTGTTCTACTGGCACTTGTCTGGTTCTTGTCGTCTCTTGTTCTACTGGCGCTTGTCTGGTTCTTGTCATCTCTTGTTCTACTGGCGCTTGTCTGGTTCTTGTCATCTCTTGTTCTACTGGCACTTGTCTGGTTCTTGTCATCTCTTGGTCTACCGGCACTTGTCTGGTTCTTGTCATCTCTTGTTCTACTGGTGCTTGTCTGGTTCTTGTCATCTCTTGTTCTACCGGCACTTGTCTGGTTCTTGTCATCTCTTGTTCTACTGGCACTTGTCTGGTTCTTGTCATCTCTTGTTCTACTGGCACTTGTCTGGGTTCTTGTTATCTCTTGTTCTACTGGAGCTTGTCTGGTTCTTCTCATCTCTTGTTCTACTGGCACTTGTCTGGTTCTTGTCATCTCTTGTTCTACCGGCACTTGTCTGGTTCTTGTCATCTCTTGTTCTACTGGCACTTGTCTGGTTCTTGTCATCTCTTGTTCTACTGGCACTTGTTTGGTTCTTGTCATCTCTTGTTCTACTGGCACTTGTCTGGTTCTTGTCATCTCTTGTTCTACTGGCACTAGTCTGGTTCTTGTCATCTCTTGTTCTAGTGGCGCTTGTCTGGTTCTTGTCATCTCTTGTTCTACTGGCGCTTGTCTGGTTCTTGTCATCTCATGTTCTACTGGCACTTGTCTGGTTCTTGTCATCTCTTGTTCTACTGGCGCTTGTCTGGTTCTTGTCATCTCTTGTTCTACTGGCACTTGTCTGGTTCTTGTCATCTCATGTTCTACTGGCACTTGTCTGGTTCTTATCGTCTCTTGTTGTACTGGCGCTTGTCTGGTTCTTGTCATCTCTTGTTCTACTGGCGCTTATCTGGTTCTTGTCATCTCATGTTCTACCGGCACTTGTTTGGTTCTTGTCATCTCTTGTTCTACCGGCACTTGTCTGGTTCTTGTCATCTCTTGTTCTACTGGCACTTGTCTGGTTCTTGTCATCTCTTGGTCTACCGGCACTTGTCTGGTTCTTGTCATCTCTTGTTCTACTGGTGCTTGTCTGGTTCTTGTCATCTCTTGTTCTACCGGCACTTGTCTGGTTCTTGTCATCTCTTGTTCTACTGGCACTTGTCTGGTTCTTGTCATCTCTTGTTCTACTGGCACTTGTCTGGGTTCTTGTTATCTCTTGTTCTACTGGAGCTTGTCTGGTTCTTCTCATCTCTTGTTCTACTGGCACTTGTCTGGTTCTTGTCATCTCTTGTTCTACTGGCACTTGTCTGGTTCTTGTCATCTCTTGTTCTACTGGCACTTGTTTGGTTCTTGTCATCTCTTGTTCTACTGGCACTTGTCTGGTTCTTGTCATCTCTTGTTCTACTGGCACTAGTCTGGTTCTTGTCATCTCTTGTTCTAGTGGCGCTTGTCTGGTTCTTGTCATCTCTTGTTCTACTGGCGCTTGTCTGGTTCTTGTCATCTCATGTTCTACTGGCACTTGTCTGGTTCTTGTCATCTCTTGTTCTACTGGCGCTTGTCTGGTTCTTGTCATCTCTTGTTCTACTGGCACTTGTCTGGTTCTTGTCATCTCATGTTCTACTGGCACTTGTCTGGTTCTTATCGTCTCTTGTTGTACTGGCGCTTGTCTGGTTCTTGTCATCTCTTGTTCTACTGGCGCTTATCTGGTTCTTGTCATCTCATGTTCTACCGGCACTTGTTTGGTTCTTGTCATCTCTTGTTCTACCGGCACTTGTCTGGTTCTTGTCATCTCATGTTCTACCTGCACTTGTTTGGTTCTTGTCATCTTTTGTTCTACCGGCACTTGTCTGGTTCTTGTCATCTCTTGTTCTACTGGCGCTTGTCTGGTTCTTGTCATCTCATGTTCTACTGGCGCTTGTCTGGTTCTTGTCATCTCATGTTCTACCGGCACTTGTCTGGTTCTTGTCATCTCTTGTTCTACCGGCACTTGTCTGGTTCTTGTCATCTCTTGTTTTACTGGCGCTTGTCTGGTTCTTGTCATCTCATGTTCTACTGGCGCTTGTCTGGTTCTTGTCATCTCTTGTTCTACTGGCGCTTGTCTGGTTCTTGTCATCTCTTGTTCCACTGGCGCTTGTCTGGATCTTGTCATCAGTTCCACATTTGTGATCTAGACATACCACTTCAATCGTTCTCTTCTACGTAAGCACCCATTTATGAAATTCTGTAACGTTTTGGTTGTTGTTTTTGTTGTTCTCCATGTTTCAGAGCCATACAATAGAACTGATTTGACATTTGAATTGAAAATTCAGATTCTTGTGTTGCACCAGATTTCTTTTGATCTCCATATATTTTCCAGTGCAATTAAATCTCTAAAGTTTGGTATTTTTGTTTTGGTATCACTGTGTCTCCATTCATTCATAACCTGCCACTCCCAAAGGAGCATAAGTCTTCAACAAACACATGCCAAGTCCTCCTGTCACGTGCCATCATCTCAAGTTCTTTCCACGTTCTCCTTATCATTTTCACCTCTGTTTCCAGCTCTCTTCTCCATGTGCTTCTTGGTCTACCTCTGCCTCTCTTGCCCTGGGGGTTCCAGAACAAGGACTGCCTTGTAATGCTATCAACAGGTTTCATCAGTGTGTGTCCTATCCCTCGCCATCGTCTTCTTCTCATCTCTTGTTCCACTGGCACTTGTCTGGTTCTTGTCATCAGTTCCACGTTGGTAACCTTGTCATACCATTTTAATCCCTCTATTCTACGCAAGCACCCATTTATGAAAGTCTGTAGCTTTTTGGTTATTGTCTTTGTTGTTCTCCATGTCTCAGAGCCATACAATAGGACTGACTTCACATTTGAGTTGAAGATTCTTATTTTCGTGTTGGATCAGATTTCTCTTGATCTCCATATATTTCCCAATGCAATGAAAGCTCCTCCTACTGTGTCTCCAACTGTGTCTATATTTCTGTCAAGGTAACTGCATCTTGTGGTAGTGTTTCTTCCAGTACAATCTTGTTATCGTTTCCTGTATTTATTCTCATTACCTTAGTTTTATACCTGTGTATTTTCAGACTCACTTGCTGTATTTTAAGCACAATAACTGATGATAATAACATCAGATGCAAGATGCAACTAAGAGTAGAATAGTCAAGGCAAAAGTAACATTCTATAAAAGAAGAAGTATAGTTTACAACAATTCGTGAATGGAAGTAAGAAAAAATACGAATTCTTCAGTGTTATATATACTGTTCAAAAAAAGAAACGCAACTTTTTTGGTGTTACTTTTATAAAAGATATTCGCTGATTGGACATCAGTCAACCAATCGACTGTGTCCACCTGGTCATTAACTTCTCGTGGTTACCTGAATTGTACTCACCTCATGATTCGTGAGGTCATGAAAGAGGTCAAGGTCAAAACAACATTTTTGACAATAACTCGTGACAGGTTCATGAGAATCCCGTGAAACTTACTGAACACAAAACTCTCTGACCATATTATTGAATGCCTATAAAAGATTGACGCTCCTCGAATAAATTCAGTTGAAAATTCAATTAGGCCCACTAGACACGGGGGCCTAAAGTGCCAGGCTTACAGAGACCCCGCGAAAAAGCAACGGAGTCATAACACATAGAGCTGTACGTCAACGGCACGTGCACGATAGAACGCTCGTGCGTGTAGGGTAATAGTATATGTACAACAGTTAGTTTATTAGTTAATTCCACCCCCGCTTTCGTTATTTTAAAAATTATATATATATTTTTTAACAGGGCCCCACTACCTATAATAACATCTAGGGGCTGTAACGAACACTGTTAAATAAAGTATTATTATATATTAATAAAAACATTTATTGTTTTTTGTGTGTGTACTTTTACATATTAGAAGATTGAAGAGGAGCCCCAAATATATATCTTATAATAATATCCCAGGGCCTCCGGAGTTCTTAACCTGGTTCTAATCCAGTCCTAACGTATCGAAGTGAGTCATGACAATTAGTAAATAAGCAGGAATAGCCCGGGAGACCACAGAGATGTGGTTTTACAGAACAGTGTCAAAATTACCATCAACAGCTGAAAAGAGTAATGGGGAGGTCCCGAAAGAAGCTAATGTGCACAGGAAATTAATTACTACAAATTAGAATGAGGCGATCCACTTTTGTCTGGCATATTAAGAAAAGAAGAAAGCTGGAATATATTGTGACAACAGAAGAGACTGAAGGAACAAGAGATACAGGTTGACAAAATGAGAAGACATTGGACAGCTTACCATCATAACATGGGAAAAAAAGTCAACAACAAAATTGATAAACTGTTCCGGAGACAAGAAGCTGTGGAGAAACATGATCTCCTATGCCACTAGGCATGGTACTTAAAGAAGGAGTACTTATCTTTATATTTGCTTGTTTGTCTTCACCCATGTCAAGAATTTGTTTTTGTCACTAATTTTTTTTAATTCATAGATTCATATTCACAAATCATTGACACTTTGTTTTTCCATTTCAGTGTTTCCAGCCGGTATTT
This sequence comes from Oreohelix idahoensis, assembly GCA_024509875.1. Lineage (NCBI taxonomy): Eukaryota > Metazoa > Mollusca > Gastropoda > Stylommatophora > Oreohelicidae > Oreohelix > Oreohelix idahoensis. The sequence continues at coordinate 50,865 of JAMPIV010020053.1, read as the reverse complement.
TACAACCGCTGTTTTACAGCTCTGTTTTTCCAAAGTAAGTCTTCGTTTATATACCTTCATTTTACATTATTTCTTCTTCTTTCACCTCCCAAAGGAGTATAAGTCTTGAACAAACTTAAGCCAAGTCTTTCCATCCCTTGCCATCAGCTTAGTCTTTCCATATAGTCTTCTTCCGTTTCATATCTATCTCCTGTTCTCTTCTCCGTGTGTTCTTTTGTCTTCCTCTATCTCTCTGACCCTGCGAATTGTAGAATAGGGATTGTCTAGTAATGCTGTCAACAGGTTTTCTCCATGGATGTCCATCTCTTGTTCCACTGGCACTTGTCTGGTTCTTGTCATTCATTGGTTACTTACTTAGTCATTCGTCTTCTCCCCTGGGGGTGTAGATATTTCCCAGAGAGAGCGGTATACTATCCTACTAGCTGTCTTCCTCCTGGTCCTGGTTCAATTCTAGTCCTCCGGCTCTTGCCATGACCATCTTTAATTACTACTGCAATCATAATTTCTGCTCCTTCGTACTCATCCAAACATTCGTCTTACTTACATAGTCGTTCCCCTTCTACCGTGAGGTGTATAGGTTTGGAAGAGAGAGCGCCTTACTATCCTATCGGCTGTCTTCCTCCTGGCCTGGTTCCATTTTAGTCCTCGGTCCTTCAAAGATTGTTTAATGTTGTCCTTCAAAGATTGTCTAATGTTGTCCTTCAAAGATTGTCTAATGCTGTCCTTCAAAGATTGTCTAATGTTGTCCTTCAAAGATTTCTAATGCTGTCCTTCAAAGATTGTCTAATGTTGTCCTTCAAAGATTGTCTAATGTTGTCCTTCAAAGATTGTCTAATGTTGTCCTTCAAAGATTGTCTAATGTTGT